>BPLQ01003787.1:152121-362121 GCA_021605075.1 Caerostris darwini | reverse complement strand
GGTGCGACGGGAAGTTATAGTAAATGAGTTTATGAATAAGTCCATTAATCCAGACCCTGTCAAAGGCTTTAGCAATATCTAGGAAAATGATGCCAGTGGCAGATTTGGTGACTAGTCCTTGTGCGATGATTTCAGTGACACGTAAAAGCTGATGGGTGGTTGAAAGGTTCTTAGCAAAGCCGAATTGATGAGGAGACATAATATTATTAGAATAAATAAAATCAAGATATTTGCTGAGGATGATTTTTTCAGTGAGTTTACTGAGAGTCGGAAGAAGAGAGATAGGTCGGTAGCTGGTGGGGTTAGTGGGGTCTTTGCCGGGTTTTAGGATTGGGAGAATGCGGGCAGTTTTCCATTTAGTAGGGAAGTGAGCAAGGCGGAAAATTGCATTAATAATATGAGTTAGCAAAAAGATAGTGGAGGTTGGGAGATTTTTGAGCATTTTGTTAGTAATATTGTCTATACCAGGAGCTTTTTAATTTTAGTAGATTTAATGTAGTTGATGATGTCAGAAGGGGAAGTGGCGTAAAAAATAGTGGGATAAGGGTGAAGAAAGAAGTTCATGAGAGAGTCGGAGACCATGTTTTCAGTGTTAGTATCAGAGATGTTGTTTTCAGAGAATTGTTCTTGGTAGCTATCAGCAAGAAGTTCAGCTTTGTGAGAGTCAGTGAGGGCGGTAGAGGGTGAGAGGTCGTTAGAGGATAGAGCGGGGATGCTAGAACGTTTCTTTTTGAATCTTTTAGTTTTAATCCAAAGGGAGGAATCCTCCGTATTAAGCGCGGCGAGTTCAGTTGCCCAAGTAGATTCGTTATAGATTTTGATTTCTTTTCGGAGGATAGCTTGTGCTCTGTTGTAGAGATGCTTGGAGAAAGGGTCGCGATACTTTTGCCAATTTTTCCTTGCTCTATTTCGATGCGCGATTAGGCGTTTGATTGGAGGGGGAAGGAAATAAGTGCTTTTGTTATGAAGAGGTTTAGAAGCAAGATTGTAGGCGGTGATGATATTAGTAGTGAGATTATCCACAGCGGTTTCGAGATCGTTGCTGTTATCAATATTTGAAAGAAACAGGGGAGTGATCTGAGAAAGCTGTTTGGTAAAGGTTTTCCAGTTGGTGGAAACTTTAGGGGGGATATTGAGTGTGATGGAATTAACATTAAAAATGAGAAGAACTGGATTATGATCTGAAGAAAGTTCGGAGATGGAGGTGATGTCGTAAGTGTAATGGAAGTTATTAAGGATCGTGAGATCAATAACAGAAGAAGAGTTCAGACCGTATCTGGTGGGGGTGGAGGGTGCAATGATCTCAAAACCAGTGCGGACAGAAAAGTTGAGAAGGTTGATGCCAGTATAGCTATTGGTATGACAACCCCATCGGATATGATGAGAGTTGAAGTCGCCGGAGAGAATTGAACTGTTGTTGATGGATAGGAGAGTAGTGAGATCAGCGAGGAGATCGGATGCGGTGATGCGGCAGGGAACATAAATAGAAGCAATGGTGGTAGGGGGGATGTTAGCGAAGTGGACAGAGATGATAGTTGTTTTGATGCTTTTGAGGGGGGCGTGGGAACTTCGTGATGAGAAATATTGTTTTTGATGAGTATTGCAGTGCCACCTGAGACAGGGTTTTGTGGACCGTCATTACGAAAGAAGTTATAATTTGGAATGAAGATAGTTTGGGTGGGTTTAAGCATAGTTTCTTGAAGGAGAATAACATCTGGATTATGATTATGAACAAAGTTTTTAAAATCAGTCAATTTAGAATAGATGCCGTTGGCATTCCAGTAGCAGATTTTGAGTCCAGTGAAGTGATCAGACATTAATTTGATTTATTATTGTATAAAGTGGAAAATCCATGCAATATAGTAAATAATTTGTCTTCTTTAGTTTGAGCAGCTTGCATGTTAAGGAACATTGATTTAATTCCATCGCTAGCGAAGAGTTTTGCAAATTCTTTCAAAATAAAGAGTAATTGAAAAATTTCCGTATTATTAGTAGCATTAGTTTGAATTGGGGGGATTTGAGTAGGAGTGATTTGCGGAGGAATTTGAGGGGTGATGTTGCTGGCAGCGATATTGGCGTAAGAGAAGTTATTGGTGACTTGGCGATAGGGGGTGAAATTGCGGGGGTTAGCAGGATTTTGAGGGGGAATTCTTGGTTTAGGGAATTTTGGGCATCCGCGCCAAGCAGCGAGATGACCCGTCTGGCCGCAGTTAATGCAAGTGGGGTTTTCAAGTTTTTCGGTTATAGTACATTGCTTTGTGTTGTGGGCTTCTCCACATTTCAAGCATCGGGGGGTGCTATAGCAATTTGCAGAACTGTGATGAAAACGGTTACAGGAATAACATTGGGTGGTGCCAGGTCGTCTATTAAATTTTTCTATTTTTATGGTGAGATAGGAGAGAGTGGTGAGATCAAAAATCTTTTCATTTTCTTTTGTACGAGGGAGAACTATTTGCCAGACGGCGATTGGAGTTTTGGTTTTGAGGTTGGTAAGTTGAGTAACTTTAGAATTTTTGAAATGGAGGTCCGACAGTTCTTGCTCAATTTCCTCTGCAGGCGTATTTCGAGGAAGACCTTTGATAACGGCTTTAATTGGCCTTTCATTACGGGGCGTAATTAGATAAAAGTCCATTTTGTTATTTTGTAAGAATTTAGTGACGTTGCGGTGTTCGTCTGAGTCTTTGGCAAAAATTTTGAAAAGTTCTCCGGAGAGAGTGATTTTAATATCTTTGAATGAGTCCTTGATAGGTTTAAGTTGTTCTTTGATATTTTCCGCTCGGCGGACCATGATGGGCGGGATTTTTGGAGCCTGTGGCAGATGAGGGTCGGGTTCAGTTAATTTGTCAAGGTTCATGAATTTATTTGACGTAGAAATAGTATTGGGAGAGAAGAAAGTAGGCGCTTTAACAGTGTTGCGTTTGGGGGGAAGTTGAAAATCGCTATCTTCGGCAGTAGCGCGCTTTAGAGGATTTTGTTTAGGAAGAGAATTCGGTTGAAAATTTGTATGAGAAGTTGAAGGAGGATAGTGAATAAGACAGGTTTTAATAGGGCAAGATCCAATAAGTCTTACCTTGTGGAGATGGCATGCGATTTTGTTTTCAACCAAATCCATAGCATTTCTCAGGATTTCAGATAGTCCTGGTGTTTCAGAAGAAGACTTTAGGTTGACACATATCTGGTATGAGGCCAGTTCTTCTTGATCATTTGAAAGTTCATTTTGAATGTTTTGCAGCATCGTGCACACCTCAACGGGTGATTGAATAGGTCTGCCACTGCGCTTGGGAGACGCCGGCGGTAGCTGGTCTTGAAAAGGGCTCAAACTACCCTCCGCTGTGACTTCCATCGCATCTTCCTTCTCTCTCGTATAGGTGTGATCATCCATGATCATTCCCACAACCAATCATCTGCAGTACAACAATGCACTCGGTATGAGAAACGAAAAGAAAGTGCAAGGCAAAACAAATAAAACTAGACGTTAGCGGGCGAAGCCAGTGAAACGACGTTACAGGGAAAATTCCCTTTCTAGCAGACGAGAAAAAACAGAAGCTCAAAAACGGGACTCCCTAAAGTGATCACGTCCGCTCAGCTCAACTTCCCTACCGAAATATTTTTGGATAAATTCATAAATAAAATAATAGTCTGTAGCACAATTTAAAAAAAAAAAATTTTGCATCTTGGTAACATTTAAAAATAGTTTGATTTTAATTTTAGCTTGTTCACTTTGCTATATTATATTTCTTATTTAAAACTGGCGCATAGTTATACAGACTAATGATTATGTGGAGGTTTTCGGGATATATTTACCACTTAGGTACTCCGAAACAAGTACGTCCGTTTCCGTAACAACAAAGAGCATTCAAAAATTGATTTTTCATCATATTAGCGGTAAATCAGTTCGCAATATAGTCAAATTAGTAAGCTTATCTCATTCATCGACGCAATATGAGATAAAACGTTTTAAAGGAGAAACTCGAATAAAAAAAAACAAGTTAACAAAATGTCATACTGAAAGGTTAATTCAAGGTGAGCATTGTTAGAAAATTTGTGTGAAATCTAATTATTTTTTAATTTCTGAAATTTTTCAACGAGTCTTCACATCAGAAGGATGAAGATTCTCCTATGTTCGATGCCTAACACTTTCGTGCCAAATTAGCCATTTGCCTTCGGGCGATGATCGTCCCAGAAGCAGACTCCTCTCGTTATTCTAAGTACTAGTGAATTTTGGCAAAATCTCAAAATAAATAAATAAGAGTTATCAGCGAGAGCGAGGCAGCAGGGTAATGCCCCCCCTCTTCCTGATACTAAAAAGGTGGTGTTTTTCTCGGACTCAATCACGGCAATGCAGGCCATATGTTCACCTACCTTCAAAGAAGGGTTAGAGGTAGCCGAGTGCCCAAAACTACTACAATCGCTTAACAAAAAAGCGAGATAGAACTGCAATGGGTCCCAAGCCACTGCGATGTGCAGGGAAACGAAAAAGCAGATGCTCTAGCAAGCAAGAATGCAATATGAATCAGCCAAATTGCCCTCTCACCTACAGCGCCAGATGAAGCACCGTTAACATACCGAAGGATCTCCCTAAGACAGTAGTGATTGCTACCTTCCGAATGGCTACTGGGCACGACTATCTATAAGAACATTTTAGTCGCATTGGGGTCGCTGACTCGCGAACCTACCTACTTTGCTCCGACTCCAACGGCAGTATAGAGCACCTCCCATCTTGCAGTGCACTTAGCGATGTCGACCACAACGGAAGCTATTAAGGGATGGCGAATGTTTATTGGATGGCAAGACGTCGAATGGCCGAGAGGCCACGGATGGGTGTTGGCTGAAGTGAAAGGAAGTGACAATTGTTTGTGAATTTAGGAAGGAGTTCTGGGTGGTTTAAACAAAGTACTTTGACTGCGGAGCATCCACACACTTTTATCTTGGAAGAAGAGTTGGAGAAGAGTTGCTTTAGGTCAATGCCCATTGAAATTTTATGCCACACATTTATGTAGAAATATATAATTAATAAAAAATAAAAGAAAAAAGTAATAGTATAAAAGAGAGAGAAATTTTTTTTTTTGAATACTTTAAAAATAAAATGTATAAATATGAAATGAGAAGAAACTATAACATTAGAATTACGCCCACCATCCTATGGGTCTTGCAGTAATGGCACTTCAAATGAAGGAATGAGGGGGAAAACAACGGATTACATGTTAAGAACAATACGCGGTCTTTTTATATTTTTAAACAAAGAAATATCATACCTTGAAAGAGAATTTAAAACCAAATTGCAAATGTGAGGAATACTATTGTAGAAATTTTTAGAAATTTTAAATATAAATTGGCAATGGTTTGGGAAGTTAAGCGATTGTCTAATATTCTGATAAGCACCAAGAAGAGTTAGTAATCATCCGAAGGATTTTATTTTCAAGTTACTTTTCGTTGCGGAGCTCCAAACTATAATGGGGTAATTATGGGACTCATGTAATATACGTAAATAAGCATGTTATGTAGCTACAGTTTAAAGTTTCTAGAGCCGATACAACTAATGAAATATAATTTACATTAATTCCCTGAACTTTTTTGAAACAATGTATAAAACTGAAATTCAGAGTGAATTTATGTTCTATATTATTTTATTTCCTAGTTTCCTCATCACAACCACTTCTTTTCTTTTCTATAATTAATCGCTGACTTATCTGCTTCTGAACTGCCTCCATTTCCCATGCTCTTCAACTAAAAGCACTTTTAATGAATATTTATTTCATTCTCTCTGCAACCTACGCAGATGTCTTGCAACCTATGCAGCTATTATGGGTGCTTTTGACCTCTCCTGTAGCCTATCCCCAAGCTGGACATCAACTATTTAAAATTCCATATTAATAAAATGAAGTAAAAAGACTTATGACTTTTTATTTATCTGCAAAATCCATTCTTTTATTTCACTTTGTAGCAGTTTACGGGTTGGCTACACACACATACACTCCATATATATACATATACAGTTTACTAAAACATCGAAATTGTGACCACCACAGTAATACGTGCCTGGTAGACTCAAAGGAGTGATTGTCGAACAGTTCCAAAGATGCCAGGTATTTCGCTCAAGTTGGCAGCCGCGTTGGACAGTCGAGTTGCAAACACAAAGTAAAACTAAAACAGAGAGCTGGTCGGGGTTGCCAGCCTAAGTACTGGAAATTCGTCACGCGACGAGTATTAGTTGGCGCATCGTGCCTGCCCATTGCAAGAAATTAGTTTTAAAGTATGTTCGTTTCTCAATGCGTCACTTCCGACTCTGCAGTCCCATGAAAAAATGTATATTATGTAAACTGGCCCGTTGTTATCATTGTCCTTCAAAATTCCCGTTGAATCCCGTTGCATATATATATATATATATATACATATGCAAGGAGATTCAACGGGGACCTTGAAGGGTGATACAGCTGATATAAATATTTTTTTTCTTTCTAATGCAGCTGGCAAACACTTAGACAGCTTGGTCTTGGATGCCTAAAGGCAAGAGCTGCACAGACATTACTCACTTTGCCTTATCCAGGGGACGCGTGTCACTTGTAGATAAACCACGGACGCGGAGTAACAATGCCCCCCGCAACGCTCTACGATCCTATTAGACCGGGACCTACGGTTTAAAGTGGATTCGAACCACTACAAACATTTATGGCATCGCCGGGACTCCAAACCTGTGGTACCGAGCGCCAGAGCGCTAGCCATTCAGCCCTTCAGGCCCGCTGACATAAATTATATATACATTAAATTTATATTTTTTTACTATATATATATATAGGCTGACATATATCAATTAACTTCATGCTTAATTTATAATAAATAGCTCAATGACTTGTGCGTTGATGGGGATAATGGTAAGATATTGAACCTATCTGAAGCGAATACCAATAATCAAAGTCATTTCTGGTATCCCTGAGGATAGTTATTAATCGATTTTTAAATTTCTGAATTTTGACGATTTTTTTTTGTTATATTTTGAGCCCATTAAAAAATTTTAGTGAAAATTTTAGTTTAATTAAAAATTTTTTAAAAATTTACTTTTTTTTTATATTACTTGTTTATGATTAATTATAGGAAAATATTTGAAGGAAATATTTCTTCTAAGTAATGCGTCCTGCCACTTGAGATTGAATCCCGCATTTTTACTTTCTTTTTTCAATTCCTTCTATTAGCTCACACTCTCCCTATATATACATCTTGTTCACATTTTCAATCGTTCATAAAACACTTTTCATTCATCCACTCAAGTTCAAACACATTTTTTTTCATTTTGAACTTGTAGTGGATGGCACTGGATGTTAATACAGTTTTTTCAAACATTAATTCAATAATTAAATGTAATTAATTCATTTTAGGTTTTTTTTAGATTTAAGTTGCATGTATCTACCAATAGAGGGCGCCATATAAACTTTAAAAAAATGAATGATAATTATTTATAATGGACTTTCTGCAATAGAGTGAAAAAAAGTAGGAATTGACTTAAATTTTTTTTTATATTACTTGTTTATGATTAATTATAGGAAAATACTTGAAGGAAATATTTCTTCTAAGTAATGCGCCCTGCCACTTGAGATTGACATCCCGCATTTTGAAAATTGCTGATATAAGTTGATATAAAATTAATACTTTTAAACAGATTCCAAATTACAGAAAAGGAAAGAGATTAAAATTTTCACGAATGATAATTTCTACTAATACTTTTTATTGTTGAAAAAATAGTGTTATTCAGAGTAATTTCAGTTAAAAATCAAAAGAATTTGGAGATTCAAAGCAAAGATGCGCAAAGTAAAATGAATCTATTCTAAATGTTAACTCTTTCAAAATATTATTTATGAAAAGTCACCGTGAATTTAAATTTTTCAACTTGTTAACATCACACATTTTTTCACAATCTTTTGGAAGAATTAAGATGTCATCATCCACTAGATAACATTCATGGTGGCATTTTTTATTTGTTTTCAGATTTTGACGCGAGCATGATTTGCAAATTGCTGAGTGCTGCACTTTTAAAAGAGCAAGGCGACAGATTGAAATCGACAGATTTATGTGAAAACTATTTTTTTTTTTTTGACAGAAAAATATGTTAATGATGTGCATTTGTCTTTTGTTGGAATGTTGAAATGCTCTCTGAAAGGAAGGAAATAAATAAAAAAAAAATTAAAAAACAAAAACAAAACATGTTGGCAAGAATGAACATGAATAAATTGCAACATAGTCATACAAATCCTCTCGATTATCTGTTTTTTGATTGATTTTTCAATTCCTTCTATTAGCTCACACTCTCCCTATATATATCTTGTTCACATTTCCAATCGTTAATAAAATATTTTTTATTCTTCCACTCGAGTACAAATACATTTTTTTTTTTTGAATTTGTAGTGGATGACAGTTGATGTTAATATAGTTTTTTCAAATATTAATTCATTCATTAAATTTCAATAATTAATTATATTTTTTTTTAGATTTAAGTTGCCTATATCTATCCATAGATGGCACCAGATAAACGTAAAAAAATGAGTTGGAATTGACTTTAAAATTTTTTGGTTTATATTACTTGTTTTTAAAAATGTTTCATGAACATGTAGTAGTGAAAGAAACAAAAAAGAGACGACAATTATCTAAAAACTATAAGAAACATCCTGTAATCATCCTTTCTCTGAGATCTTGGAAAAAGCGCCCAGGAGAAACGTTCAATGAATCCACAGACTCTCGCACGAGAAGTCGTGTATTTTGCGCAACCCTGTGCCTCTCTCGAAATCCGACTTCACAATGGATTCCTTCCACAAAGCACAGACTATCCTTTTTTTTTACCTTAAATTTTTTGTGTTAAATATCAACTAATTGTATGTGTGATATTTGTACGTGTAAAATAAATGTGTAAGTTCTATAAAAGCTGGCTTCAGTAAAGTTTTGAAACAACCTACTGCACTACCAGTATTAGCAAATTATAATTTTGAAATATATCTTTGCATCTGATAGGGAGGAAACAAAATGTGTACCTCTAAAAATATGTGCATGCGAAACTAATTCACACAACACAAGCTTGTCGAGCAGAAAATTATTATTGAAATTTTCACGCGCTAACAAGAAAAACAAGTAATATAAAAAAAAAAAATTTCAAAGTCAATTCCTACTTTTTTCCACTGTATTGCAGGAAGTCCTTTATAAATAATTTTCATACATTTTTTTAAGTTTATCTGGCGCCATCTATTGGTAAATATATGCGACTTAAATCTAAAAAAAACTACAATTTATAAATTAAATTTAATGAAGGAATTAATATTTGAAAGAACTGCATTAACATCCAGTGTCCTCCACTACAAGTTCAAAAAAAAAATGTATTTGAACTTGAGTGGATGAATAAAAAGTATTTCGTGAACGATCGAGGGAGATATATATAGGGAGAGTGTGAGCTAATAGAAGGAATTGAATAATTAATATATGCATTTCGATTTTAATCGAAAAGGAGTTAAAATTGCTATATTTAAGTTCTTTGAACGGTATTGTGTTGCTTCCATTTCAGAGCGTTCATGAGTTCGAAGTATGCAACACGTACAGTCATCGAATTTCTAATCTTTCCGATGTAAAAAACCCAAATCTTGTTTTTTTAAAAAAAATTAGCTTCACACAAAGAAAATGTGAAACTGGTATGCATATTACTTTGAATGACTGATCTTTTTATTTCTCAGAACAAAAATTATTCGTAAAAAAACGTTATATCATATCTTATTTCAGAAGATTTTAATTTGATAAAATCCATGATTTATAATAAGGTGGAAAAATGCGGGTGAAATTCCATGCTAATGCTGACGTGGGGTCCTTGGCATATTCTGAATAAAACAACGCAAAGGAGAATGAGACCGACATATTTGAGAATGAGATAAATGGCAGTAGTATCGTTTGATGCCAAATTGCTCGTACCTAAATTTAAAATCGCGCTGAGAACTATTTGAGCTGCATTCCTTCAACGGCTTCAATTCCTTCAATTTAACTGTCTTGAAAAATAGTTTCGGTGGACCTCCTTGTCAGGTAACTGCTTTTTGTTATATAGAAATATAGTAGAACCTCTTTAAGTCGAAAACCTCCACAACTCGAAAAAAATTTTTTGTTCCCTTCCCTTCAAGCCCCAAAACCTCCATGACTCGAAATTTCAACCCTCTATAGGTCGAAATGATTAGTCAATCCCCACAAGCCATTTTGGTATAGATTTTCTGTCCGTAACTAGAAAAAAAAAATTGGACCTCTGTATCTCGAGCATTAACAATGTTTGACAATGTCTTTTTTACAACCTTGACAACTCGATCATTTCAAACTAATTACCTTTATAACTCGGAGAAAAATAAGTGACCGACTTTAAGGATTTGCCGACAATGACGTTAAATTCTTCTCTGAATAAATGGTAAAAAAAAATATCTAAAATTCTATATAGGAGAGTTAGATAGAATTAGATTATAGAATTATTATAGATGGTTATAGAATTCTAAAGAACCAATGGTCTATAGTTTGGCAACTAAGAATTAATTGCATGTCATTGTTTCTTAGAAAACAATGTATGAGTATACAGTAAATACAATAACCAATTCTATGAAATAGCAACTCGGAAGAAAAAGAATTTTCTGCTCTTTATAGCTTAGATAATGCTATAGATAGAGAACGATAGAATTGTTTAAAGTAAAAAAAATAATAATAATAATAATAATAATAAATAAATTAATAAATAATAATAACTGACTTTTTTAATACATAATATTTTTAATTTTAAGGTTGTTTCGGAATTATTTTGATTTTTTATTGCAGTACATAATATAATTTTTAAGTTGCAAATAAACATGTTTATTACCTCTGTAACTTGAATTTTTATTTATTGTACCTCTCTAACTCAAAATAAGTTAGAAAGAATCTACACCCCTACAAGTCGAATATTTCCTTACAAAATCCGCGTAAATCGAAAACTCTATAACACGAATTATTTGGCGCCTCCCTTGAAGTTCGACTTACAGAGGTTCTACTGTATTATAATTAAAATGACGATTTCTATTGTTTTAATAAAATACATATATCTAAGATTAAGAAATATTTTTATTCTCTGAATAGATGTAATATGTTAATGTAAGTTTCTAATGCAAATTGTAAATTGTTTTAGTATTTGTATTTTAAACTGTAGCAGGATCTTTTTTTGCTTGCATACCACTTCAGTGGTTCTCAAAGGGCGCGCCGGGGGGCAGTTTAGCACAAGATTTATCAGTTTAGAAGATTTCTCTAGACCAAATAAATATGTGCTCAGATATAACAAGTAATAATAATAAAAAAAAACTGAATTAATATTTGAAAAACTGTATTAACATCCAGTGTCATCCACTGCAAGTTCAAAAAAAAAATGTATCTGAACTTGAGTGGATGAATAAAAAGTATTTTATGAACGATTGAAAATTTGAACAAGATATATATAGGGAGAGTGTGAGCTAATAGAAGGAATTGAAAAATGGACAAACAACAATAATACGCCAATGAAGGTTTCCGAGAAACCAGGTGCGTATTTTTCATGGGTGACTACTAGGAGTGCGAGCTGCCATGTGTTTTTCACTGTTAAACAATTTCAATTGCTGTCTTTGAGACTTTTCCGTCTGTAAGTAATAGTCCGTGGAGTTAGCCTCTGGCTATAAAAACTGTGATGCTTGTTTGTGAGAAATTTGTATACAGTGCTCTTACAATTATTTGTAAGTTTTAAATGCGCACTGACTTCAAAAAGTTTGAGGACCACTGCACTACTATCTGTTCATCACGAGAATTCTTCACGCCACGGATGGAATAGGGTAGTTGCTACGGGAACAAATTATCATAAGGGCAATCTATTTTGGCTGGGTAGGGTTTCGTTCAAGTTTACCACATTGGCGCACTTATCTTGATGCAAATCATGTTTTACCAGCTGGTTTTAACTTGTTTACAGAAAATTCAAGACGTATTACGAAGGAGCAATCCAACTATCTTCACTAGTAATTGATGCGCGGTAAATGTTGTCTGTTGCCGGGTCATCTATATTGAGTGATTAGCAACATGGGAAGAAAAACAAGTACTATATAAAAAAAAATTAAAGTCAATTCCTACTTTTTTTCACTACATTGCAGAAAGTCCTTTATAAATAACTTTCATTCATTTTTTTAAGTTTATCTGGCGACCTCTATTGGTAGATATATGCAACTTACATCTAAAAACAATTAAAATTAATTAATTAAATTTAATTGCTAAATTAATATTAGAAAAAAACTGTATTAGCATCCAGTGTCCTCCACTGCAAGTTAAAAAAAGTTGTATCTGAACTTGAGGGGATGAATGAAAAAGTATTTTATGAACGACTTGAAAATGTGAGCGAGATATATACAAGGAGAGTGTGAGCTAATAGAAGGAATTGAATGAGTTGGAAATAAGTTGACAGTGTGATTTTGAATTTCTTAGAAGTATGGAAAATATCCCAAAGTATACGGAAAATACTAAATCCATGGTGAAAATACCTTAAAAATAATATGCAAATTGAATGAGCTCAAATATTACAAATGAAGAAATTTTTTTCCCATGCACCTCTGTGGTGACAGAACATGCAAAGGACCACCCATCACTTTCCAGATGTGATAGATGAGTGAGAAGTCAATTCCATATACCTTCAGGGGCTCGTTATAGGAGTAAAACCCTGAAGGAATCAGAAATAGTGGCAGCAACTCCAACGGACTCCAGTCATCCAACTGCAGATAGAAATTGCAGCCGGGATGGAAAACGGAGAATTATACTTCTTCCAAAATACAACACTTCACTTGACACGCGAAAGATACTCACAAGAATTCATCCAATTAAATTGCCTGAATCCTCCTCATCTACTTCTGCCTACAAATCAAAAGGAAGATGTACTACTTTCTAGAGTACAAAAACATACTTATCAAATGCGAAACTTTGTGTCCACTCTGCAATACACCAGAAACAACATATTTTGTTCCAATGTTAGAATATGAAGCTTCTTGGAGTTTGTTTTTTTTATTAACAAGCTTCAAGAAGCTTTCGGATTACAAGGTTCTATTTTATTTCTGGATTTCGATCTGTGGCAATCCTTCAATTTTTAAGTAAAGTTTCGTCGGTAATGGTGAATTTTGTAGTTGTTGTTGTTTATAGTCTATAGTATATGTTGTTTTTTAGTCGGTGCAATTCAAAGTCTTTTTTTATCTTTCCAGTTTTATAGCGTTGAGATTGAGTCGATCGACGGTTTCTCTAGTGATCTCAATTTTATTTTATTCTGCTCGTTTTTATTCTTTGGGTTACCAGAAATACCGTCTACTGTTTCACTTCACCCAAAAACCATGTTCAAAGCTCAACACATCTGACAAACATGGAAAAATGTGGATAACATGGATTTATGAACGTTGAGCCTTTTAATTTTTAAATATAATTTATTGTCCATATCACAGTGTCTTTTTTCATTTGCATAACATTTGGATGAATCGAAACAAAGCAGCTGAAGCGAGCATAAAAATCCCATCTATCACGTCAAGTCAAGTTATACTTCCTCGCAATTTATCGAACTACACTGAACATAGATAAAAAATGTATCTCAATATTCACGGTCGGAATGCATTACCATTAGATAAAAATTGCCAAAAGTTTCAAGCGAAATGAGCGTCATTTCTCTTAGCAGAAAAAATAAATTTAAATTTGTAAACTTTTATTTTCCTTCACTGCAACTTTCATGTATGTCTTTAATTTAACTGATTTTGCATATACGTATTTTAGTGCTAAGAAGTACTTAAATTATTTTTACAACATCCTTCACACATAAAGGCTCGTTCCCACCGAGGCGCGGGGCGTTTAAGCGTGAAGCGTTGACCCATCACTAACCTCACCCCGCTTTTGCCTGAAACCGGTTTGAAATCCACCTCTTCGAGTTGACCCACTTTCAACTCGAAGCGGAACTTCAGCAGGCGTAAAGCGATTTCTGATGTTTCGCTGTGAACGGATCGAAAGAAATTTTCTTCCCTGCCGCGTGAATCTTCAACGCTTCTCGCCTTGGTGGGAAGGAACCTTAACAATGGGAACCTTAACAACGGATTGATTATTTTTCCAGCTATTTCTTCTTGCTCACACCGAAGTACAAACTATACTTTGGTGGTCCACAGTGAGTGGCATTTCATTTATTCACAATGATTCAGGCAGCAATTTCATCCTGCCTTGGATATTTCAATAATAGCACTTCACTTAGAAGGCCAGCGGCAACATGTACTCACGTATTGGCAAGTTACCAAATTCGTAGCCTTATAATGCATGAGGATTTTGATGAAGACGCTGAATAGAATCTGAAGAACAGAAACGAAAAGACTGAATGTTGACAGTGACAGTCAGGCTGGTGGAGGGAATTTTCTAGCTTTCCTCTCCTACAATGCTCGAATGTAGAATAGTTACTTCTGAAAGTATCTTTAGAGGGCATAATCCTATACTTGTGAATAAACTGTAAGTGGCATGCTTTGGTGGAAAACGCGGCCAACCATTTTGTGTGTATATATATATATATAATATATATGCATATATATATATATATATATATGTATATGTATATATATATATATATATATATTATATTTATGCATATGTACTACTGTGAAAAAAACGTCAAATTACCTACAGGTATCAAGGACAGTGCCAGCAACCTAATAAAGGAAAAAAAAATTGAAATTCCGTAAGCCCCGTGAATTTTAAATTGAAAATGGGTCTTACTTTTTGGACACAGTAGTATATGCATTCCACTTGTAGAAAAATAGGTGTAAAAAAGTCGTGTATGATGAAAGTAAGAACACAATCTGCAGAACTGCAGGATGTCTTGCAACGTAAATGTACTTTGCATTGATATCATGCATATATATATATATGTATATATGTGCATAAATTTTGTTGTCAAAGATGTTGCATCGAATGAATTAGCCGTAATTTAGTTCTGCAAATTGCATTTATCAAAAGTAAGGGGATGAGGTTTGTTTAAAAAAAATAATTAATTATTTCAACATCAAATATATTTGTTATTAATACAAAAACATATTATTATTATTCAAAATTATTATTATTATTATTGTACAAAAATATATATTATTATATAAATATATTAAATCTTTAGAATATTTTAAAGAGTTATACTTAAATGCACGTTCTTTAAACGATACTAGAAAAATGTTTCTTCTTTTTCCCACCACTAGGCAGAAGATGACGAAGAAACCACGATACATTGAAATAGACGGAATACCGTGTTCATCCATTGATGTACCTGAAGTCTACCGAGATGCTATGCGATTCAAGCCAGGGAAAGGCGACACGGTCATAGTGACATATCCCAAATGTGGGACAACTTGGCTCCTGCAGATAGTCTCCCTCATTTTGAGAAAGGGCGAACCACTCGTAACATATAAAGAGTACTTTTCATACATACCATTCCTAGAAAGAACGACTGTGAAAGAGTTGTCCCAAATGCCTAAGCCACGCTTGATGAAGACTCATCTGTCCATAGATCGCCTGAATTTTTCATCGGAGGCAAAGTACATCTACGTTGCAAGACACCCCGCGGACTGTGTTGTGTCCTACTATCACCACACGCGACTTTTTCCCACCTATTTTTTCACTCGTGGTAAGCTCGACGATTTTTTCGAACTCTTCCTCACGGGCGAGGTGGCTTTCGGTGACTACTTCGACCACCTTTTAGCTGGGTACCTTCTCAGAAACGAACCCAACGTCCTGTTCTTGACATTCGAATCCCTGTTGTCCAATCCCAGAGATATCTGTCTGAAAGTGGCTCGTTTTATGGGTGAGGAACACTACAATAACCTGATGGCCGATGACGAGGTTATACTGAAGAAGGTGCTGGAATACAGTAGCATGAAGTTCATGAAATCCACCGTCAATGATTTCTGGATGAGGAAGTTCACTGATGTACCATCACAAGAAGCTCAGGACGCCAATCCGGTGATGAGGAATGTCGCCAAGTTCCTTAAAGAAGCCGAGGATCTCGGTGAAGAGTCCACAGGTGTCTTTTTCAGGAGTGGTGTTGGGGGTGAAGGCAAAGCCACCTTGTCCGCAGAGCAACTGGAACGTCTGCGCAGTAGAATACTTGAAAAAACGAAAAACTCAGATGTCATGACTTTATGGGAAGAAAATTAATGCTTAATTTATTATATGGTTGATGCGTTTTAACTAATGGATATTCACATTTTTCCAATTTATTTATTTGAAACGAACTGTTTCATTAGAAAATGAATAGTTTTGCTCTAATGCATTAGGAAAGTAATATTTAAATTGACAACGAAATAAATTATCTGGCGTTCCTGCACTTTAAGAAAAAACATAAAAAAAGAAGAAAAGATCTAAATAAAATAAGTATCTAATAAAAAAAATATCTAATCTAGATAAAAAGAAGAATGAGCCAGTTACCTTGTCCGCAGAGCAACTGGAACGTCTGCTCAATAGCATAGTTGAAAAAAAAACCTCAGATATCATGACTTTATGGAAAGAAAGTTAAATGATCACTATGCTTAGTTTATTATATTGCTGATACGTTTTAATTAATGGATATTCACATTTTTCCAATTTATTTATTGAAAACGAACTAGCTCTAATGCATTAGGAAATTACACAGTCCAGCCACATTAATGTGACCACCTATCAAAAGCCAGAATAACCATCTTTGGCAGAGCGGACCGCTGCGAGACGTGCAGGGAGAGAGTCAATTAAGGTGTTCACTGGGATGTTGTGCAATGCCGACTCCAGTGAACCATATTCATATAATTATCCAGTGAAAGTAGGTGGTGGTCACATTAATGGGACTGGACTGTGTATATTTAGATTGACAACGAAATAAATTATCGGGTATTCCTGCACTTTATGAGAAAAACGTAAAAAAAGGAGAAAAGAACTAAATAAAAAAGATCTAATAAAAAAAAAAGAACCATGGAACTTAATCATCGAAACTTTACTCAAGGGCTTCCATTTTATATAAAATTACATGTACCTTGAAAATTACTTTACATGTAGTTTTCTTGTAAATTACTTTGTAAGTGTCCTGTTTTTAAGCATAAGTTAAATAAATATAAAAAAAATAATCGACTGATTTTTTTTCATGTGTAAGATGTGTAAAACGGAAAAAAAAAAAGATTTTTTTCAAATTTAAAATAATATTGAAAAATTTTACGAATTGAATGTTGTTCCAAAAGAGTTCATATTGATTTTTTTGTAATAAATATTGTTCTACTAGCGATTCTGGGGAAAAGTAATCATCCGGTTTAAAGGCGGAAATGCAATACTTGTGAGGGATATGAAATCTCTACTTCAGTTGGTGCATTGGTTTTTGTGTAGCATGCAGCGCCGGATTTAGATGAAAAGAGGCGCTAGGCTATTCCACTTATGAGGCCTTCCATTTTTAAGTTTGTAAATGACACGAGAGATAATAAAATACATCATTACTGTGATATACACTGAAGTGACAAAAGTCATGGGATACCTCTTAATATCGTGTCGGCCCTCCTTTCGCCCGGCGAAGTGCAGCAACTCGACGTGGCATGGACTCAACAAGTCGTTGGAAGTCTTCTGCAGGAATATTGAGCCATGCTGTCTCGATAGACGTCCATAATTGTGAAAGCGTTGATGGTGCAGGATTTTGGGCACGAACAGACCTCTCGATGATGTCCCATAAACGCTCGATGGGATTCATGTCGGGTGATCTAGGTGGCCAGATCATTCGTTGGAATTGTCCAGAATGTTCTTCAAACCAATCGCGAACAGTTGTGGCCCGGTGACATGGCGCATTGTCATCCATAAAAATCCCATCGTTGTTTGGGTACATGAAGTCCATGAATGGCTGCAAGTGATCTCCAAGTAGCTGAACATAAGCATTTCCAGTCAATATTCGGTCCAGTCGCACCAGAGGACCAAGTCCATGCCATGAAAAAACAGCCCACACCATTACGGAGCCACCACCAGCTTGAACAGTGCCTTGCTGACAGTTTGGGTTCATGGCTTCGTGGGGTCTGCGCCACTCTCGAACCCTACCATCAGCTCTTACCAACTGAAATCGTGACTCATCGGACCAGGCCACGGTTTTCCATTCATCTAGGGACCAACCGATATGCTCACGTGCCCACGAGAGTCGCTGCAAGCGATGTCGTTCTGTCAGTAAAGGCACTCGAGTCGGTCTTCTGCTGCAATAGCCCAAGAAAACCAAATTTCTCCGCACAGTTCTAACAGACAAGTCCCTTGTACGTCCCACATTGATTTCTGCGGTTATTTGACGCAGTGTTGCTTGTCTGTTAGAATTTACGACTCTTTGCAGACGTCGCCGGTCTCGGTCGTTAAGTGCAGGCGGTCGACCACTGCGCTGTCCGTGGTGGGATGTTATGCCTGAAATTTCATACTCTCGGCACACTCTTGACACAGTGGATCTGGGAATGTTGAATTCCCTAACGATTTCCGAAACGGCATGACCCATGCGTCTAGCTCCAACTAACATTCCGCGTTCAAAGTCTGTTAATTCCCGTCGTGCGGTCATCATCATGTCAAAACCTCTTCACATGAATAACTTGAACAGAAATGAAAGCTCTGCGAAAGCACTGCGCATTTATACCTGTTCTACGCGATGCTACTGCCATCTGAAAATTTGCATATTGCTATCCCATGACTTTTGTCACTTCAGTGTATATCAACATGTTAAGTGAAACATGTTGTGATGGGTACCAATATTTATAAATGTGGCACTGATAATAAATAAAAAAAAATCGAGAACATTTATTTGGATATTTATTCTCAGTATCATTTATAGTACTTGTAACAATAACTCATCAAACATAACGCGCAACATTTATAAAGAAACAAATTTCAAATAATAAAAATCTTTTGACTACGAAAATAAAACATGCAATAAAAATGATCCTTTTTTCTATCAAATTAAATTAAATATATTCAATGCATTGAAGACGAAAGCAAACTCAATTCAGATCAATTTATTTCATAATAATTCGCATTCAAAGTATAAGTATGAATTATTTGAATTTTAAGTAAGTAATCTTAACCAATACATATTTATGTTTGTTTATGAGTCATATGTGTAGAATTTCTCCTTATTTTTGATTCAGTGTTTTAGTGTTTACTGTTTTTAGAATAGTGTCATTCTAATGTTGCTATCAATTTGAATGTAGGCCCCTCTCGATCTTGAGGCCCTAGGCTGAAGCCTAGTTAACCTATAGGGAAATCCGGCCTTGGTAGCATAGCTCTGTCAATGAAGACATTTGCGATTTTAACTCTTATAAATCTGTTAACTGTAAGTGAGGTTGTGTGCGTTTCTTCGAAAAATACATGGAAAAAAAAATTGAAAATTTTTGTTTCAAATGTTAATGATCCTATGTGTCTATTATTTACTTTCTTTAAAAAAATATATAAATTCCTCAGAAGTCAAGACAAAACTATCCAACTGCTTATTCGCAAAAAAAAGTTGATTAAGAAAGCTGAGATTAAACGAGAGGTAATCAAGAAATCTTGACATGCTTAGAAAACAAGTAATATAAAAAAAAAAAAAATAAATAAAAATTTCAGTCAATTCCTACTTTTTTTCCACTCTATTGCAGAAAGTCCTTTATAAATCATTTTCATTCATTTTTTTTAGTTTATCTGGTGCCATCTATTGGTAGATACATGCAACTTAAATCTAAAAAAAACCCCTAAAATGAATTAATTAAATTTGATGAATTAATCAATAATTGAAAAACTGTATTAACATCTTGTGTCATCCACCACAAGTGTAAAAAAATGTATTCGAACTGGAGTGGATGAATAAAAAGTGTTTTATGAACGATTGAAAATGTGAACAAGATATATATAGGGAGAGTGTGAGCTAATAGAAGGAATTGAAAGAAATCATGTATAAGAAAAATCTACATGAAATGCGTGTTAACATCGCATGGACGAAAACTGATATATGAATTTTTAGAGAAGGAGAACGTTAAAACACAACAAATTGAATTTCATAAATGAATTTCAATATTTGATTAATTAATTTTTAGCATTATTAAAATGTTTCACTTTATTAGGATTCTTTTTTTAGTACTGTTAAAAAAAAAATTTACATTATTTTAAAGTTTGCAACAAATTTAAAAAAAAAAAAAAAAAAAAAAAAAAAAAATGGGTAACAGGATTATTTTACGTTGATTCATTAAGTTTTAAAATATTAATATTCGTGAAATTTGTATTTTTGTGATATCTATCAAATGAACACTGACAATGCAGTAGCTGTAGATTCAAAGAGCCTACCATCCTATCTTAAGCCCATGCATATCTTCAATATCCATCTTAAAGGATTCAATAGAAAATATAGAAGGTATCAAATCATCATTAATATAAATAATACCAGATTACTTTTCTTATTAGAAACCAAAATGACAACAATAAGTTTGCTGTCAATTTATTTTTAACAATATAATGTTTATTAGTTTATTTTCACCACTATTTTCCGAAAACATCCGATTTAAGAAATATTATTTGATAGGTATAAAGTTAAGAAGAAAATTTGCAATCAATTTATTACGTACACTTTGAAAAGCCATGACATTTTTTGACTATACATTAAAATATTGGGGACACCGGAATGTAAGGTCGTTTTTGCTCATGTCAGTGTTTGTTTATCATTTGATTGTATACTTCAAAATCATGCTAGTGATATTGTATGAGTAAAGTGACTTGTTCAGTTGTAAATAATTAAATCTAATCATTTTTAAGCTTGGTTTACATCCCAAAAAAGGCGCCTTTGTGTGTTTGGTGGAGTATTCGTGGAATCTTTCACTTTGAAGTGCTGAGACCTGTACAAACCTGTTCCACCTGCGAATGAACTGCTTCACTGTGAACAACTGGATCGAGTGAACCAATTTTTAATTGAAAAGAGCCGACAGAAAAGGCTTATTCTCCAAGACAACACTGCCAAAGACGAACCCTGGAAAAAATTGAGGAATTAGATTGGGAGGTACTGCCACAAACCCCAACATTGGTCGACATCTCACCATGACATTTCCATTTATTCCTATCGCTACAGCACTTTCTATGGGACAAACAAAATTTGGAAATTTGATGATACCCAAAATGCAATTTTTAGATATTTATTTGATCGGATTTAATGTAGAAAAATATCTATTACTTTACTGACCCACCGAATACTTTACAAAAGGATTGTCTCTATTGATACTAAATGAATCCAAAAAATATAATAATTATTATTTAATTATATGTTTATATTTCTGCTTTGTTATATTCATAACTGCGCACCCATTTTTTATTCTAAAAATATGTTTTGTCCATTGGTATTCAATTCTTAGTTTTTGTTTATAAAACTTTCCATTAAATGATAGTGCCAATACCTCAAAAACTGTAAGTCAAAGCACTTGAAATTATCGACTCTTGAATTTAATTTAGGATTGTACATACCTGTTTGAAACAGATTTACTAAGACATGGGAGATTTACTAAGACATAAGAGATTTACTAATTGTTTCTTCTTTTTTATACTTTATAGCATAGTTAATGAAGAATAAATATATTCTGCCATTATCAATCGAAAAAATAGTTCTTTCAACTGATGCCTCATAATGTCCGATTAATCATTGATCTCTTTACACTCTTGCCCACACACACAAATAAAATTCCCTCGAAAGTCTCTTATATTTCATTTCATTCAAAAATATAAGCAATGCGATAAAAACAATAATATAATATAATCAAAAATGATTTGATGCGTGATTTGACGTTAGTTTAAAAAATGCAAAGGATAATTGTAAAGGATAAACCAGTGTGTCTCATCTGCAACTAAGCTCTGGTAGTCTTCGAAGAATACCACATTTCCAGCCACTTCACATAAACGCATAAGAATTCCAATGACGAAGCAATGTGTGAATATAAAAGAAAACAAAAAGCATAAAATCTTTGAAAAAAATTATCAGGTCGTCGAAATTGTTTTAAGAAAGTAAACAGAAGCAGTTAGACGTGCAAATTACATTGCAGCATGCAATACTGCTAAAAGTAATCAAATGAATATTCCCTGAATATAGAAAAACTTTGATATTAAATTGTTATGCCTTTTATAATAAATTAATTTTAATTCTTTAAATTTTTGTATGTCTTCAAATATGGCGTGGTTGGTGGATATTAGTGGTTGGTGAAACGAAAAGTAGCGACATATGCCATTTGCAAGTCTAATGCTATGGAGGGAACCAAAGGACCACTTCACAGACTGCATCCCAAAACTTGCTGGAATAACAAGCAAGTCCAAGAAAACCACTAAATGTTCGAACCTCCCTTCAGCAAAAGAGAAGAAAGGAGAGAAAAAACAAGTGACCATTGTTATCGAACTGTTAAGTGTAGAGGACATGCTCATAATGAATCTAACTTTAATTACAAAATTCCAAATTTAATTCCAACCCTTCTACATAATATAAACATAATCCATACCTATACCACAAATTTAATACAATCTATATAATAATTTCAACTTATATACAACTATATACATTAAAGTTATCGGCTTATGAGCCTCATTTGTCAATTGAACAATTTGGCTTTGATTATTCTAAAACAGACGTCATTCCCAACACAGAAGAAAAATATATATCTTTTAATAGGACATTTAGTAAATTTTTAAAATTGAGATTTCTAGATTCCTTTAAATTTTTACGAAGTAATTTAGGTGCGATATCAAAATATTCTAAGGGATCGATCTTTTAAAAAAACTGCAAAACATTTTCCTGGAGGTAAATTAGCTTTAACAACAGGTAACCTTGCTTATGGTTAGCTGCGAGGGAAAGTGTAAAGAATTAAAAAGTACCACCTAAAATTAATTTTATAGTCGATGAAAATTATAAACATGTTCAAAATGTGTGGGAAACTTTTAATATTAAAAATGCTGGAGAGCAGTGACATTACTTATGTTTACATGACAAAAATTACATGACAAAACTTATGTTTATTGTAGGAGAGAATAATTTTGAAAATTTTGAGATGTGTGTATAAAAACTTCTAAATTAGATTCCTCTTGATATTGTGCAGCTACGGGATTATCATGGGATGTTATTTTACAAACAACGGAAATTGAGTTAGACCAGGTATGGGCAAATTACGGTCCGCCGGAAGGTTCTATCCGGACGAGGCAAATTAAAAGAAATATATATTTATATATTGTATTCCATCTCCTATTCTACTTTGATAAAATATTATTATTTTCTTCCTTTTTTTAAAAGGACTGGTGATCTTTTTACTTTCTCTACTTTTGTTCTACAAAGCATAAATCGACGGAAATAGCAAGCACAGACAGCTTTCAATCGGTAAAGTATTAAAAGCGGAAGTTCTTTGTTAGTTATAGCTGTAGATTGGCTCAAACAAGTTACGAGTTTTCCAAATCATTATCTAAAGTAAGTTTCCCAAATTTAATATCTCAAGCCCAAAACTCAGTGCTATGTTTGCTTCATCTTATATATGTGAACAAGTGTTTTCAACTATGAACCCTAGAAATAATTATTTCAGAAGTAGACTGACAGATGGGCATTCAGCCTCGTTCCTTAGAATCGGTACATCTCACTTCGAACCTCAATATAAGGAACTTTCAAAAATTAAATCGCAATTTTATTCATCTCATTAACATATTTAAATGATAATACTTGTATAATGTTTTTAAAATTTTAGAAAAATGTATCTTGGCCAGACAAACTTTTTTTTTTCGAATTTTGGCCCGCGACCGAAAAGTTCGCCCATCCCTGAGTTAGACATTTAAAATAATTATGATATAACTATAAATTTGAAAAAAGCAATAGAAGGTGGTCATTCTCGCAGAAAAGATATAGATACAGAAAAGATAGATAATAGCAATAATAGATATAATTAATAGATATAATTGATATAGTTAATAGATATAATAGATATAGTTAATATATATAACAGATATAGATAATATAATAAAAGATATAGCAAATAATTGATATAGATAGATACAGAAAAGCAAATAATAAAAATATGAAACCAGATGAAAATAGAGAATTCAGCTATTTAATGTACATAGATACCAATAATCTCTATGAATGTGTTTATGATTCAATATTTATCTTATAAAAAATTTAAACTTAAAAACGATGCGACTGATTTACTTCATAATAATTCCTGATACTTCAGAATTGCTTTACATGAGAAGTCAATATTAAAAAAAAACTGCACAATCATTCTTCAGATTTCATTAAGAAAATCACTGATGCATCTAAACAAACAAAATCATTTGACACACCTATACAAACAAAATCATTATCGACTGGGTGTGATTAAAAAAAATTATGTTTTTCACTATAGAAGTTTGAAATAATATTAGTAAATGGTATTAAATAGAGTTTTAAAACTGTTTGATTGTTTGTAAAAATATAACGATTTAAGAACTGAAATGAGAACTAAAGCAAGTAATGATTAGGAAAAATATTTTTAACTAAATAATAAAGGCTATTTTTGGTAAACTATAGAAAAAGAACGAATATAACATTTATGTACTAGGTATGAACTCACGTGCTCTTTCTCATTTTCAATGATAATGTGCTAACTTGAACGCAATCCCACCTGCATGATATCAGTACTCTATGTATACTGTATGGTATACCATACGATATATATATCTATGTATACCATATACCGCGTACGGTATGTATACCGTATACCATATACCGTATACTATGTATACCATATACCGTATACCGTACGGTATACATACCATACATACCGTCTATGCATACCATATACCGCGTATACCGTACGGTATATATAGAATACTGACAAAATAAAGCGCATCCCCTTATTCTAAAGGAGCAGAAAGTTGGGCAAACATCTCCTGTTCTTTTCGTACTAGAGTTGGCGCTGTATCGTCGATTGGCTTCTTTTTCCTGCACGCATTTTTTTAGAAAATGTAAACATATTATGTAGCGATTCTGAACATTCTTCTTTCATTTATTGATCTTCTTTCAGTTCCTTCTATTAGCTCACACTCTCCCCATATATATCCTGTTCCCATTTTCAATCCTTCATGAAATACTCTTTATTCATCCACTCGAGTTCAAATTCATTTTTTTGGAACTTGTAGTGGATGGCACTGGATGTGAATACAGTTTTTTCAAATATTAATTCATTCATTAAATTTAATTAATTCATTTCAGTTTTTTTAGATTTAAGTTGCATATATCTAACCATCGAGGGCGCCAGATAAGCGTAAAAAAATGAACGAAAATTATTATAAAGGATTTTCTGCAATATAGAGAAAAAAAGTAGGAATTGACTTAAAAATTTTTTTTTTTTACTTTGCTTGTTAAACAAAGGAAAATTTAAGCAAATGATTAACTAAAACTGGATTTTAAGGTCGAATAAATCATTTGTTTAATTGCAATGAAATTACAGCTAGAATCAAACTGTGATAGGATATCGTGCAATGTTCTTTCGTCTGAATTTTTTGATTGTCACCCTATTACTAACTGGCCTATTTTCACAACATTCTTAGCTGTCAAATAGTCGTGTCTTTATTAAAGTCAATGACTATGAGAATTAAAAAAAAGCAAATGAAAAGGTTCTTTATTTTATCAAAAATTCGATAATATTTCAATTATAATTATTTAAATTTTACAGAAATGAATATTGTCCAAATCAGCATTAGTGCATTTTTGTAATTAAAAATAATGACGTACGAAAAAATTAATTGGCAAACAAAGATTGTTTTTTTTAAAGTATGTATATATATTGTGTGTGGAAGTAGATAATATCCTAAACAGTAGCAAATCTTTTGTTATTACGTGCTAACACAGATATCTGGAAAAGCTATAGACTTCAAAATAATATTTGAATTGAATGTAAACTGATTTAACTTGAAGGTAAATTAGAATTTCCTTTTCTATTTGGAGCCCAAGTATTTGAAGCATACAGCTAAGAGGAAAATCGGAAAAATATTTTACTCACCAGGTAATTTAATCTTATAATAAAATATTTAATTTTTTTATATAAAAAAAGGCTATTGTATTACTTTTATAAAATCTTCAAATATCTAGTTTTTTTTTGTTTTTTTTCATAATGCTTTTAAGAATTTAGGTCTTGAAGAAAAATGTTTATTTATGCCTCCTATTTAATCTCCCATTGCTAATCAAAATTAAAAAATGAAAATCAAATAGCTTGTAAATGAAAATGAAAATTAAAATCAAATAGCTTGTTAATCAAATAGTTTGTAAATTAAAATGAAAATTAAAATCAAATAGCTTGTAAATTAAAATGAAAATTAAAATCAAATAGCTTGTTAATCAAATAGTTTGTAAATTAAAATGAAAATTAAAATCAAATAGCTTGTAAATTAAAATGAAAATTAAAATCAAATAGCTTGTAAATTAAAATCAAATAGCTTGTTATAAGCTGTGTAGTAGGTAAAACGCTTCTATTACTAAACAAATTTATGTGTGCTCATTTTATATTTAAATTGTCTGGAGTTGCACTTATTTTTTTAAAAATGTGCAATAAAAATATTATCTTTCTGATTATTTCATAGTATGAAGAAGTATTTAGTTATTTATTGATTTATACTTATTTATACATTGTAATACATGCAATTCATTAAATATATATGCCTTTTAGATTTTTACGTTGAACTGAGCAATATTCTTTTAACCAGGGGTGACAGAAAAAGCAACATAAATTAAAAATATTTTTTTTTTCCTAATGCAGCTGGTAAACACTTAGACAGTTGTCTTTTTATGCTTTAAGGCAGGGATGGGCAAACTACGGCCCGCCGGAAGGTTCTATCTGGCCCGCGGATAGAGTTTTAATTTGTCGGTCAGAGGCAAATTAAAAGAAATATATATTTATATATTATATATCCATCCCCTTTTCTACTTTGATTAAATATTTTTTTTTACTTCCTTTTTTTCAAAAGACCGATGATCTTTTTACTTTCTCTATTTTTGTTCTGCAAAACATAAATCGACGGAAATAGTAACACAGACAGCTTTCAATCGGTAAAATCTTAAAAGCAGAAGTTCTTTGTTAGTTATAGCTGTAGATTGGCGCCAACAAGCGTATCTCTTACTCGGGAAGCAGACATATGGAAATCCAATATAGGTGAATTAGACCTCACATGTGGCATCGTGACTGCGCATTTTAAGCTCCATCCAACAGGTTTCTCTTTTGGCACGAGTTCTAATATTATTGATTGCGTCATTACCCGAGGTTAAATTCAATACCCTCAGTATATGGAGAGAAGCTTAAAAATTATGAAGATGGCTTGAAAAAACTGCATTTTGAGTTCGAACTCATCAGTGCCATTCAAAATCAGTGCTATGTTTGCTTCATCTTATATATGTGAACAACTGTTTGCAACTGTGAACCTCAGAAAGAATTATTTCAGAAGTAGACTGACAGATGAGCATTGAGCCTCGTTTCTTAGAATCAGTCCATCTCACTTCGAACTTCAATATAAGGAACTTTTAAAAATGAAATTGTAAATTTCCTTCATCTCATTAACATATTTAAATTATAATACTTGCATATTGTTTTTAAAATTTTAGAAAAATGTATCTTGGCCCGCCAAACTTCTTTTTTTTTTTTTGATTTTTGGCCCGCAACCGAAACAGTTTGTCCATACCTGCACTAAATCTTTTTTTCTTTCTTTCTTAATACAGAATAGTTTCTATACGACCTTCTTTCATTGTAGATTCAAAATAAGTTTTGATACGCTTTAGTGATGAAAAAAGTCGTTCAACATTTAGGCACTCACCAGCTTTGCTAATGGTTGAATACAATTGAATAGCTTAATTAACATTTAATGTTAATATGAATTACTTGAATAAAAAAGAAGTAATATAAAAAAAAAAAAATTTAAAGTCAATTCCTACTTGTTTTTCTTTATATTGCAGAAAAGTCCTTTATAAATAATTTTCATTCATTTTTTAAAGTTCCTCTAGCGCCCTCTATGGGTAGATATATGCAACTCAAATCTAAAAAAAACTAAAATGAATTCATTAAATTTAATGAATGAATGAATATTTGAAAAAACTGTATTAACATCCAGTGTCATCCACTGCAAGTTCAAAAGAAACGTCTTTGAACTCGAGTGTATGAATAAAAAGTGTTTTATGAACGATTGAAAATTTGAACAAGATATATATATCTATAGGGAGAGTCTGAGCCAGTAGAAGGAATTGAATAACTTTTGATAAACTTTTGAATACAACTGAATTGCCTCCTTAACATTTAATTTTAACATGAATTCCCTGAATTTAAAAAAAAAAACAATAAAAAAATTTTATAGAAGAGTCAGGAGTCGGATTTTTAAACTGATTCCTGACTCTAACTCCTTCAAAAATGCTTGGCTCCAGACTCCTTGTCCCGACTCCGACTCCCCACCTCCACTTTTAACATTAGATGACATTAAATCTTTTATTATTGTAATAAAAAGTGATAATAGAGAGTTTTTGCATACCGTACGTTAGTTACCGTAGGACGTCCGTTAGCTTTTTTCTCTAGGCAGAAAAAGCTAACGGACGTCCTACGGTAACTAACGTACGGTATGCAAAAACTCTCTAATAATGATCTCGTGTTTAAATAAGGTTTCGTGAAAACAAGTAATATAAAAAAAAAATTTTTTAAGTCAATTCCTACTTTTTCCCCCTTATATTGCAGAAAGTCCTTTATAAATAATTTTCATTCTTTTTTTTAAGTTTATCTGGCGCCCTCTATGGGTAGATATATACAACTTACATCTAAAAAAAACTAAAATTAATTAGTTAAATTTAATTAATAAATTAATATTTGAAAAAACTGCATTGACATCAAGCGTCATCCACTACAAGTTCAAAGAAAACATATTTGAACTCGAGTGGATGCATATAAAGTATTCTATGAACGATTGAACATTTGAACAAGATATATATAGGGAGAGTGTGAGCTAATAGAAGGAATTGAATAAGAATCTGAAAGCCTCTTTGCTCACTTTTTTTGAATATACGAAAGTTTCCTTTAATTATCTCTCTTTTGATACGTATTTTGTCGAATAGGCTTGAATGGCCGAGTAGCTAGCCCTTGGTACCACAGGTTTCGGGTTAGATTCCCTGTGGGTCCATAGATGTTTGTAGTGGTTCAGAATTCACTTTAAACCGTAGTTGCCGGTCTAACATGATCGTAGAGCGTTGTAGGGGCATTGTTTAGGTTGTTTAGGCCGCGTCCGTAACTTATCTTCAAGTTACACGCACCTCCTAGGTAGTGCTAAGTGAGTAACGTCGGTGCACCGTTTGTCTTAAGGGATCAAAGACAACTGTCTGAGAGTTTGCCAGCTGCTTTAGAACAAAAAAAAAGATTTCGTCGAATAAAATTGTTTCCAATGCTTTAATATTGATTCTTCAAATTGAAAATAAACCTATTAAGCTTGTTGACCAATTTATGATGTTAATACTATTTTAATTGGACAGCATTGCTTCCTTGGAAAGCATTTGAAGTAATTCTGCCCTGTTAGGGAAACCCTATCACGAATAACTGTTCATATTGCAGGAAAACAGCGGAAAATTTTTATTAGCGGAAAATTTTTATGCAAATCTTGACCATATACCGAACAATGAAATTCGTAATCTTCCGAGATTTCTCTCTGCCGAAAAATGCTAAATGCCGCTTAACTTCGCTTACATAACTTCGACTACCCTAGACGGTTTCTGCGGCTGTTGGCGGCAGGTTCGACCCTGACCTGTTCCTTTAGTCATCAGTTCTAGCGGCTGCAACTCCATTCTGTGGTGTACTCTTCATCGTTTTTTGCTTTTTATTTTTACTCTATTTTAAAAGCTCTCTCTTTTTATATAATTATATTATTAAAAAATATTTTTTTTCCCCCTTGCTCTTTTAAAGTTACTTTGAACTGGGACAGACCTTGGTCACTTGCTGCTTTGACTTTTATTTCATGAACTTTATCTACCATGCTTCCTACTTTGCAGACAGGAGTTAGGCCCTTGCGGGGTCAAGGAATTCCAAAAATTACAAACTAACTGTTGCAGGAAAACATTAATCTGTCGATAAGAAACACTTTTTCCACTTAATAGTCTAATTCTCTATCAAATCAATGATTGTAGCGTATGCCACCAAATCACGCATACTTGCCTGTTTACCAGTGTATGCTGCTAGTGGACTATAAGAATGGGAAGGGGGAATCAATTGCTGTCAGGGTAAGAATTATCCTTCTTGCTTCCAAAAAGGTTCTTACAATGTTGTCTCTTTACTTCCAGAATAAAGTGCGCATCGAAATGTCAAGGATCCCTCGCTATGCAGTCATTGATGGAAAACGTCAACCACCACCAAGTTGTCCCAGTCTCATGCGGAACGCCATGAATTTCGAACCAGAAAAAGACGACATTTTCGTTGTCGCATATCCTAAATGCGGCACGACCTTGGTGACGCAAATCGTGGCTCTCATTTTGAGGAACGGAGAAACTTTCACCACCCCCAGTGAATACTTCTCCTTCATACCATTCCTAGAATTCACCACCACGGCAGAAATCTCAAAGATTCCTAAACCAAGATGCTTCAAGACACATTTACCATTGAATCTTTTGAATTTATCCGGTGAAGCAAGGTACATATACGTCGCCAGAAACCCAGCTGACTGTCTGGTGTCCCACTACCACCACGCCAGGTTCTTTCCCATCTATTTCTTCTCGGATGGAACCCTAGATCAGATGTTCGAACTGTTCATCAAGGGAGAAGTGGAGTCCGATGACTATTTCGACCATCTCTTGAGCGGATACGAACGCAGGAACGAACCCAACACCTTGTTCCTCACTTACGAGTCCATACTGGCCGATCGCAGGGGTGCTTGTTTGCAGATCGCCCGTTTTCTTGGTGAAGACCACTACAAAAATCTGTTGAAAAATGACGAAGCAGTGCTGAAGAGGGTCATGGAATACAGCAGCATGGAGCACATGAAGTCCACTGTCGATGGCTTTTTCAAGAAGCAGTTCAGCAGCATTCCACCAGAGGAACTCCAGATGGCTAATCCTGTTTTGAAAAACCTTGCTGAATTGGTGAGAGAAACATTGAGGAAGGGGGAAAGATCTATCGGGTCGTTTGTAAGAAAAGGAAAAGTTGGAGAGGGTAAAGTGAGTCTTTCCGAAGACCAATTAAAGAAATTAAGTGATCGCATCAAAGAAAAAACAGCCCATTCAGATGTTATGAGTCTATGGAACGAGATATATTTTGTTCAGAGAATATAATTTAATAGATATGCATCAAATCATATACACAGTCCATTCACATTAATGTGACCACCTGTCAAAAGCCAGAATATACACTCTTGTATATTCCGGCATTAAGGGGAGTGTGGAATGTAGTATTAAGTGGTATTTAAGTGGTATTAAGTGGAATTCTTTATACACACTCCACTGCAATGTGCTGCCACCTGCCTTTTGTGATTGATTATTTCACGTTGACATCGAAAGTAGGTGGGGGTTACATTAATGTGAATGGACTGTGCATATATTTATATAAGAAGACAATTTAACTTTTTTTCAGCAATGTTTTTCAACTTATGTTTTTTCGAATTATTATTTATAAAACTGTTAATAAAATATCCTTAGAAATAAATAATTAAGTTTATTTTTGTTTTATATTTCAAGTAACACATTATTTTTAAAAATAAAATATTTTTTAAAAATTCTTCAAAACCGAGAAATGTAATGTTGATTTATACTTCATTTTCCCTTAGAACAAGTCCATCAAGAACTGCAACTTTTCTATCCGGTAGCAAACATTTGTAAATGTAAACATAATGTGTGTTAATTCAATTCCTACTATTAGTTCACACTCTCCCTATGTATATCTTGTTCAAATTTTCAATCGTTCATAAAATACTTTTTACTCACCCACTCCAGTTCAAATACATTTGTTTTTGAACTTGTAGTGGATGACACTGGATGTTAATACAGTTTTTTCAAATATTAATTCATTCACTAAATTTAATTCATTAATTTTAGTTTTCTTTTAGATTTAAGTTGCCTATATCTACCAATAGATGGCGCCAGATAAAATTTAAAAAAAAATGAATGAAAATTATTAATAAAGGACTTTCTGCAATAGAGTGAAAAAATGGTAGGAATTGATTTAAAAAGCTTTTTTTTTCTTTTATATTACTTGCCATCATAACTTTTGCAATTTCCATTGATACCGTCATAAACGTTTTCAATACTACTTCCAAGCCGGTTGATGGTTTCAGTAAAATTCCTTCTCGGAAATAAAATCCGCGCCTTCAACTGGAGCAGGTTGAAGAGCTCTTCTGGGTGGTTGGGTCTGTCAGTGAGCTTGACTGGTAAAGGCTCGTTCTCGGGGCCTGCCTGAATGGTCGAGTGGCTAGCGCTCTGGAGCTCGGTACTACAGGTTTCGGGTTCGAGTCCCGGCGGTGCCATGGATGTTTGTAGTGGTTCGGAATCCACTTTAAACCGTAGGTCTGGGTCTCCTATCACTATAAAAGCGTCACGGAGCAAAATCAGACTTCTACCTATGGGTGCTCCATCACAATAGAAGCTGCCCCCTTTCCCTCCATCGATGAGTACATCACTCATGGGATGTCCGTCCCGCACTGCAGGACATTGAAGATTAATCACACAGAACTAATTAGTCACACTGAAACAAACAAACAAACAGGCTCGTTCTCACCGAGGCGTGAGGCGTTTAAACGTGAAACGTTGACCATTCACTAGCCTCACAGCGTGCGCCTGAAACTGGTTGGAATCCACCGCTTCGAGTTGACCCACTTTCAACTCCCAAATGCTCGCCGCGTCTGGTGACTTGGATTGAGCCAATAGTAGATCTGCCATCTAGCAGAAGTAACTGGAACTTCACTGGACGTGAAGCGACTTCTGCAGCTTCGGTGGGAACGGGTCGAAAAAATTTTCTTCCCTGCCGAGTGACGCTTCGCCGCCTCACGCCTCCGTGGGAGCGAGCCTTAAGAGCAGCTGCGAAGGATAAGTAAGCTGCTGCTGTTCTAGCAATAAATGCAGGGCTGGATTTTCCTATAAGCGAATTAGGCCTCAAGATCAAGAGCGGCCAACATTCAAATTGTTACCAAAATTAGAATGACACTATTCTAAAAACAGTAAACACTGAATCGAAAATAAGGAGAAATTGTGAAATAAATTTATCTGAATTGAATTTGCTTTAATCTTCAATGTATTGAATATATTTAATTTAATTTCATAGAAGATATGATAATTTTTATGCCATATTTTATTTTCGTGGGCAAAGATTTTTATTATTTGAATTTTGTTTCTTTGTAAATGTTGTGTGTTATGTTTGATTAGTTATTGTTACAAGGTGCTGAGAATAAATGTCCTAATAAGTGTTCTCGACTCTTTTTTTTGTGCCACATTTTTTATAAAGATTAGTACCCATCACAACATGTTTCATCTAATTGATATCCACTCAAGAGCCAAAACATTATGACCACCTGTCAATAACGAGTTGGCCCACAGCCTTTCCCATCACACACAAAAGTAAGTGAAAGAATGATTCATCAGACTCTCCAGCAGCAGTTAAATACCACTTCCACCTGATCACGTGCCTTCCACGTCATCCAGGCGAGTTCATTGCAATATGTAGGAGTGGTCATAATGTTTTGGCTCTTGAGTGTATATCACAGTAATGATGCATTTTATTATCTCTCATGTAATTTGCAAACTTAAAAATGGGAGGTGAAAGGGCCTCATAAGTGGAATAGCCTAGGGCCTCTTTTCATCTAAATCCGGCCCTGTTCATTTTATTAAGAATCTGCATGTCATTGTAAATAGCAAATGAAAAGAAAATTACGAAATGGTGAATGAAAATGTAGTTGGACCGCCGATTGTGTAGAAAATTGGCAAGTAGCCAAGTCGATCTGATTCAAACAGAACGGAAAAAAAAGTTGTGTAGGAGATTTAATTAGAATAAAAATTATTTTAATTTTTGAAAGATGAAATGTCGTTCGTTGCCTTGGTGGGGATTTGATAGGAAGCTTTTGAAATTTAGAACAACCTTTTCAAGAAGCTATGTGAAATTGCTTCCCACACTTGATGCAGGTTTAATTTTCAATATTCTATCCATTGAACAATCCTTGAATATTGAGATCCTCCGCACTTAGACATATTTTTTCAATTCCTTCTATTAGGTCACACTCTCCCTGTATGTATCTTGTTCAAGTTTTCAATCGTTTATAAAATAAGTCAGCCACTCCAGTTCAAATACATTTTTTTTTTGAACTTGTAGTGGATGACACTGGATGTTAGTACAGTTTTTTCAAATGTTCATTCAGTAATTAAATTTAATTAATTAATTTTAGGTTTTTTTTTAGATTTAAGTTGCATATATCTACCGATAGATGAATTTTCAACTTTATTTAAAAATTTAAATTGTTAGGAAAATTTCAACTTTATTTGTAAAGGACTTTTCTGCAATAGAGTGAAAAAAAGGAGGAATTGACTTTACAAATTTTTCTTTTTATATTACTTGTTTTTATTCCGATGGAATGCGGGAAGAAGTTACACGAAAAGTATTGAATAGTTTCATGCTAGTGGTTGAATTTTTCTTCAAAATAGATAGATAGAGCAATTTCCTTACTTCAAACGGAAAAGGACGTACCAGTTATGGAGTACCTGTAGAATAAAATATACTCCCAAAACCTCCATATCTTCAATTAAATAATAAAAATAAAAAATAAAGATATAAATTATATTATACATATATACACTGAAGTGACAAAAGTCATAGGATACCTCTTAATATCGTGTCGGCCCTCCTTTCGCCCGGCGAAGTGCAGCAACTCGACGTGGCATGGACTCAACAAGTCGTTGGAAGTCTTCTGCAGGAATATTGAGCCATGCTGTCTCGATAGACGTCCATAATTGTGAAAGCGTTGATGGTGCAAGATTTTGGGCACGAACAGACCTCTCGATGATCTCCCATAAATGCTCGATGGGATTCCTGTCGGGCGATCTAGGTGGCCAGATCATTCGTTGGAATTGTCCAGAATGTTCTTCAAACCAATCGCGAACAGTTGTGGCCCGGTGACATGGCGCATTGTCATCCATAAAAATCCCATCGTTGTTTGGGTACATGAAGTCCATGAATGGCTGCAAGCGATCTCCAAGTAGCTGAACATAAGCATTTCCAGTCAATATTCGGTCCAGTCGCACCAGAGGACCAAGTCCATGCCATGAAAAAACAGCCCACACCATTACGGAGCCACCACCAACTTGAACAGTGCCTTGCTGACAGTTTGGGTCCATGGCTTCGTGGGGTCTGCGCCACACTCGAACCCTACCATCAGCTAATATGTTCAGCTTAAATCGTGACTCATCGGACCAGGCCACGGTTTTCCATTCATCTAGGGACCAACCGATATGCTCACGTGCCCACGAGAGTCGCTGCAAGCGATGTCGTTCTGTCAGTAAAGGCACTCGAGTCGGTCTTCTGCTGGAATAGCCCAAGAAAACCAAATTTCTCCGCACAGTTCTAACAGACAAGTCCCTTGTACGTCCCACATTGATTTCTGCGGTTATTTGACGCAGTGTTGCTTGTCTGTTAGAATTTACGACTCTTTGCAGACGTCGCTGGTCTCGGTCGTTAAGTGCAGGTAGTCGACCACTGCGCTGTCCATGGTGGGATGTTATGCCTGAAATTTCATACTCTCGGCACACTCTTGACACAGTGGATCTGGGAATGTTGAATTCCCTAACGATTTCCGAAATGGCATGACCCATGCGTCTAGCTCCAACTAACATTCCGAGTTCAAAGTCTGTTAATTCCCGTCGTGCGGTCATCGTCACGTCAAAACCTCTTCACATGAATAACTTGAACAGAAATGAAAGCTCTGCGAAAGCACTGCGCATTTATACCTGTTCTACGCGATGCTACTGCCATCTGAAAATTTGCATATTGCTATCCCATGACTTTTGTCACTTCAGTGTATATATGTGATATATGCCCCATAATAAAATTTGCATAAAATTAAGTTCCTTCGATTGAATAAGATTAAAAATTAAAATTTAACAAGTTAAAAAGAAAACAAGTAATATGAAAAAAAAAATTTAAAGTCAATTCCTACTTTTTTTTCACTGTATTGTAGAAAGTACTTTATAAATAATTTTCATTTATTTTTTTATGTGTATCTGGCGCCATCTATTGTTAAATATATGCAACTTAAATCTAAAAAAAACTAAAATTAATGAATTAAATTTAATTACTGAATTAATATTTGAAGAAACTGTATTAACATCCAGTGTCATCCACTACAAGTGTATTTGAACTTGAGTGGATGATTGAGAAGTATTTTATGAAGGATTAAAAATTTGAACAAGATATATATAGGGAGAGTGTGAGCTAATAGAAGGAATTGAATAAGATTAAAAATTAAAATTAAACTAGTTAAGAAGAAAAGTTAGTTTAAACTTTTACAATTAGTGGTCCGCTCCAGATTCCTAAAATTTAAAAATTATTAATGAGTTAGCTTAATAATTTAATTATTAAGCTTAATTCACTTATTAAAGTTAGCTTCTGATATCATAGGTTGAAGGGAAGCCCTCTAGATGGCGTTCTTATTATTCATCGCAAACTAAAAGTTTTAAAAAGGATAGAAGGGTCTGCAGCTTGCAAAATGTGACATTAAATAATTAAATAAAATAAAAATTGCCATTAAGATTAAAATTACACAATTTAAGAGACTAAAAGAAAAGAATTTAAGAGAAAAAAAAATTAAATTAAAAATTGAAAAATTAAAATCAAGAATCAACATTTACAAGTAAAGGGTAGCCAGTAATTAGAAAATTAAAGTGCATAACGTAGCATCGAGAAATTTACAGTTAAGAGGGAAAAAAAAATCCAATGAGTAATTTCAATGAATGTGTGATTTCAGTAAATTAGTAATTTGAGCTATTCTATATATAACCTACAAATTCGTATGAGTCTTAGAAAAGATTCGTTGCAGTGCCATAAATATCTTTTCTTTGAATACACATGTGGTAAACAAGAATACTTCGAGTAGCTGAATTACGAATTTGAAGACATTTCTCGTGAAAATACCACTGGACATTGACTGTGCTGACTACCTGTCAGTTCTGAAACACTTGCAGTTTTTAGAGATATTGCATTTAGAGATATTGCATACCCTATAGGACATCAGTATAAGAGAAACTGTCTTAGATTCTACTTTTAGAACCTGATTTCTAGCTTGCTCATTGGAGAAGTTAGGCTTTTGAGCCTTTTTTTTTTGGCAACTATTTTAGAAATATGGGAAGAAAAGATTAATTTTACGTCAAAGACTAACCATAGCTTCTTATACTCAGTATCCCAGGAGACTGTGCTTGAATGGTCGAGTGGATAGCGCTCTGGCTCTCGGGTTGGAGTCCTGGGGTGCTATGGATGTTTGTAGTGGTTCGGAATCCATTTTAAGCCATAGGTCCCGGTCTCATACGACTGTAGAGCATCACGGAGCAAAAGTCAGACTTCTACCTACGGGTACTCCTTCACAACAGAAGCTGCTTCCTTCCCCTTCAACCATGAGTCCATACGGGTTCGTGGGCTTGGTCTAGATTAGATATCTACCAAGTAGGATAAGTAACAACAACAGACCCACAATAGACATTTTTTGGAGTGGAAAATTGAACCACAATGACTTATTATTGTGTTTACTAATATTCTTACATGTAAACATAGATAGTATAATAATAATGATACTAAACGCACATTATAAAGAAATATTTAACACTAAAAAGGAAATATATAAATATAAATAAAATAAAATAAATGAAATCATTAAAAAATATTTATTTTACTAGTGCGATATTTGTTTGCGCCAGAATGTTATTTTAAAATCAAAGTTAATTTTTTCTCATAATTTCGGTAGTTAATTTTTCAATATATGGATACTCAAATAATGTATTTTTTATTACATTGTTTTTCACTACTTTGTCCATTATATAATAAATATATTTTGTAAAAGTATAATAAATCTCACAGGCCGGAAAAATGTCCAAGGCTGGCAGTGGGTTGGCCACCCCTGGTCTAAACATTATGTTTGATTCAAGCGATAGCGATTCAATGGAGTGTTCCCATCGTTGCTTTGCAAAATTCTTGATGAGCAATCTGGTTTCGAAATTTTTCTGGTAAAACTCATCTCGGGTCACTGAATTTCTTGATCCTTGCCATGAAGATCTGTGTCACTTCCTTTCTCTGATATTTTTAAGGCTGGCTGGAAACCTGACCTGTGGTGATTTGAAATGTGGCTTTGAGCAAACTTTTTGAGTGCCGGAGAGCAAATTTTCTTGGTCTTTAATTAATCAATCAGCATCATTGTGAAGAAGACTTTTTTCTTTCTAATGCAGCTGGCAAATAGACCGTGATCTTTTTATACCATAAGGGCTGCCCCAATGTTACTGACTTTGCACTGCCCAGGGGGCGCGTGTAACTTGAAGATAAGCCGCGGAGTAACAATGCCACCGCAACGCTCTACGATCCTATTAGGACTGGGAGCTACGGTTTAAAGTGGATTCCGAACCACTACAAACATCCATGGCAACGCCGGGATTTGAACCCGACACCTGTGGTACCGAGCACCAGAGTGCTAGCCACTCGGCCATCAGGCCACTTGTGAAGAAGATTAAGGAGGGATTTTTCACTTAATACAAAGCCGAAATCCTCCCAGCCTGTTATAAGTTGATCAGAACCTTTCATTGATTCGACGCTGAAAACAATAATTATTATTCCTGAAAGCAAATAAAGAAATTATACTTAATGAAAATTGAAATGTTTAGAACAAACATCATGAATTTTATGATAAAAAATAGTAAAAATAATTTTTTGACATGAAGTAAAAGGAAACGAATGTAATTTGAGGAAAGCAAAAACCTACTTCAATAAAAAAGTGATAGATTAATTAATTGTTTTTATTAATATTTTTATAGAAAAAAAAATCATTCATATTTCTAGAAGGAATCTTCGAACATCTTTCGAAGAAAATCTTTTTTTCTTTTTTTCAATAGCACAGTTTTATAATACAAAATAAGTGTCTAGTTAATAAATCAAAATAGCAGTATAATAGTTAACAATTAACACCTTTTGGTATATTAACTTCTTTTTCTTTTTCAGCTATTTTCTAGTGTGACTGAAATCCATTTCAATGAAAATATAAGGTTATTTGAGCATCTGGCAATCACAGAATTTATTTATAAACTGTAGTGTTATTTTTCCAACATGTGAGTGTATGTATAAATATAAAAGTTCATCGTTTCTTAAAAAAATTATTTAGTAAGTTATTTTTATTTTAAATATTTGGCTTTTTGTTACGATCTTGCATATCTTTATATAGTGTTTTAGTAATAATTAAGTTTACCATAGAATTAAATTGCTATTATAGAACTTATTATAGAAAATTGTTTGCCGACGGGGTTATTTGGATAGGACGATTCCCCATTATTTTTTATTAACCCGTGTTTCAATTAAATTTCAATTATTAATTTCATTTTTAATCTTCTGATTATTATTCTGATGCTGCTCGACTCTGAAAAAAAAATAGTAATCGTTTAATTTAAAAAAAAAAATGTATGTTTAAAATGCTTATTTTTAAATTTTGCAATAGTTATTATTTTAATAAACTTCATATTGTCTCTTAATTTTTTAAAACACTCAAATAAGAATTCTTTTCTAGAAAATAAATTTATAAAAATGCAATTCGTTGCTTACATTTGATTCATATTTAAAAGTCAGTGATAAAATTTGTTTAATTCCACTGCAAGATTAAAAATGTGTATTTTAAATAGTTAATGAAGTGTGTGCTTTTTGTTACATAGTAACTCACTGTAATTTGACGTACACACTGTAAAGTACACAGTAGTACACACTTGGGGTACTATTTCAAATGCATAAATATTTTTCTGGTTTGTAGATTATATCAATGGTAACTATGTTGAAAGTACCATATAATTTGAAATGAGTAAATATTTTACTATGTTTAAGAAGAAAAAAAAAGTGTTTTATTTTCTCTAGCTATAATAATAAAAAGTGTGTTTTGTAATTTAAATTTATTTTGAAGTTAATTCTTCAATATTTTTATTCATTTTCTTTATTTGTTAAAACTGATAGTGTTACCTGTTAACATATATTTTATTATAATTTACAATCTAATGGGATTTTTAAAGGATTCATTGTAATATTGTATTTAAACTTATTTTTGCAGGTTACATTTTTTATTATTGTAATCCAGTAATAGCATCATGTTTGCTCTTGGAAGATTGGAATATAGAAATTTTTTTAGATCTAAAAAAGTCATCAATCAAGTTTCATATGCTTTGCAAAAATTTCTGGAATCATGTAATCCATCACAAGTTCGTCATAAATCACATCTCACATACAAACAAAAATTCAAAACTCATTCTCTTCCCAGCTACAAGGAAGGTTCATTTACAAGTCGTTATTATCAACCCTCAGCTATTGAAAGAACTGAAGATAGAATAAAAGAAATTATTTCGCAAAAGAACATCCGAACTACGGAAGAATGGAATGACTTTAAAAATGAACTGTTCATTGCATTCGATATACTTTCTGAAGTGAATTTCAGCAGTGTAGTCATGAACAATCTTTTGGCTCTGAATAAAGTGGATGAGGCCCACTCATTCATGAAATATTTAAAAGAAGTTTACATGGAACCAAATTCATTGACTTACCTTCAATATATGGCTTTGTGTGGAAATAACATTGAACAGTGCGGAGAAGAACTCATTCTGCAGACTTTTAAGAAAGTTAAAAACTATTTCGACTCATTGCCAGTGCTTGACCTGAAACGGACAGAGTACATTATTCAGGGTCTTTCTGCAACTAGTCAATGGAGAGACTGTTTTTATTACCTGAAAAAGCTTCCCTGCGATTGGAATTGTGGTGTAAAAAATTTCGTAGCTGCTGCAGCTATTAAAAATGGTGATAAAATATTGGCTTGGGATATTCTTTCAAATTGGTTGGAAAATCATGAAACTCCTAATAATAAAGTACTTAAAGAGCATATATTATATGCTCAAAGATTGCAATTGCAAGATTCAAAACTTGCAGATGACTACATTACAAAGTTTTTCCAGTATGTGCATCAAAAAGGTATTATAGTCGATATGGAAGTGCTAGGATTCATTGAAGAATATTTTAAGAGGTTAGTCCTATTATAATATTTTATAATGCTTTTAAAAAATTCATTGAGAATTAATTAACATTTATTTTTAAAGTGCTATGGTACCTCAGTATACGTCCATTCCAAATCCTTGGACTTGTACAAAATAGAATGTATATGAATGAATTCTTTTCATAAGAAATGAAGAAAAAAGGATGAATCTGAAAAGAATCTTAAGGTTATTGGCATATTATTCTTGGAGTGGTTGTATGAAAGACATACATAAATAATTAACTCAATTTAATTTCCTCTTTTCTATTTATTTTCCCTACTTGGAGAATTACTGTACTTGGCATTTACAAATAATCTGTCCAAAGAACTTTGTTTCTTCTCAGAAAGTTTCTTAAATTTGATGTTATTCATTCCAGACAAGGCTATTATGGTTGTTTGAATATTTGCAAAGTGTTTGGCATCCATTCATTTAGCAAAGATTTTTACATGCTTGAGTCATTTTCCTATTGTATATCAAACAAAATGTTTCATGTCTGAATGGAACATATATCAAATTGAACTTATTCTAAAGCAGACATATATTGAGGTGTAGTAGTAAAATCAGTTTTAAAATTGAATTATTTCTATGAATTATTTTTACTAAAAGCAAAAATATAGATTTATATATACAGATCTAAAAAGTTTCTAATATATATTAATGATTGAGTTTATATTTCTTCCATTAAATATTATTATATACCATACCAAACAATGTATTATAATATGTAAAAATTTGTTATTTAAATAGTTACTAATATATTCATAGAATAATTCATTTATTATACCTTATAAATTGTAAAATTATTATATATTTTATGAACCAAATAGAAAATAAAATAATTTTCAATTCACATTAGTTTTCTTAAATTTAGAAAAGTTTAATAATTCATTGGAAATAGTACTATTTTTTTCATTAAAAAATTATTGTGGAAGTTATTTAATCCTAATTTTTTTTTTTAATGTGTAATAAAAAAAAAAAGCTATTTTTAGTGTTATTAGTGTGGAAAAAGAAAACATTTTATATTGTTCTTAGAATTATACTATGACAAAGCTTTTTTTTATTTATAAATTGAGTCATTCTTTGCCTGAAATAATTATAGTTGATAAGTCTGTATTATAAAAAACACCATTTGCTAACATCTATTAAAAATATATTTTATAGTTTTACTTATATAACTTTTTTAAAAAGCATCTATGTTTTTGAAAAAGAGGACTTTAAAATATATTTTGCACATATAGTAAAGTGCTATATTGTTTTCAAAATACACTGAAGTGACAAAAGTCATGGGATACCTCTTAATATCGTGTCGGCCCTCCTTTCGCCCGGCGAAGTGCAGCAACTCGACGTGGCATGGACTCAACAAGTCGTTGGAAGTCTTCTGCAGGAATATTGAGCCATGCTGTCTCGATAGACGTCCATAATTGTGAAAGCGTTGATGGTGCAGGATTTTGGGCACGAACAGACCTCTCGATGATGTCCTATAAATGCTCGATGGGATTCATGTCGGGCGATCTAGGTGGCCAGATCATTCATTGGAATTGTCCAGAATGTTCTTCAAACCAATCGCGTACAGTTGTGGCCAGGTGACATGGCGCATTGTCATCCATAAAAATCCCATCGTTGTTTGGGTACATGAAGTCCATGAATGGCTGCAAGTGATCTCCAAGTAGCTGAACATAAGCATTTCCTGTCAATGTTCGGTCCAGTTGCACCAGAGGACCAAGTCCATGCCATGAAAAAACAGCCCACACCATTACGGAGCCACCACCAGCTCGAACAGTGCCTTGCTGACAGTTTGGGTCCATGGCTTCGTGGGGTCTGAGCCACACTCGAACCCTACCATCAGCTCTTACCAACTGAAATCGTGACTCATCGGACCAGGCCACGGTTTTCCATTCATCTAGGGACCAACCGATATGCTCACGTGCCCACGAGAGTCGCTGCAAGCGATGTCGTTCTGTCAGTAAAGGCACTCGAGTCGGTCTTCTGCTGGAATAGCCCAAGAAAACCAAATTTCTCCGCACAGTTCTAACAGACAAGTCCCTTGTACGTCCCACATTGATTTCTGCGGTTATTTGACGCAGTGTTGCTTGTCTGTTAGAATTTACGACTGTTTGCAGACGTCGCCTGTCTCGGTCGTTAAGTGCAGGCGGTCGACCACTGCGCTGTCCATGGTGGTATGTTATGCCTGCAATTTCATACTCTCGGCACACTCTTGACACAGTGGATCTGGGAATGTTGAATTCCCTAACGATTTCGGAAATGGCATGACCCATGCGTCTAGCTCCAACTAACATTCCGCGTTCAAAGTCTATTAATTCCCGTCGTGCGGTCATCATCACGTCAAAACTCTTCACATGCATAACTTGAACAGAAATGAAAGCACTGCGCATTTATACCTGTTCTACGCGATGCTACTGCCATCTGAAAATTTGCATATTTGCTATCCCATGACTTTCGTCACTTCAGTGTATAGTAATAATTGCAAATTTTTAGTTCTGTTTAAGATTATAATGTTTTAAGTAATTTTTTTTATAATTCCTATAGTCATCCTGATGAATGGGAAATGTCACATACAAAAGTAAGCCGGTAAGTTATTTTCTCTTATATAACTTTTGCTTATATCTACTTCTTAATTATTATTTTATAATAAAATATTTTAAATGTTATTGGTAGGATTTAATTGTAATTAATGTAATGCTATTTTAAAAAAACCTATATTTCTTTAGATTATTAAGCATTTTATTTTTATTACAAATGATTTCAAATAATATTTAAAAAGTGTTTTTTTTTTCTTCCCCTGCAGAGGTGGTGAATGCAGTTCATGTAAAAGTCATTTAAAGTTAGTAGACCTTCCAGAAAAGGACTTTATAGACCTAAGAAATTATTTTCTTCAGAAATCAGTTATGAAAGATAATCTTTTCATTAACACGACAGAAAATGAGTTTAATACTTACATGAAATACATTAATGCCCATAAGCCATTCGAGTTTGTCTTAGATGGCTTGAATGCTGCTCACACTATGGAAGATGAGCATAAAAATCCCAAGGCTTTAGCACTTCAGGTGAATATTCACTTACCCTTTTATTCAATCAACAGAATTGATTGTTGCTAAATATTAGTTTATTTTACATTCTAACGCAATGTTATTCATATATATATATATATATATACACTCAAGAGCCAAAATATTATGACCACCCCCTACATTTTGCAATGAACTTGCCTGGATGACGTGGAAGGCACGGGATCAAGTGGAAGTGGTATTTAACTGGTATTAAGTGGTGGTATTAATCCATGCCAAGGTGGGTGGAAGCTGTGTTGCGTGCCAAAGGTAGGCCAAATCGTTATTGACAGGTGGTCATAATGTTTTGGCTCTTGAGTGTATATATATATAAATGGCAAATATTGGAATGGAATAGGAAATATAAACAAATTTACAAATATAGAGTAAAAGTCATATTTATCCAGGAAATCAGCAAAAGTCCATGGTTGTAATAATATTAAAAGCATAGCTTATTCAGAGAACTTTGCGAGATATGAAATCCATGTTATTTCTGCCAAATCTATAATTTGGACCAAGTGAAATGTATTTATGTAAATTCAATTTGAATACTGCAATGCTTCCTTCTTTATGTATGTTTTAAGATGTTTCATTCAGTTAATTTTGGCTTTAAATTTTGAATTTATATACTTTCATATCATCTTTTATGGAACTGACTTACTAATAATGTAAAGAAAATGCTATTATTTAAGTTGGTTTTATTTGTTGATTATGCTTTGTTTATTTCTATTAAATTAAATACAAATAAAAACAATATACAGATAACTACAATCTGCAATAATTAAGTTATTAAACGACTCATAACAAAAATTTCCTTTTTTTTTTTACCCCTATAATATAATTTTGTCACAGTTTATGATAAATATGTATAATTTTTATTTACAAAACTGTGTAGTTTGTATACAAATTATACTTTTGTATACAAATTATACTTTTGTATACAAATTATACTTATATTTTTATTTTTGTATTTTCAAAAAATAAAAAATGAACTTGAAGTAAAGGCATTTTTATTCAAAATAACAGCATTAAATTTATGTTGGTTTAGAGCTTTTGACTTTTTTTTTATAACCAAAATTTGTTCTCTTATAAAAAGAAAATAATATCTTCCTTCTATATTTATAAAAAATATTTTCTTAGTATTTATTGAGATTAAATATGAATTTTGCAGTTGTTGAAAGTTTTGGATCGTCTGTCAAAATTTTCCGATAAAATACTCGTCTTGGGACGTGAGCACATGAGAAGCTGGCCGGCACCAATTATGCGTAAGGTTTCACAGAGGGCTTCAGTATTTCTGGCTAGTAATTCGTAAGATTCATTTGAAATTTTTTTTGTGCCTTTAAAAATATAGTTTTAATTATTTACATTATTAGTTAAAGTTTAAATTAATTAGTTTCAAATATTACATTTTGTATTGTAGAAGTCAAAATTAATTATACTATATTTGAGTTTTCTATCAGTGTATTAAAATACATTTAGTTATGTTTGCATGCTGCTGAGAAAATTTTAAAGAAAGTTTATCATAATAGCAATTGTCAATGAATTTTTGTGTGGAAAGAAAGGAAAGTTGACAGTATCTACTAGTAGTATTAGTAAAAATGTTTGCATTATTAAAAAATAGGATTTCTTTATATTTCTGTGTATAAGCTGAGAATTTGTAAAACATTTTTTCAAGCTATAAGTCGGGAGTTAGCTTACATATAGATCTGCTAATCTCTCAAAAACAGTTGATGCTTTTCCATTAGTCAAGAACAAGTGATATATTGCTGAATACAGCGCATTTTTATTTCTTAAGTTCAAAAAGTAAAAAAAAAAAAAAAAAAAAATCAAATGAATTATTTATTTTATGAACATGAGTTTATCTTTGAAATTGTTTATGCTGTTGGTTTGTTGCATTGTCCCTAAAATGAAACATGTGATGTTAGCAAAAAGGGCATTCAGCTAATGGCAAAGTACCAAAATGTTTTTAACATGAATGATTATGTGTAATTTGAATTGTATCATATGATGATTTCTTTTTCAGCTCATTTTTCAAATTAAAGAAATTATTCAAAAATTAAGGCTAGCCACATATTGTATATAAGGCAACAACCCAATGCTCTATAAATTAAAAGGACTACCAGAAATAAACCACGTCTAAACATATTTTAGGGTTACCAGAGTTATAAATGTTGTCATAAGCATTTTACTTTACAGCAATTTGATTAGAAACTATTCCACCTGTTTTAACTGCCTGGCAACATGTTCATCATCATGACGGCATGTTATAGGAATTTTAATATCATCTTAAATACATTTTAATTAATTATTTTATGTTAGCTTAGCATTTTGTTTGAAATAGAACCTATACTCATTGCATATAATCTATTTTGCATCTGCTACAGTAAATTATTTATTTTCAGATTTGCATTTCGATATCTATTACATGTTAGGAAAAAGTAGCATCTCTTATTTATGCATTTAAATATTTTTATTTAATTACCGTTTCTACTAATTAATTTGTAGTGCAATGAACTTGTGCATCTGTAACTTATATCTGATTGTGATGTTAGAAAAAAATCACTCCACTTTACGATAAACGAAGTTGCACACAATGTGCAAGATCATTGCATCATAAAATGCCCAAATTAAAACAGTACTGATTAAATAGCCTGTTTATTTGCAAAATCTGTTAAGCTTAGGTTCTCACCCTTTTGTGGTGGAGCAGAGTCTCACCCTACTTAGCGAGAAATTATTTGAGATTATTTATCGAGAAACATTTTGGGGAGGGGGGGGAAGAAGGTATATTTGGAATCTAGTATGAATATTGTCCCATGACAAATTCTAAGAATTTCAAAATTTAAAACGTTGGCGAATCTGCAATTCCTTATATTGTGTATTAATGGTGTAACGCTTAATCGACTTCAACTAAAATAATGCCTTTTCCTTCCTATAGATCTCAGGATGACCCTTTCATGGTATATGCTGCTTTGATGAGTGGCCCAGATTCATATATAGTTTCACTGGATTTGATGAGAGATCACATCGCTAGATTAGACAATCCAAAACTCATCTGGCTCTTTAAACGATGGCAGCAGACTCATCAGATCTACTTTAAAGCGGGAGAAAATGGAAAAGTCAGATTCATTGTAAGTTAAAAAAATTTCGATGTGGAATAAGAAATATCTTAATGCTTTAATTGAATTCACTTTATTTGCTTTTGCTTACAGCTATGAATTTTTTTATGTTAAGCTTAATTATATTAATATTTTTAAGTGACTCTTTTTCATGAAGTGTATTTCTAGATAGTTCTTTTAATTGACAGTGAAATGCAGTCTCTTTAATATAATTATTGTATATTTTCAAATGTAAACCAAGAATGCAATTTGTCTTCAAAAAATTTACCCAAAGTTAAAAACCCCTATAGAAGTCGAAATAAAAAATATGGGGAATGACCCAGAATTTATGAATTTATATGATGTTTTTTTCTCTTTTTACATAAAAGTTACATTTATAATGCACAAAAAGTAAATTAAAAGAATGTGATTTTTCTTTTCCATTATTATTTTTATGTGGTTATTATTTACGGTATTCTATTATTATTTTATGGTGTATGGTTTGGTAATTTTTCGTTAGCCAGACACACATTTTGTCATTATCAAATATTTCATTTTAACGATGATGCAATAAACCAGCTAATATAAATATTTTTGAAAATTTAACAATTCATTTCATTTAAAATTAATTTTTTCCTTTAAATTTTAGAAATGTAAATTTTAGAATAAATACATTGCATACTTGGGTATATATTTCGCTTATATTTTTGTAAGATTAGCAAATACATATTTAAATCAAATCCTGCCATTTAGCTTTAGGAAAAGGCATCCCCCACCCCTTTTGCAGTTCTCATCAGCTCTCAGATTTATCCCCTGCTATGTTTCCTTGAAAACTCTGCAGATAAAAATGCTGATTTTTAGGTGAGCAGAAATTTGTTTTTAAAATAAGGAGGGAACACTTACATAGATGCCTCTTTATCAGTTGATGTGGATTAAAATTGAATGCCACTACAGGGGCACTCTCGGTATAGGTTCTTAACCCATTCCAAATCCTTGGACTGGAATCAAATAAATTTTTTTCCCCTGAGAAATAAAGGAAAGAAAAATTTATTCCCATGCTCAAAATATTATTATTATTGATACATCGTACATGGATGGTGTAGTATACAATGATTTAAACTTTGTTTAATACTAAAATATATAAATACAAGGGCAGTTGGAGGAATTGAATATATAAATAAAAATTTACCAAATGCAATTTCCTCTATACATTTGTGACTTCTGGAAAGTGAGATTGTTTGCAAAATAGTTATGTTGATAAGTATAAAATTAGCCATGCAGAGCTAGCATGCTGCAAAGTCGGGGTTTAAATCTGTTGCAGTCACAGCTTTTGGAAATGAGGAGACTTGATAGGGATGAGGGACTTTTGTATGTAAAGCATCTCTCTTTGACAGATTAGCTGCCTGGTGGGAGTGTTTCCAGGTTTACTCCTATGCAACAAGCAAATGGGAGGCAGTTACTCCTAAAAGTCCACCCGTAAGGCACTATTCCTCTCCTCATCTGTGGGCTGCTCATGGGTTTATGTGAAGCCCATACATTTCTGACAAATTTTTCAATAAAAGTTATTTAATTCATTTATAAAGAAAACTGTGATGTAAAGATGGACCACTATGTTCTCCCACTCTATATCTGTTTATTAAATAAGTAGTTACCAATGTTAAAGTTCTAATACTCATGACCAGAGGTTTTGAATTAAGCGTTTTTGAAGGAGGCTATGTATTCTCATTATTCTTTTATCCATTCTAATTATTAAGGGAAAATGTGATTTAATGCATTATAATTGTAGCATCTCTGCACTTAAAAGGTACAATTTTCTGTTACTCATTTTAAGCTATTTTATAATACTTTGGTACTGTTGTCTTTTATATATTTTTTGTAAGCAAATTGAGAGTACAGGAATGTCTTTTAAGTGAGAGCCAATACTACACCTTTACAGTTGTAAAAAATACTTTGTGCATGCAAAAACTGTGCTTATAGATATATGAATTCTATAAAAGTGATTGAATTTATTACATACATTCTTAATGCATTTGTGTTGTTGCTTCTTATCCCACTTGGCTGGCCAAGCCCACGAGCCCATACGTACTCATGATTGAAGGGGAAGGAAGCAGCTTCTGTTGCGATGGAGCACCCGTAGGTAGAAGTCTGACTTTGGCTCTGTGACGCTCTTACAGTCATAGGAGACCGGGACCTACGGCTTAAAGTGGATTCCGAACCACTACAAACATCTATGGCACCGCCGGGCCATTTGTAAAGACAATAACACATAAAATTATGGAAAAGAGCCAGTGATCAATAAAAATTTTACTCAGGAATCATAATTTTTTGGCTGACATTGCACAATTGCTTATGACATGCATTATTTATTTAGTTAATGTTTGAAATGAATCGATTTCTTTGCTTAGGAGCCCCTGCGTTACAGCATCAACATCCAGGGCAGCATGAACGATGGCTGGCACATTCCTTATGATGACAAAATAATGCTCGATCCTTATGAAGAGCTTAATAACTGGCTGTGTGTACATAAGAAAAAATAAAATTTCAATTAATAAGTTTTTGGATTGTTTTTATTTTAAGTTTTCAGTCTAATGGATGAGTTTAGTATTAATAAGTATAAGTGTTTTGTTATAAGTTTTCACATGGAAAATAAGAACAATTTTGGATTAACTGTGAAAGAAACTAATACATAATATAATTAACTGTGGATAAAAGTAATACTTCTATGGAAGTTTAAAGGGGAAATATAATAGTTTTGGTGAAATATTTTCATAATTAAAAAATTTCGAATAAACAAACTCCATGTTGTGCGTAGAATAGAATGCTCCATATAATTCTTTTTAATGAAAACAAGGAAGTAAATTTTATTTTATTCAAAAATTTGTATAAATAAATATATTGCCATTATTCCGTTTCTCCCTCCTTTTAAAAAGAAGTTTAAATCTATGAGGTTTACTTAAAAGAGGATAGAATTTAATAGGTAAATTTTGTATTAGCTTGCATAAACTTACTGTTATAAATTTTCATCAAGTTTTTATACTTACAGTAGTTGTATTGTAATTTCAAAGTGCTGTAGTATTTCAAGATTTCATATTTTTTAATATAATAAATAACCTAAGCACATGTATTGGCTTTTTAAATTTTAATGAAAATTTCCCAATTATATTAATTTTATAATAATGCTGGTGGTCATTTGAATTGCCCAATAGTGTTTTCCTTTTACAAACCCCTTCTGACATACATCCAAAATTATGAAAAGCCCTTGGTTATCCAAAGTAAGAATGCATGGGTGGTTTTCGACTTGCTATAGGGCCAGTGTAAACTGTAATTTTAATATTTTATTCAAAATATAGAAATTAAAATACCATTTATTTATCTTCATGTATAAAATTAAATAAAAAAGCATAAAATGATTGGAAAATTATGTGTCCCAACTCGTTCCTTTAGAATAGGAGGGATGCGCTCTATTTTATGACTACATGTTGTAGATCTCAACTGAAGGCTGTTGGACTCTTAGAGTTTGAATGAATTGGTGAATAGGGTTTAAAGTTAAGGGGTGAAGAAATATATTTTTTTAAACCTATTTTCAAATTGTGGTCAATGGGTTCATATATGATTATCGAAGAGGCATTTTAGTGACTTTTTTTTTAATTAATAAAATATTCAAGATTATTACTCTGTTGGATTCTTCTTGTAGACATAAATTTATCAACTATTTCAAATATTTGTTTACCCTGCCACTATGGATTCATGAAGCTGAACCTACCACCATAACTCTTCACATCGGCTGGAATCGAGATGACTTCCAAACCACCAGTTCCAAATTTAACATTTGGGTCCAATATACTAGCACTGTAAAAACATTTCATGTTTCTGGGAGATTGGAAGAAAAATAAATGCAAATGGAATTATAGACAATTTTTATGATCACGACTTAGTTATTTAAAAAAGTTGCAGCACTTTCCAAAATTTGTATGTAATTAAGCATGCACACTACTGTTAACAAGGGAATCATTCATTTAACCCTGTAAGCAAAGTCTATGCACCAACTAATACATTTATAATATTTGAAAGCAAAACATACTGCTTCCCCCATAGATGTTTGTAAATTTAGTTTATTATAAAATTTAATTGGCATCTGCATATTCCTAAAGGAGAACTGCTGTGTCCAATTATAATTCAGCGAAATCTTCCAGTGAGGATTGCTAAAAAAAAAGTTATTCTTCTAAATGTGTTACATTCAATAAGAAAGTCATTTAATTGTTGAATTCATGTGTCTTTTTTCGGTAAAAAAATAATGGGCAACACACGCAATGTATTAACACGATAATCTTTATTGAAACTTATCTGCAAAAGAACACAATGCAAATAATACATTTTTTTTCAAACAATAACAAACAGTTTCTGTTTTTGAGCCACCTTAACTCATTATTTTCATGAATGTGTGCAGTCATTACATAACAAATGGGAACGGAGACAAAATGTCCCCTTAAAAAAAAAAAGAACAACTAGAAATTGAGACGTTGATGCAAGCATAATAACATTTCTGGTGAATGGAAATAAGCACTTTAAACGATCCAAGTGAGAAACAAGTACAAGAAAGGGTAAAATAAAAGAAAAGTGCTGCATTCAATCGAAGGCACATAAAGTATAATAGTGTACTCTATATTAAAAAAGTTCAAAAATATTTTTTTTTATTCTATCCCATGCACTATTCACAAAAAAGTTCATTAGCTCCAATTATTTAAGGAGACACATTAAAAAAAAGATAAGGCAAGCCAATTCTGTACGGCATATAATGACACACGAAGGAGAAATCTGCAGAGAATTGGGAAAAACAGTCGCATGAAAAGTCTACAAAACGAGTGCATGATTGGAGGATGTCTTCTAATGCAAGTTCAGAAAATGAGAGGATTTGCAGCCAGATTCCCACGATAACATGTGGTGTTAGATTCTAACATTTCGGATAGAAATTCATTTTATAACATGTGCATTACATTACAATACATTATACAAAAGAATTGGGGGAAAAAAAAAACTTTTAAGACAGCAAAATGTTAATTTGCAATGCATAATACAACAGATGCAGTGGACATTTCATAAGGATTTTTTGTACATCGATTTTCAATAAGTCCCAAAAATGCAGAGGTATAACAGGTGTGAAGTGCGTCTTAAAAAATGCGAGTGCCCCTTAGAGTACCTAAGAATGACGGTAGAGTCTTGTTTGCATTGTGGTTTTCATTCTCACATTTCCAATGAAGCTTCAATCACGCGCAGGCAAAAGAGAACAGTGTTTCTAATCGAATAAATAATACAATAAGATAACCTCTCATCACGTAATCTGTGCTGAATGATGACATATCAAGGAGTTGACATTTCTCGCACATTATTGAATGAGAACAAGAATTATAAAAATGATGAAATTTAAAATAAAAATTTTTAACTGTAAGAAAAAAATTCATTTACAATAACAACAACAATAAAAGAAATAATTCATAATAAAAACACTCATAACAATAAATCATCTTTTGAGTATTATAGTAGTGGAAGAGGATGACAGACATGCCATTTTTTCTTAATTCATAAATTTAATCGCGAAAATCATGTGTGTTTGTACAAATCATTTGGTGTTTTAAAATTTATATCATTGACAGTCAATAAGTGAACAAAATAATGCATTTTAAACCTTTATAACAATAAAGCATCTTCAATAAATTGCATATTGTCTTCAAAATTAAAAAAAAAAAAAAAAAACTGCATGTTTTGATGCAGTGTATTCTTCACAAAAATGAAGTGAAAAGCGACTCGTGATGCGCGAGGAGTCATGAGGAGTGGAATGCCCAAATGTAGAAAAGAACTAAAATGCATACATATGTACAGAAAGCAGCCTCCGTGACAGCAGGAAAATTCGGAAATGTTCGGTGTCGATGAAAACCACAATGCAGTAGAGACTCTACCGATGAAGAACGTTTGGGCATTCCCGCTGCATGACTCGCGCATCGACTTCCACTCAATAATCTCACATTTACAATAAAAACAACAAGAAATCATTAGGATAAAAACAATGGGATCCACATAGGCAACAAATAAAATGATTTTTCCACAATGAACTACAAACTGATGAACAGTGATTGGAAATAAGTATCGTATTTTAATACATTAGCCAAAAAAATCATCCATTGAATAAGTCGTCTTCCACAACCAACAAAGTAATTTTTCTTCAAACAGGCTGTTATTTTGATTGACACTTTTCTTACTGCTTTGATTCTATTTTGTTTCTGCTCTTCAACTAAATAATAATAATTGTGTCAACACACTCCATTTTAAAATATAAAATAACGAGGAACTACCAGAGATTGTAAAAATTGTAAAAGAAATTAATGTCAACTAATATATTCAATGTTATTTTCACTTTCTTATTTTCAACAGATTGGATTCAATGGCACATTTTTTTTAATCCTGAAAATATAAGTTTCCTCAAACTTATTTTTGGATAATAGCATAAAAAAGGTCTTAATTTAAATTAAAAAATTTTTTTTATATGATTGAAGTCAATGTTACAGAGTTAAGTATGAACTCATTCAAATGAAACATGAATAAAGAAAAGCACATAATACACAACCTAACATAGTCACTTTTTTCTTGTTTCAATGGAAGATGAACACAATTGAAAATTAAACTTTTATATATATAAATCACAAAATATGTATATAGATATATGACTTTCAGAAACAACGACATTTTAGTTATTTTTTTTTACAGTAGCACTCTGCAATGCCAGCTGAACTAGACAGAAAATAAAACAAACAGTTTGTGAAAATACATTTGCAAAAATAATACATTCATTTAAAACAACCGATGTAAATCTACATCAAACATTATAAAACATTTGAAAAGTAAAACATCCTAATATCCAATGGATCGTATAAAACTCTTACGGACAAAAAAATATTCTTTTTTTTCATTTTCTGATTCATGTACAAAAATGACACAATGCAAATATGTACAAAATATCAATAACTCTTTTTTTTTTACTTCTTTTTTACAATGCCGAGGCATGAACAGAACGAGGGGGAAAAGAGCTGCTATTCTCAAGAGATTCACTCGTTCTTTTGGCAATAGAGCTCTTTCAGGGACTTGAGCTCCTCGATGAGGGCCTTGTTCTGGTTCTCCAGCACAGCGACACGGTTTTCTAAGCATTTGATGTACTCTTTTTTCTTCCTTCGACATTCTTTGGCTGCTTCTCTGGAAAAAAAAAAAAAGGAAAAACGCGCATGAAATGGAAAGTAGTATCCAGCAACATGATATGCAAATAAACTGACATTTTTTTTCTTTTTCTTTGCATCTCTCTAAAACGGTATAATGAGTAATCCCATTTGGGAAATGTGACATTGACATTTCCAAACCATCTACAAAAAACACCTAGAGTCCTATTCTATTATTAAATCAGGTGTCTCCACAAATTGTTTGTGGACATTCCCGTTCCTTAGCAACATAAACAGTCCAAGAAAAAATGAATAGTGCTCATCTTTTAGGGTCTCCTTCTTCAATGGACCCAAGATGACTCCCTACGATCCCCTGTCCTCCTATATCATGCATGCACTATCATTCCATTATAGATGTCTGTCAAGATACAGATATTTTCTGAAATATCAAAGATGCCTACACATGTAAAAAGGATTCTATAATTTCAGAGGAGTCCTATTTTGTGCGATTCGAGGAAAGACACAACACTGACACGAAATTTTGCAGCAGTTGTGTTGTGATGCATCCGATTAGTTTGTGGAGCGTAATGCAAAGAGTAAAGGGGTAGGAAGAGACCTACCTGTTCTTGAGGAGCCTGAGCTCCCGTTTGCGTGACGCCTCCTCCGCCAGCTGCTGGGGGTTCTGAAGAGTCTGGAGGCTGCCCTGGGAGATGCTCCCTGTGGGGGTGGAGGCGCGGATCTGGTACGCCTGCAGGTCCGCAGCAGATACTGTCACTGAAAAGACACATCTAGGATCACTCTTCTTTACAAATGACACACACAGTTCTTTTAAACTAAAAGAATCCATAAAAAATATTATTTGTTTGTCTTCCAATGAAATGTATCACATTGTATACCAAATTCAGTAAATAGCATGCAGGACTGTTCAGCAAACGTTACAGAAATAAGGACACACAGCAGCGATAACAACAATGTGTGTTGGTCATCAGGCAGCCTGGGAACTAAACAATATACAAGTAGAAGCAGTTACCTTTAACAGGGACAGCTTGGGACATACATGAGCATGACTAATGACTAACAAAAATATCTCTTCTGCAAACACACTCAATTTTATGCCACGAAATTCTGATGACCATTCTGTGAATATTTTAAATTACAATAGACAAGTCGCAACACATTCAATAGACATATCCAATGAGCTAGACGAACATTTGGCTAAAACATCCTGCAATGAATCACGTCCACAACACTTTCTTTATATAAATGAATGGAAGAGCCTGTAATTTTAAATTTTCATTTTCGTGTAATTGATGAGGTATTATTTTTATTTTTTATGAATTGCAACAAGCTGTGACAAAAATCTCAATCACACATCCCCTGAACCAGATGAAATTCATCAGATAATAAATCTTGTTGACTATTCTTTTATCATTATTCAATAGGATATAGACAGAGGACATTTTCCCAACACAATGTACTAGAGCAGCAGTTACTATTTTAAACCAGGCAAAGCACCACAGGACATTACTAGTTGCAGGATCATAGTGTTAACTAGTTGTTTTTGCAAGATCATGGAGTGAATCCTAAATGCCAGATTGAATTATGCATGAGAAAAAAAAAGGCCCTTTAGTAAAGTATTAAAGCAGATTATGCGATGGACGAGACATTAGACAATATTTTGCTTCTGGTTATTACAAGAGGCAAAATTTTTAAGCTTTTCACTTAATTCCAAACTTACTTTTATATCTCATATTTTAAATCTTGAACGAAAATGCAGACAAGCATTAAATTTACGCAAGATTTTATCAAGCACAATTTGCTGAGCAGATAAAAAAAAAACACTTAAAAAAAATTTCAAATCATTAATTTAATTCAAATTGGATTATGGCCGCATGGTCTATGCTCCACGGCCAAGTATACACTAGAAAAAATATTTGTCATACACCATCAAGACCTGCACATTTCATCAAGAGCTTTCCATACATCAAGTATTTATAGCCTTTATACTATCAGACATGAATCACCTTCACAAAGAGACTATCTTTAAAATACTATTTTAAAATTAAATCCAAACATGATCATCATTTATTTGGCCATGTTTCAAAACCCGATTTTAAAATTTTTTATAACAACACGCCATCCATTGTTTTGTCTTTTGGATATTTAATGCAAATTTTAATGAATTTTATTAATTTTTAAAATCCAGTACTTTTTTACCAACTGATTGAGAATTGCCTCCATGGAAAAATTAAAATTATTGATGAATTAGAACTGTTCCCTCTTCATTTATTTTTTTCACATAGGCAAATTTTCTCAAATTATAGAGCTAATCAAGTAGCTTCAGCAGTTGTTTTTGATGATGATGAAATGTGTACAAATCTACTTGCTCTCCCCCAATTCAATTCATTGGATCATTTACAGACTTGCATCGCATCAAGACAAGGCCATCCTTTTGTTGTAACTTGTATGGCAAGCTTGCCCGAGGAAAACTTTGATGCTTTATTTTGTTGGATACTGCGTCATATGGGAATGAAAAAGCAGACAAAGCTGTCAAAGCCATCCATTTCTTTAAATAAAAGCTGTATACCAATTGGATCTCATTTCAATAGACACCTTCACCTGTTTAAGGCAAAAGGCTTAGAATGACCAAACAAGCAATAAGCTTTACCGAAGTCAGACATCCATTAGAGATTTCAAATAAATAGATGTCAGTAGTCAAGTTAGAATAGGCATTCACACCTCTTTCACTCAGAACCACTCGTTTTACTTGTAACAGTGTTTCATCAAATAAACATGTATTAGTCGAACGTCTTAGAGACAATAATTTAAGACTGAACCTTTTGGGTACTGATCATCATATCTTGCTGACTTGCTCCCCATGCAAATTTGTTTCCAAAACTGGACTTGCACCTTTTATTTAAAACTTGATTTAAGCACAATTTCATTGCCTTTTATTCAATCAAATAATATTCCTTTAAGTTTTAATTCGAAATGTCTCCAAGAGCAAATTTAATTTATATTATCTCTGAAATCGTTTTTATAACTCAACTGTTTGAAATGCTACAACTTGGACAAAAATGGGTTTTGTGCCGTTAAACCTTGAAAAGTTACAACAAAGCAGCTCTTACCTGGAACAAAAAACTGTCCATCTTGACCTTGGGTGTACTGGACAATGGCACTGGTTGCACCACTTCCTGTGTTGGTCATTGTTAAAGTCTGGAGACCTTGAATGTTGTTATCTTGATTACCAGTTGCTAATTGGATTGCTAAAAAATAATCCTGTATTAAATAACATCAGCATTAATATAATGGAAAATTCATGTTTTACATCTTAAATTCCAGATAAAAACAAATATCAGAAATATTCAGTCTCAGTAATGTACTTCCTTAATCAGAGCATCAAAAAAAAAAAAATTGACATTCTTATAACACATGTACAAGAATTCTTTTATTATCACAGACATATCTTAATACTTGACACCACTGCAAGTATCCATTAAATATTATTATATGTAATGTACAAGGTAATGATGAATGCATTTATAAATTGCATTATTTAGCTATTCCATTCAATCAATTTCAATGACTAGAGCAATGGTCTTGAAAGTGATAGCAGGGAATATGCCAAAGACATAGGCTCACATAAATTAGATTCAGAACTACATTCTCTAATTGCATTTACATTCAATTCTAATTCTAAATGCCAATTTGTGATTTAGTGTAAAGTGCTTAAAATAAATAATTTGACTTTTAGTTATACACTATATATATATTATATGGGATAACTCGCAATTATTAACTAATTTTCATAAACTAGAAAATTACTCAATTTTTCTCACCTTTCAAATTTGATAACAACAAAAGGTATTCCCCAAATATTGAGTTTGTAATTAGTGAATCAAATTATATTTCTACAATGCTTTTCTTAGTTTTATTTAACAAATGATGACTTATAGTTATAGAAATACAAAAATTGTGTTTACACCGGGCAACTCATACAGAGTATTTTTGGCACTTAGGAATATGAGATCAAAAAAGTTTGGACACCACTGGTTTAGAGCAGACTATAGCCAAAATTCATGTAAAATCATCATAACTTTGAATTTTTGCACAAAGTGAACAAAGCTATTCAAGCCTATTGTTTTATGCATCATGCAAGGGTGAGAGCCCACCTTTGAGCAAGCCCGATGTGGAATACTGGTTCCCACCCACGGTGATGGTGCTGGTCTCCTGCTCCTGGGATGCGTCCTGTGCGAGGCTGTGAGGATCCTCCTCTTTCAGCACAGTGGCCCCGTCAGCTGCAGACAAGTCGTTGAGGATCTTACGGTAGGAGGGACGACGGGCGAGGATCTCCCGCCGCTTCTTGGGGTCTTCAGAGGGGGTCACCAGGGTTACGGTGCCATCCTCATCCTTGGCAGCTGTGATTAACTGCAAGGAGAAATACATATTTAAATACAAATCATGCATTTGTTTTTTCATTTCATGATCTTAAGAGAGAGTATTTAAATTTCTATGCTAAAAAAAAAAAAAAAAAAAAAAATCCACCATAAACATTTCTTACAAATTTTTTGATTTTTTTTTTTTTCCAGTTTTTATAATGAGTAAGTGTAATGGCGGTATAGTAGTGGTAATAAAGAAAATATTAAGTAATTTCAGCCCAATATTGCTTAAAAAATTATATTTATCACACTAAAAAATAAAATAGAATATTAACCTGTTTTTAAATACTATCTCTATTCTTTTTTTTCTCTTCTATAATACACATTCATAATTGACAGAGTTATTGTATAAATAATGTTAATCATTTTAATTAAGCAATTTTATCATTTTTTAAAATTTAAATTTCAGGCATTGAAAGACAGGCAATTAATTGTATCAATAGCTTAAAGCTTTTTAAGCCCTGCTAATGAAAGTTAGAAGTAAGAGGCTTTATTAATTTTTTGTTTTATATGCTAATTTTCTCCTTTTAAATTGAAGTAAATATATTAATTTTGAAGATACGAATATTTTTGTGGAATTTAACACCAAATAAATACTGTGCAAATTGATATCCCTTTCACCCCTCGTATTTGAATTGAATGCTGAGGATGAATTACCTGCACAGGATGAACACTGGCATCGCCATCCGCACTGTGAATAACGGAGCCTGCAGCAGTTAACTTATTCAGCAGAATCACGTTTTTTGGAAGCTAAAAAAAGTTCATACTTATAAGATTTTAATTTGTATTTCTATAAAAGCTATCCATTTACTTGTATATTTTTTTAAAAAAATGTAGTTATCATACAATTCGTTGGCTAGTAATTAATTAGTTAAAAATATTTTTATATTTTAAACAGAGTGGATTAAAAGTATTTATATGCGATTTTAAAACAAAATTGTTTCGCCTGGCCGCTGGAAATGTTTCGGAATAACATCTTGTATATTATTCTGACTGTATATATATATTTTTCATATTCGTTTATGATTTTTTAAGCTCCATTTCTTTTATATTATTGATGAAATTATTTGTATTACCTTCACAAGCTATTTATAATATGAATTTCTCCAAAATCAAAACATGTTTTACTTATCTATGATTTTGGCGAAGAAAAAAAAAATCACCAAGCAGTTACTAGCTTCATTATGAAGAAAGTACCAAAAAATCCTAACATGGTTCCTCAAAGGTAGAGACATTAAATAATGGACTGAGAATAAACTATATAATATGTAAAACATCGTTTTCTTGAAACATTGTTAATTCTAAATTAATTAACTGTCATTGATATTTTACTGAGGCAAAATACAATGCATTAATAAAGACAAAACTATTTCAATAAAATTTAACTTATACATTAAAAAAAAATTAAAGATTGAAGGAATTTTTTAAAGATCTACATGAATTTTTTTTTAGTTACGTGAGTTTGAAGTTTCTAATGGAACAGAAAAAGGGAGAAATTAAATTTTATTTGTTATTATTGAATTGATTAATTTTAGCTTTAAAAAAAAGCTTATACCTTTGTTAATTGCTTTGAAAGGAATGTAAAAAAAATAAAATTAAATTAAACATTTTAATAGCTAATTAAAGAATTAGTGAATAGCAAATATACTACACTAAATATATACACTACAAATATACTACACTACTATTAAATTAGCAAGACAACTGCTGAGAACAGCTCATACAGATTTATTAATCTTTATATTAAAATATTGGTACTATAATTTTCATCGAATAATCTGTGGATATATATAAATAAACACTTTAACATTTCAGTGTAATATAGAATGTTGCTTACAAGCCATGGACCGTTTTTACTTTAATAATTATAAAGGTAAATTCTATAAAACTTCAACCTAAATATGTTTTTTTTTATAAGGATATAATATTATGTGGAAGGAATATAAACAATATAAGTAAGGAACACAATAGTTGTGGACAATAGAAGGAAGCAAGACATTAGATGGAAAGTAATGCGTATGCTACAAAAATGTGCATTAGTGATTAAAAAAAGATTTGCAATAAGATTATTGATGATAATTAAAAAAACTTTGCAGAAGATCAAATTAATAATGATATGTGATGCTGATTAAAATATTTATCTCCAGCAAATATGAAAATTAAGAATCATAGGAAAAATGCCATCTCTTTAGTTTAAATCCTAGTTTTTAAATGCATCGATCAGTAAAATTTATAATAATTTTTTAATATAGAATTGTGACACTAAAAAAAAAACCACACAATTTAAAACTAAAAAACATTTTTTCCAATTTATGCCATGGATATATGGAAAATCAAGCCTTCTTTTAGGATACATCAAAGAACAGGCATGCATCATTTATGGCTTATAGAAGGCGTTTAATTTGTTATTACACCTGCGTGATTACACTTGTGGATTGTAGATAGGAAAATAAAGATTTACACCATGCCGCCACTAAATTTCAAGAAGTCTAAAAGATGGTCTGGATGATTTTTATATAAAAATGTGTTATTAAAATTAATTTTAATGTAGAATAATAAACTATGAATAATTCATCATCATTGATGGAACAGCCCAGTGTGGGCCAAGGACGCTTAAATACTGGTAGATTTCGAGATGAGAAATGATTTTCTTTTTACGGGGTAGGGTTGCTAGCTCTATGCCCAACAGTCATATAAGACCAGGACCTACGGCTTAAAGTAGAATCCGAACCACTACAAACATCCATGGCACTGCCGAGACTCGAACTCGAAACCTGTGGTACCAAGTGCCAGATTATGAATAATTATAAAAACTTTATAATCATGACTATCACAAAATTAAATATTTACAAGAAAATGTTGTCATGCATTGATATTATACATATTAAAGTATTAATGTAAGAGGCTTGAAGTATTCAATGTGTGTACATTCCATATGAACCTTGTTAAATTCCAAAAGCTACCTGAACAGACTGCAGCGTGGCTCCCCCTGGTGCTTGTATGACTGATTGCTGATTGGGCTGTATAACAGACTGGACATGCACAGGCTGGTTTGGGATGGCCACATGGACAATTGACACTCCTCCACCGGCTTGGGGGACTGCAATGGCTTGGGCGTTTTGCTGCAAAGAAAAGTTCACATTCAATGCAATTCAAACGATTTCTTGACACGAAAACTAATTTTTTCCCCCGGTATCTACAAAAGCATCTAAAAACATTGAATTTCAATAATAAATAGCCAAAATTATGTGATTTCATGAGTTTTCCCTAATTAACTAGTTGTTTATTGATGATTTGGCTTTATACAAGGGAAATTAATACAATTATATATTTTTGGGGATATTTAAAGGTATTAAAATATTTTTTGAAAGAAATTTCCAATACATCTTGAAATACTGTTGGTAGATAACTGAAATAAGTTATATTTTGTACACCACTCAAACTTATAACACTTGAAAAATATTTTTAATGAAATAAAAAGAATAAGCACAAATGTGTTAAATACTTAATGTACATAAAACTTAGATGTTCTGAATAGCCTTTCAGCAACAGATATCAAACTATTAGTAATTCCAGATATCCTTTCAAGAACGAAAAAAATATTTTTGCTTGGTATAAATGTTTGGTGTTTTTTTATAAAAACACCAAGCATTTTTATCAACATCAAAATTAAGAGATTAATTTTTGTTTTACACAATTATATATACATATCTAGAAGATAAAGAAATTAGGAGGGGAGATTTATTAAAACAATTAATGTTTTAATGTATGTCAGAGAAAAATGTGCATTTCATAATGGAAAAAAAATTCATTTTTAATATTATAGCTATTAATGTTTTTTGACAAGCAGCTATATAAATAAATTTAATCTCTAATAGATTTGTTATTTTGCCAAAAGTTTATTCCCTTTTTTTAAAAGAAAAAGAAAAAATATTATTTATTTTTATTCAGAAAAAAATTAGATTATCTGGAGAATTGAGGATTTTGAAATACTTCATGTACTATACATGACATTTTCACTAAAAGATCCTTTGCAAAATAGATACAATGATAAGCTATGTAAATATAAAATTACCACAACAAGCTTATTGTAATGAAGAGAAGAATGAGCAAATATTTAAATCGAAATTCAGTAATAAAAAAAAAACCGTTTGACCCACAGGAATACTGGACCCTTCATCAACCCTAAAATAATTCACATTACTAAAAGTATAAAATAAAATAGTGCAGTTGCAAAAATGCTTGCATATTTTAGCAGTTTTTAAAAGTATTGATTTAGCTATAGTTCTGATTTAGTTGAAGTTTTAAAAATTACCTACACTACAAAGAAAATAAATTAAAAAAAAAAAAAAAAAAAAAAACATATTTCTTTGAATTAATACAAAAATATATTAAAAAAAAAAAAAAAAATCAAATTCGCCCAAAATTAGCAAATAACACATTAATTGACATGCTGTTACACATCCCTCCATTTAAATATTCAACTGTCCACATGTTTATTAAATAAAGTAATTTTAAAATTATGACTTTTATTTCTGTTATAATTTATTCTTATTTTCATTTATGTTTTATTTTTTTCTTTTTAGTCAGAGAATTATATAAGATAATAAAAAAAAAATATATTTAAAAGATAATGAACAGAGATTCTCAATACTGAATGCTTTTTGCATTTGATCAACTTTAATTAATAATTTATTTGAGTAGAATGTATTGCTTTACTATTAGCAAGAAAAATGTGAATTATTAGAATGCATTTTATTCACCAAGAAGCAAAAAAAGCAGAAAATATGAGCCTGAAGAAATTTCATTTTACATACATTTTTTTTTTAAAACATGCATAAATATAAAATAACATTGCTTATTTGTACCTATTCAAAAGTTTCTTTTAACTGAAATTTTTTATTTTTTTTTTATTTTAATGGCATACCAGAACTTGTGTTGCTATTTTGTTATGGTCACATAATTTTAATTAATCTTTTTGCCTGTTGTTGGAATTAGACTTGAAATCATTTGCTGCTACTAGCAAAATGCTCAAAATTTCTTGGTGTACCACAAAGCATCTGCAATACCCTATTCATGGAAATTTGAAAAATGCCTTTCTGGTATTAGCTTGACTAACTCCTTATACAAGAATGGTATTTTCCAACTTAGTCCCTCTTTATGTTATCATGAATTGTTGAGTATTTAATATTATGTCAATATTTGCCATTTTTTTTTTTTTTTTTTTTTACAAATAAACAATTTCTGCATAAAGGCATTCACATGTTAAGTATAAATATTCATTGTTTGCAGTACATTTTTTTTTTATTGGTGCAACACTCTACAAATCAAAGCATCTGAACATAGATTTAAAAAAATGGACAAGGAGAAAGGTGATACTAAAGTATGTTTACAAATGCCAATAAGTAAAAAAAATAAATTTAGGTAAAAATTTCAGAGATATGAAAAAGCAAGACTTTAAAAAGTTATTAGAGCCCCCCACTACCTCCAAGAGCAATGAATTTAAAAACAACTTGCCTCACCTCCTGAGAAATAGGCGAGCATTAATCAGGGGTGGGAGGTGGGCCAGAAAATTTCTGATTTAGACTGAGTCTTTTCTGCAGTTTAATTTATTACGATCTTTAATAATTGATTTAAAAAGAATTTGTGAAATAAATTCATAGACTTTTATTGAACTCTTATATCTATAAAAAACAGTTTTTTTCATAACAAAATACTTTTTATAATTTAAAGTTATAATATTTGTAGTTAAAAGACATACTTGCACTCTAAATAACCTTCCACAATATATATGTATAGTAAAAATAACAGTACCCAATGAACAGAAAGCAAAATCATATAAATAGCTCCAAGTCATGCAAAAGAAAATGGTATAATTTAAGCACAAAGGTGTTGTATTTGTTAGTACAAGCTTTCAGATTTTCGTTCTAATAAAATAATAGGTTTAACAAAATCTTTCATGGTGCACCCAAGACAGCTTTTTATGAACCTCAGTGCTGAGAAAAGTCTCTCAACACTGACTTGGTATGCTACTAAAGCAGTTACTGTTTTTGCTACATATTGGATTATTGAAAGATATAATTGCATTGGCTCCTAGAATTTTACAAAAATAAAAATTATTTTTATAAAAAGAGTCAGATTTTTTTAAAACCGACTCCTCCCCATCTGTGGTATTAATACATTCTACACTCAATAGCCAAAACATTATAACCGACCACCCCTACATTTTGCAATGAACTCGCCTGGATGATGTGGAAGGCACGTGATCAGGTGGAAGTGGTATTTAACTGGTATTAAGTGGTGGTATTAATCCATGCCAAGGCGGGTTGAAACTGTGTTGTGCACCAAAGGTGGGCCAACTCGTTATTGACAGGTGGTCATAATGTTTTGGCTCTTGAGTGTAAATAATAATGATAGGAGAGAATTTTGTTAAAATAAGCGGATGTGCTTTGGAATGGAAGCAAACACATTGGTTTGTGACAGAGAAGAGGGGCAAAGCGAAAGAGAAAGAGAGAGGTACCCACATGCTTCACCTGTGCAGGGGACGCGAGGACCACAGTACCATTGGCCCGAACCTGTGCTGCCGTGGCGCGTGCTCCACCGTCGTTTTGTGATCCTGAGGACTGCTCCGCCTGTGATGTCTCGACGTTCTGGTCGGCCACCAGCGTCTCCATAGCATGCTGCGGAGAGAAAGAAAGGGAGAGAGAGCTTCAAGCATGAGGCAGCACACACACACATGACAGAACAGCCATTGCAAATCCATAACAAAATAGGAGTTCACAGAAATCTTATGACTTAAAAACTGATTTTTTCTTTTTAAAGAACTTTTCTATCACGGTTTATACTTTTCAGTAGAGACTACTCTAGGACACTATGCTAGATTATTTTTTTTTTTTTGACCAGAGAAAAAATAGCATTTGAGTTCTTGTTACTTCAGGGAGTCGGAATGTCTTTGGCAGAGGAAAACTTATGACTAAAAAATTGATTAAGAACTTGTCTATCACGGTTTATACTTTTCAGTACAGACTGCTCTAGGACATTATGCTAGATTTTTTTTTTTTTGACCACAGAAAAAATAGCATTCGAGTTCTCGTTACTTCAGGGAGTAGGAATGTCTTTGGCAGAAGAACATCACTTTACAATGCAATACTGGCTTATAAATTTTTACTAATGGTCTCAAATTAGCAATCCAGGCGATCAACACTACTCTTGATAACCTCTACAAAATTTTATCAAAGATAAACTGTTATATGACTATTCGATGCACCAACTCTCACTTTTAGCAGTCATTACTTACCATTAAGATTCTTTCATTACCATGGTCACCTTATTCCCAGTGCTTCCAAGTTCACATCTTTCTTTAGGGATTTTTATACCCTTGTGAAAACAAAAAGATGAAATGTTTACATGAATCTGCTCCAGCAACTTGGACACATAGTTCTGATCTTTCAAGTTGATTTCGGTATGTTTTGATATGTGCTGTTTTTTTAAACGATTAATACTGGTAATCGTCTAATAGTCAGTTGCACTTAAGTGATGCACAGAGTCACAAGTTTTGTAGGATAATATTATAAAAATCAGGAAGATGTGAATTTTTTCAACGATATGTTGAGACCCTCGATTGTTATTTTTGTTATTAAATATATAAACTTACATACATGTAAATACACATAAAGAGAGAGAATTATATGTCTGTATAAGAAATAACATAGAGACATTAAGTTATGATTAACCGAGTTATGCCTTAAAAAAAAAAAAAAAAAAAAAAAAAAAAAAAAAGTGTGGCATTCGTTTAGTATAAAGTAAAAATACTATAAATATATTTATCAGTTTTTAAAACCCTATACTTTCCCTTCCCAATATTTGTAAAATAGGCTTATCCCACGCATGCATTTAAATGATTGTGGATTTGTCTGTACCAAATAATTCCTCATCAAAGAAATGAAATCAAATTTAGCTTAAATATCTTCTATTACAATCTATAGTATATAAATTGGATAAACATTTATCAAATAATATATTTAAATAAAATTCATTTACTGTACAATAAGCTCTTTTATATATTGCATAAAAAGGCTGCAGTTTTTTTTTTTTTTTTTTTTTTAATGCAGTTGGCATTATGTAGTGCATTTTATTTCTCGTTTTTGTTAATAAATGACTCAAATGTCTAAGAACTGAGTAAGCTGTATGTTTCTCACCAAAAATTCATGAGAACGAAAAAATGTGATTTTTTATTTCTCAACATCCTCATTTTAATGATCAGTAATATTTTTTACGTACACTATACAAAAATAAGATCTTTAAAAAAAATATTTAAATATGTAGTCATTATAACAGATGACCTGCAATTTTTTAATTTTTTTCTAAAATGTCGTTAAGTGACAATGTTAATGTCTTTGTGGTGTTGTTTTGAAATATGTATTTTATAAAAATTAGTTAAAAAATATCAACGTTTATTTATTTATTTTTATTGTGATAAAATCTGCATTCCTTGCAACGAAGAGGTTATTCTTTCAATTTACATTTAGTGTTGTTGTTGTTTCAAAACATGTATTTTAGAAAAATTCTTTGTTTAAAATAAACGCCATTTTTGGAAAGGTATGTTGCTGTTATGATTAAAAAAAATATCAACGTTTATTTAATTTATTGTGATATAATCTGCATTCCTTACGTCGAAGAGGTATTCTTTCAATTTACATTTAGTGTTGTTGTTTCGAAACATGTATTTTAGAAAAATTCTTTGTTTAAAATAAACGCCATTTTTGGAATGGTATGTTGCTGTTATAATTTAAAAAAAATATCAATCGTTTATTTATTTTTAATTGTGATAAAATCTGCATTCCTTGCATCGGAGAGGTAATTCTTTCAATTTACATTTTAGTGAGATGTCGACGACGGCGATTTGCCAGATTGACGGAGAACCTTGGTTGCTTATTAACCTCTATCTCCTGCTTTGTGAATGAGAGAAGTTTCTTAAGCTTTATGGCCATTGATTAGATAGGAAAAGAGTAATATACATATTATTAATTTATTGAAAAAAAATTAACTTATTAATTATTCGTATTTTTTATTAATTAATAAAATAAAATTATGCATATATATTTTTAGATTATTATTATAATTTCAAGAAGGTAATAAAAATAGATAAACAATAAAAACAAACAAAAACGATTGGAGGGAAAATTGTAAAAAATAATTGTGACTCAGCGGAGAAACTGCATAGTCAATCGGAAAGGAGGATATCGGAACGTTAATGAATACTATTCAGAACACAGCGCGAGGTCTTTTGCGATTTTTAAAATTAGAAATGTCGTAAACATAGTTGCTTAGATCATTCAAAACAGAATTATTAGTATTTGGAATGGAATTATAAATTTTTTTTGCAATTTTATACACAAATTGCTTAAAAAATTGGGAGGGAAAGAGCATGTCTGATATCCTAATTTCGGAAAAACCAAGGCGAATTTGTAATCATACGTAGGATTTTATTTTCAAGTCTTTGTAAGATCTCGATGAGATGTTCTCATCGAAATAAATGAGATGTTCTCATTTGCTGTCTGAATAAATGTTTACGTCATCTAGTGATTAGAAAGTCGTTTATAGAAATTTCACTGCCACAAAAAGGCGCCAAACATGAGATCGACATGCATGAAAAACAAATCACCGACCGGGCATGCCCAGTAAAGTTAATCTTTACTTCCCGCCAGGCGTATGACGTCACCACATCCGTCATGCCACTTGGGTGGATGACATCATGCATTACGTCACCAGAGTGGGGAGAACAAGAATAGGTGCACTTGTTACTTTCGCAATTGAAAGGCTTCATTTTTTTTCTTATCATCCGAGTTGCAGACTTGTAATGTTTTTATCGACCCTGGAATTAAGTTAACCTTTTCTTTTTCAATAACCGGATTATTTTAGGTAAATTTATCTCTCTCTCTATATATATTTCGAAAATATCTAGCGCCTGTTTTTTAACGCGGATGGAACGAATACATTCTAAGAATATTCGAATTTTAATAAATATTAAGACAGAGAAACTAAAAACGTTTTTTTTTTATAAAATACTTACAGATGGACAAAAAAATAAATGTGCCAAACAACAGAATGGTCATATAAAAGTATGATATTGAAGGTTACATCATATTTCTATAGTACTTTTCTGAAAAAAAGAATTTGTTTGTAATTCTCATTGTAAATATAGGCTTTTATATCCATAAAAATATTGTAAACAAGATGAATGGCATATATTGTACGCGTACAATTTTTATAAATTTTTTTCCTAACCATCCCGCTGGGAAATGTGCATAAAAAAAATAGAGTAACACCTAGTTAGTTTGATTTGTCGCTCTACGGTCATTTTGTGCACACTTTAGGCTAAATAGACCGGGACCTACAATTTAATGTGGATTCCGAACCACCAACAAACATCCATGCAACCGTCAGGATTCGAACCTGAAGCCTTCGGTACCAACTACCAGAGCGCCAGCCAATTGGTCATCAGGCTACAACACCTAGTTAGATACCGATACTTCACGGGTTTTTATACTTCGTTTTAATGCAACTGGCAATACAGAGACAATGTTTATGCCATAAGCAAAAGCTGCACTACTGTTACATATTTAACACTACCCAGAGGGCACGTGTAGCTTGAAGATAAGCTACAGATGCGAGTCCCACTACCATACAAAGCTCTACGATCCTGTTAGACCGGCACCTACGGTTTAAAGTGGATTCCCAACCACTTTACAAACATCCTTGACACCACCGGGATACGAACTCGAACCATTCATACCGAGCGCCAGCCACTCGGCCATCAGGTCCTTGTCTCGCAATATAACGATGTATGAATACAAGTCCAGCGAAGGTTAAATATGGACTAGGCAAGATTAATTGATAAATATTATTTAAAACACTTAAGTTTTTTTTTTTTTTTTTTTTTCCCCAGTATGAATTTTTAAATTTTGAGATTTGGCTTGATCTGTCGCTCTACTGTCATCTTGTGCACACGAGGGCTAAACAGACCGGGACCTACAGTTTGAAGTGGATTCCGAACCACTACAAACATCTAAGGCACCACTGGGACACGAACCCGAAAGCTATGGTACCGAGGGCCAGAGCGCTTCCCCTTAAATTTTGAGAAGGAGCCCCATCCTAAGTACATTAAGAAAATTGTGATTCGTAAAATGAATGCACTCAATAACTATGCGTTCACGATATTTGGGCTCGGAGGTCACTTCCTTCATCTTTTTATTCATTCGATAGATTTTTAATAACAATGAATTACGTTACGAAATCATTACAGATAGGAGAAGAATGGACTCTTCCACGGAAAGAAATAATGAAGGTATTTAAATGAAAGCGGCCTTACCTGAGTATTCAAGCGCTTTCGTTAATTATCACGACACTGTGTCTCGACTGTGCATCGTTTAATGAGCTCATTTCTTCCGAGATAAAATCGAGTAAGATCCATTTCTTTCAGACAAATAACCCGTTATGATTATTAATGGGGGGTGGGGGTGCATGTCGAAGGGCTAGCGGTCTGGAGCTCGGTACCACAGGTTTCGGGTTCGTGTCCTGGCGGTGCCATGGATGTCTGTAGTGGTTCGGAGTCCACTTTGAACAGTAGTTCCCGGTATAACAGGATCGTAGAGCTTTGCGGGGGTATTGTGACTCCGCATCATTAGCGTATCTTCAAGCTACACGCACCTCCTGGATAGCGATAAGTGAGTAATGTCTGCGCAACACTTGCTTTAAGGCATCCAAGACAGCTGTCTAAGTGTTTGCCAGCTGCATTAGAAAAAAATATTGAGAAATTGTATGTGGTACTGAATAACACATTGGGTATCTGAATTGGAGAGAAGAGTGTATCAATTGGAAACCAAAAAGCAAAAATGAAACTAGATTTTCAATGTGTAAACGATAAATTCGATTGGAAATTCTACTGTTGAAATGAGCAAAAGTTGATGCAGTGTAGCAGATGTATTTTGCGGAACGCTGAATCTGCTATAAATCTGACATTTCAATGACGCATGACGATGTATATTTGTTGTTGCCAGTGATAAATTCACTTATAAAAGAATTAATTCAGTAGCAATTGCAAACAATTGTCTCACAATTTTCGCAATTGTAGTGTCCGCAATTATCCGTAGCTTATCCTCAAGCTACAAGCACCTCCTGAGTAGTACTGAGTGAGTAACGTCGGCGCAGCGCTTGCCTTAAGGCATCCAAGACAACTGTCTAAGTGTTTGCCAGCTGCATTAGAGAAAAAAATATTAATGTATTTTAGGGGAAAACGATAATCCAACAGAATTAAAGACGGCGCTGTAAGAGAGAAAGAGAGAGGGGTACTCTCCTACATCAAGATGACAAATATTATGATGAGTTCGCCCACCAATTGTATGGAAAGCTAAATTATCCGGTGAGACGGCGCAAGTGGTTGAATCGATATGAAGGGTGCCAGACAGACACTACACGGCACAAAACAATTTTGAAATCACAAAGCCATAAAATCTGAATGATTAAAAATTTGAATTATTTTTGTTGTCACTCAATACCTTCAGTTCGTTGCTGTTTACGATTCATACTAACGGAATCCGTTGAGTGACATCCATTAATTTGCACTGAATCTTTGGGGGGAATACCCCAAAAATAGGCGTTGGGAAATTCCCGACTCCTGAATCGAATATACCATAGCAACTCCCGACTCTTGAAATACGAAAAAGACCTAGAGGTATCTACGATGAAGCGTTTGAGTCCTTCCCACGTCTAAAAAGAATTCGTGGGACTCAAAATGACCAAAGTAGCTAAATTGCAAATCTGAGGTGTCTATTTGGCTCCTCAAAATTTACATTTATTGCTACTCTGGCGTTCGGTACCATAGGTTTCGGGTTCGAGTACCGGCGGTGCCATGGATGTTTGTAGTGATTCGAATTCCACTTTAAACCGTTAATCATAGAGCGTTGTGAAGGCATTGTTACTCCGCGTCCGTGGCTTATCTTCAAGTTACACGCGCCACCTGGGTAATACAAAGTGAGTAACGTCTGTGCAGCGGACAAAACATTAAAAAAAAAAAAAAAAAAAAAAAAAAAAAAAAAACTATTTATTGCTACAATGTGCAAAACTAACACAAATACTGGCTATCGTAATTTTTTTTTTTTTTTTTTTTTCCCAATTGATATCTAAAATTATTAAGAAGTCAAAATGTTTTCATTTCTAATGTATTTGTTTTAAATTCTTTAATTTTTTATTTTTATGTCATTAATACACTGACTGTCCGCGGGGAAACGTGTTACGGACTCCTAATTGTACCTGAGTAACTCAACTTAACTTACTTCTTTCTTTTTATTATATAACTTAATAACGCACATTTTCTTTTGTTATCTAAATTCACGATGTAATTGCAATAATGTAAATTTAACTATATTAATGATTATGTGGAATGTTTTCGGGGTATATTTACCCCATGGGTACTCCGAAACAGGTACTTCCGTTTCCGAAATACAAAAGAATTTGAAATAAATTGATGACTTTCATTGAACCCATATATCTGTAAAAACAGTTTTTACACAAACAAAGTATTTTTTACAATGTTAAAGATGTTTTTTGCTTACAAAAAATACATAAAAAAATGAGCACTCTCATGAACAGTGCTCATTTTTTTATGTATTATAAAATAGCTGAAGACAAGCAAAAGAAAAGAATACATTTTAAGCACAAAGATGCTGTAATTGATTAAAACCTTATTTGTTCTTTACGATAGAATAACTCCCACAAGACCTTCCATGATACGCTCAAAGATGACACAACGCATTTCGGAATTTTGACAATCGTAAGCGTTTTGGTTTAAAAATAGTATTGTAATTTTTCTTTTATAATAATATTTAATTTTTTGAAATTGCGATTCCGTGGACAAATTTCTTTCAATAGTGCAAAGAAAACAGAACAGCTTCAATAAACTTTGTTTTGAAACTGAACACTCATTGTTTAGGAATAAAAACAAAAAAGCTATTTTCCTTGTGAACCTATTTTATAGATATTGCAGCTCCTTCAACACTTTTTCCGCAGTCAAATATGGAATCGAAAGTTCAGTTATTAAAACATTTTCTTCAACCCATCTGGAAAAAGCGTTGAATATTCTCGGCAACATCAACATGCTTTTTTAAAAATCGATGTCTGTTGCATAGATGTGCATTCTGAGTGATGACGTTAAGCATTATGATCTTTGAGGTTCAGATATCTCACTATAGAGGGCGCTGATAAAGACACCAAGGAAGCATGTCATCTGTTTGTTGAAGTACACAACTATAGAGTGGCACAGGTGCTTTTCTTTTGAATGTCAGGCACTCGATGCAGATGCAGCATAGGAATATATTTTTAACGGTAATTGACCTCCATTTGATACCAAGAGAATATCTACGCTGGCATTAAAGCATGTTGCCAACACACTTGTCCATTTGCAGCGTTATATGACTATAGACAGGCGAACAGGAATCGAACTCGTAAACTTTCTTTGAAGCATCTTGGCGAATATGGTATTGATTTCTGAACTAATTGCGCATGGCTCGAAACCCGACAAGCGCTGTCGAACTAAAAGTTCCCGTGGGTACGTCGTGGATGAACATTTAGATCCGTAGGCTAGAATGTTCTTCCATTGGGCTCGAGGGGAAAGGCGCGCCATACCCCCCAAATTATGGATGCAGTATAGTAGGAATCCTGGGAAACACTAAATGTGCTGTATATTTGTCTTTCTAGTGATGAATGACCACATGCCAAAATACGTAGTTTTTTTTATTCTTCTCATAATGCAGTCAACAACTCACGAGTGCTATCACAGAACAATAGAACTGCCGCATGACAAGTAGCGACATTTTTACTTAATACGATTCTTTATACACTTTGCACAACAAATTCGTATTTAAATAAAAATTGGTTTGGTTTTGGCACGAGGTCTAAACATACCGGGGCCTACAGTTTAAAGTGGATTCCGAATCACTCACAAACATCCATGCCACCGCCAGGATTCGCAGCTGAAACCTGTGGTACCAAAGGCCAGAGCGCTAACCATAAACAAAAATTGAAGAAAGATGATCACATCTTTAAAAGTTGGAAAAAAAAAATAATAATGCTTTTAAAGAAAATTTATTTCGGATTACATAATATTAATAGATTTTTTTTTTTTTTCCTGTTACATATTTTCTAATTAAATTTACTTAAACACGTTACAGCAAATAAACAAGTAATATAAATTTTGTTTTTTTAAATCAATTCCTACTTTTTTTTCACTCTATTGCAGAAAGTCCTTTATAAATAATTTTCATTCATTTTTTTTTTAAGTTTATCTGGCGCCACTTAAATCTAAAAAAAAAACTAAAATTGATTCATTAAATTTAATGAATGAATTAATATTTGAGAAAACTGCATTCACATCCAGTGCCATCCACTACAAGTTAAAATAAAAAATGTATTTGAACTCGAGTGGATGCATAAAAAGTATTTCATGAACGACTGAAAATTTGAACAAGATATATATAGGGAAAGTGTGAACTAATAGTAGGAATTTAAAAAGGAACCCTACATTTTCACGCCAAATTAATAGCGACTTGGCATGACCTGCAACTAAGCGTCGCCAAAGATTGCCAAGAGGAAATAGAGCCGCCGATTTCTTAGAGAAGCAAAAAATAGCCCAGGGAAGAAGTTCGTTTGTTTCAACAGTGTTGGCAGATTATTTTGAATGAATGCATTAGAGTAGACAACAAAAAAGTTTCATATTAATGAAATATTTTTTTGAAAATACGCATTTAACGAACTTTTATCAAGTTAATTTTCTCTCGAATACATATGTAAGGACTTTAATTTTGACAGACAGACAGACGATGATAATTTCTCTTCCTATAGAACCTTTCCTCAGTCATTAAACAAAAGATTCTTCTCTATTCATGGCGAAGATTTAACCGTAGCAAGACTTTGGAATTCCATTCATTGTTTTTTTTTCTTTTCAATTTCTTCTATTAGCTCACACTCCCCCTTATATATCTTGTTCACATTTTCAATCGTTCATAAAATATTTTTTATTTATCCACTCGAGTTCAAATACATTTTTTTAAACTTGTAGCGGATGACACTGGATGTTAATACAGTTTTTTCAAATATTAATTCATTCATTAAATTTGATGAATTAATTTTAGTTTCTTTTTAGATTTAAGTTGCATGTATCTACCCATAGAGGGCGCTAGATAAACTCAAAAAAATGAATGAAAATTATTTATAAAGGACTTTCTGCAACAGAGTGACAAAAAAGTAGGAGTAGACTTTTTTTTATACATTACTTGTTTTTCGTCAACTTAAAACGAACCTATTAAAATATTTTTTTAAAGTTTAACCCTGATTTCTGCTAAAGAGAACAGCAGAAAAAGATTATTGACATAATAAAATGGCCTTGTGGATTAAAAAGAATGATTTTAAGCATATCTAATCTCATAAATCTAAAAAAAGTATAACTATTCGAATTACAAAAATCCATGATTCCTTTTCGTTCTTTTATGTACTATGATCTTTCCTAATGGATTTAGAAAAATGTGTAAAAAGAATTCAATGACTTTTATTGAAGTCGTCTATCTATAAAAACATTTTTTTGCATAACAAAGTATTTTTTACAACAACAACAACAACAATAAAAAAGGAGGTCCTTCAACTTCCATTCCTAGAATGCTGAAAAAATACAAACTAATTTTATAAAAGAGTCGGATTTTTAAACAGAACTCTTCAAAAATATTCTGCTCATCACGTGCGATGCTTTTCGATTGAAAAGCATGAAGCATCGTTCCAGTTAGATGCAGTAGAGGTTTTTTTTCTTTCTCTAATGCAGCTCACAAATACTTAGACCGTGATCTTTTATGCTATAAGGCCTGCACCGATGTTTCTCACTTAGCACTACCCAGGGTGTGTGCGTAACTTGAAGAATAAGCTACGGACGCGAAGTAACACTACCCCCGCTAAGTTCTACGATCCTGTTAAGACAGGGATCTATGGTTTAAAGCGGGCATTCATGGCAACGCCGGGTCTCGAACCCGAAACCTGTGGTACCGAGCGCCAGAGCGCTAGCCACTCGGCCCTAGTTCAACCTCACGTAACTAAAAAATAATTCATGTAGATCTTTAAAAATTCCTGAAATCCTGTATAAGCTAAATTTTATTGAAATAGTTTTGTTTTTATTAATGCATTGTATTTTGCCTCAGTAAAATATCAATGACAGTTAATTAATTTAGAATTAACAAAGTTTCAAGAAAACGATGTTTTACATATTATATAGTTTATTCTCAGTTTGCTATTTAACGTCTCTACATTTGAGGAACTGTGTTAGGATTTTTTAGACATGTCTTTGATGCCTTAAGGCAAGCGCTGCACTGACGTTACTCACTTAGCACTACCCAGAGGGCGCGTGTAGCTCGAAGATATGCAGTAAAGTATCATGCAGTACATCATGCAGTAAAGTATATTATGGACATAATACTACATCACGCATTAAAGTATATCATGGACTTACTACTACATCACGGACATACTGCTACATCGTGGACATACTACCTACATCATGCAGTAAAGTATATTATGGACATACTACTACATTATGCAGTAAAGTATATCATGGACATATTACTACATCATGGGCATACTGCTACATCGTGGACATACATACTACATCATGGGCATACTGCTACATCGTGGACATACATACTACATCATGGACATACTGCTACATCATGCAGTAAAGTATATCATGGACATACTACTACATCACGGCACTACTGCATGATATAGCAGTATCCTGCAGTAAAGTATGTCATGGACAAACATACTACATCATGGACATACTGCTGACATGAAAAAAACTGAATTTGCGGGAAGACGTTCCGTGGAACGTGTATCCCTGCCCAATGCTGGCGCCGCTATTTCCGTCCCTCTGACTGCACACTCGGGTGAAAAACCTCTCCTCAGAGTAGCGCCAGGGGAAAAAAAATTATTCTGCTCCAAATGGTTCTCGGCTGAGACCTCCTTCAAACAAAATGTTGTGCTTCAAGATGGCTACTGGTTCAGTTTCTTTCTTTCTTTTTTTTTTTCAATTCCTTCTATTAGCTCACACTCTCCCTATATATATCTTGTTCACATTTCCAATCGTTCATGAAAAACTTTTTATTCGTCCACTCAAGTTCAAATACAGTTTTTTCAAATATTAATTCAGTAATTAAATTTTAATCAATTAATTTTAGTTTTTTTTTTTAGATTTAAGTTGCATCCATCTACCCATAGAAGGCGCCAGATAAACTTAAAAAAATGAAATGAAAATTATTTATAAAGGACTTTCTGCAATAGAGTGAAAAAAAGTAGCAATTGACTTAAATTTTTTTTTTTTTTTTTTTTTTTTTTTTTTTAAGTTACTTGTTATTTTAAAATAAGGAGAGTTTTTCTAGAGACAGAAAGTGAGTGAAGAAACGCCAGATGAAGAATCCACTTTTCACTCGGAATAGTCAGAAAACGAATGATAACGATAGACAAACACACTCATGTCCATAAATTAAGGATAATTCAGAATCACACAGAAATTGAACTCTGAAATAAAAATTTCACCTGTAGAGTTATCACACACATCTTGAAGAAGAATATGCAAATTACAGGAAACCACCAGATGGCGCGGATAGTACGTCACAATGACGAGAGTGTAAGAGAGGGGTATATAAGGAATGGTGGCAAAGAAGTAAAATTGTTCACAAGCGCTTTAAAAGCCTTTCAGTGCAATGGCCGCATAGTTATGGCACAAAGGAAGCATTTGGATGATTTTTTAAGTGGTAGAATTATCGGACGACTGGAATGTGGACGTACCCAGCTGGAAGTATCCGAGGAACTTGGAATCGCCCAGAGTGTCATCTCCAGGTTTTGGCAACGATTCCAAGATGATGGTAATGGGAGTAGATGTTACAGCACAGGTCGCCCCCGAGTTACAACGCCGAATGAGGACCGGTATTTAGCAGTTACTGCCAAAAGAAACAGACGGAGCACAGCATCAGACCTGTCTCGTCAGTTCTCTTCAGCTACCGGTACGACAGTTTCAAGGCAGACCGTGTACAGACGCTTAGGGCACATTGGTCTATATGCTCGTAGGCCTGTCAGACGTGTTCCCCTTACCGCAACTCACTGTCGCCTGCGATTAACCTGGAGTAGAGAGGACACTGCAACAGTGGTCTTGTGTGATGTTTTCCGACGAGTCCGGGTTTAGTTTGCAGTCTGATTCTCGCCGGAATTTCATCTGGAGAGCGCCAGGTACCCGTTACCACCAAGAGAACACCACTGAACGACACCGTTACAGTGACCTGCATGTTCAGAGTGTAACGATGACAGGCCACATCTATCGGGATGTCATTCTGGAACAACATGTACGTTTGTTTCGGGGCGCCATGGGTGCTGAATTTCTGTTTATGGATGACAACGCCCGTCCTCACCGTGCAAACATTGTAGACGAATGCCTTCAATTGGAGGATATCACCCGTATGGATTGGCCAGCATACTCACCGGACTTGAATCCAATAGAGCATGTGTGGGATATGGTTGGCCGACGAATTGCAGCCCGTCAACCCCCTCCCACCTGTCAACCGGAACTTCGGAGGGCATTGCTTGATGAGTGGTGTAATATTCCCCAAGATCAGATTGATAATTTGATACTCAGCATGCCTAGGCGTTGTAAGGCCTGTATTGCATCGTCCGGGAGACGTACTCCATATTAACCATCATACTAACCATGTTATAGTGTATTTTGTAAATAGGTTCTTTTTTAAAATTTGCTCCAGGGAGTAAAAATCGCAATTTTTATTAATTATGTCAAGCATCTTTTTTGCTCTTTTCCTTTTGTTTAATAAATAGACTTTACAAATAAGTCAAATTTGTTTTGCTTCTGTCTCTTTCTTTGCCTGAACTTCATTATCCTGAATTTATGGACATGAGTGTATGTTGAAATATACATTGCATTTCATGCATTGTTATGCTAATTTAATGTTAATCTTCACCATCCCTCAGAAGAAGATAAATAAAAATTTCAATATGCCAATACAAAATGCCACGTTTAAATTGATATTTTATATCCTGCTGCACATATATCCAAAAATATATATTTATATAAATATATCCTGCATATATATTTTCTCTTTACAAATCTATACAAAAGACATCTTTTAAATCCCCCAAAAAACTGCAAGCTCCCAGAAAGCGCACTTGATAAACACGCGAGCTCCATTAGTAACCATGGCGCCGGCAGTTTGTTTGTCACGAGCCACTCATTCCAAAGGCACGAATTCCTTTTCCAAATGCAGGCAATGCTGTTCCTGTTTGCGTTCCTAAATTAAATGCCCTAAGAGATAATTTATTTTATGATGCGGCTTTTTCAAACTCCTAGCCATGATCGAGCTTTGGCAAGCGTAGACAGGTTTGGTTTGATTTGTCCCTCTACGGTCATCTTGAGCACAATTTACTCTAAACAGACCGGCATCTACAGTTTAACGTGGATTCCGAACCACTTATAAACATCCATGCCACTGCCAGGATTCGAACCTGGTATACCAGAGGCCAGAGCACTAGCCACTTGAGTGTAGACAGGAACTTTCTCATCCAAAACACTCTTGGAGGGGGATATTATTTCAATTAGCTCACACTCTCCCTATATATATATCTTGTTCAAATTTTCAATCGTTCATAAAACACTTTTTATTCATCCACTCAAGTTCAAATACATTTTTTTTTTTTTTTTTTTTTTGAACTCGTAGTGGATGACACTGGATGTTAATGCAGTTTTTTCAAATATCAATTCATTCATTAAATTTAATTCAGTTTTTTTTTAGATTTAAGTTGCATATATCTACCAATAGATGGCGCCCGATAAAGTTACAAAAATGAATGGAAATTATTTATAAAGGACTTTTTGCAATAGGAATTGACTTTTAAATTTTTTTTTTTTTTTTTTTTATTACTTGTGTTTTTTTCAAGTAATTCATTTTAAAATTAAATTTTAAGGAGGCAATTCAATTGTATTCATCCAGTAGCACAGATAGTGACTGCCTAAATGTTGAAAGTCTTTTCCAATCACTAAAGCGTATCAAAACATATTTTGGATCTACAATGAAAGAAGATCGTTTAGAAACTATTCTGTTATTAAGAAAGAAAAAAAAAAAATTTAATGCAGGGATGGGCTAATTTTTTCGATCGCGGGCCAATCGGAAAAAAAAAGTTAGTCGGGACAAGATAAATTTTTCTAAAATTTTAAAAACACTATACAAGTATTACAATTCAAATATGTTAATGAGATGAGTGAAATTTTGATTTCATTTTTAAAAATTCCTTTTATTGAAGTTCGAAGGGAGATGTACCGATTCTAAGGAACGAGGCTCAATGCTCATCTGTCAGTGTACTTCTGAAATAATTCTTTCTAAGGTTCATAGTTGAAAACACTTGTTCACATATATAAGATGAAGAAAATATAGCACTGGTTTTCTCGGCGTCCGATATTAAATTTGGGAAACTTAATTTCGATAAGGATTTGTAAAACTGTAACTTTTGCTCGGACCGGCAAATTAAAATTCTATCAGCGGGCCGGACAGAACCTTTCGTTGGACCGTAGTTTGTCCACCCTTGATTTAATGCATTACAAATGGAACATCTTTATGGTTAAAATATGCAATTTTCTTTCACTGGTCCTATTCCATAATATGCTGCTACCTATCAATTTAATATTACTATTTTTGTATGACATATATTTTTATATTACTTGTTATTTGTTCAAAAGATGCACTTCCCGATGACCGTTTTTATGAAATATTGAATATTCACTCCACTATAAATGTAAGCCGGAACAAGTGCACAACAGCTTGGGCTTGAATCTGCTTTCGGAAACTCGATGGGACACCATGTTCAAAAGAGTCAGGCCGTTTTGAGGGATGTAGTATCTCCCATATGACACACAAATGCGAGGCAATTCTCTTGGAAGGCAATGCCTTCCCTTCAACGCCCATCGGGGCACGAGTAGAACACATGATCCAACCCTACAGCAGCTAGCACCGAGGTTGCTAGTTCAGGCCAAACATAATCCTCACGTGATTTTTACTTTGATATATGCGATGATAGTTTGCAACACTCTTTACTGTTGGCGAGAAGGGAGAAAATGGTCTACAATCTTACAACGATTAAAAAGAAAAACAAGCAATATAAAAAAATTCTTTTTAAAGTCAATTCTTACTTTTTATCACTCTATTGCAGAAAAGTCCTTTATAAATAGTTTTCATTCATTTTTTAAATTTATCTGGCGCCCTCTATGGGTAGACATATGCAACTCAAAAAAAAAGGTTCATATTTTTCAGCTGTCAATAAAAGTATTTAATTTTTCTAAATATTTGGCATTTATATATTAATAAATTTTAACCCCCCAAAGTGATTAATAAATAGAATATTCCCTTACATGACATTCTTGTAATGTTTCATTGCATTTTATACAAAATGATCAGATTATGAACAAAATAACATTTCTTATATCCACGTATCATGACTAAGCACACAGGTCAATAAATGCATGACTCGAAAAGAAGAATTTCTCGGAATTTTCAGAATAGCTTCGTAATACGTTTACGTCTCTTAAATAACTGCGCTCAGTGCGAAAAGGACGGGGGAGTTTGCCTCAACTTTCTGTTCTTATTTGAAAGGAACAGAAAGTTTTGGGTCTATTTTATTCCTACTCTATGGATACAACAATGTCCAACAACAAAGAATGACAAGATCATTCTAACATTCGATACTCCTAATTACAAATACAGTAGAACGAACCTCTGCAAGTCGAACTTCAAGGGAGACGCCAAATAATTCGAGTTGTAGAGTTCTCGACTTGCGCGGATTTTGTAAGGAAATATTCGACTTGCAGAGGTTTAGATTCTTTCTAACTCTATTTTGAGTTAGAGAGGTGAAATATATAAAAAATTCCAGTTATAGAGGTAATAAACATGTTTGTTTGCAACTTAATTGTTTCGCGTTGTACTCATACATGAAAAGTTTTATCAAGGATAAGGGCATTCATTACATTATTTCCAAAGCTAAATTAAAGGTGCAATTTCACAATTGCACCTTTAATTTTCAGGAGAAGCAAAATATCTCTCAGAGGCAAACTAAATATTTACATGTCACTTATCCGACCTATACTGCTTTATGCGATTCCGGTCTGGATAAATGCAGCAATGATCCATTTGAAGCGACTGCAGGTTCTTCAAAATCAGTTCTTAATGACGATAACAGATGAGCCTTTTCATTATAACCGCCATCGCCGCCATTATAACAACTCCTTTTAATTGCCACAGTTTTTATTTTTAAAAACTTTTGTGAACTATTAGTTTAAATTTTGTATTTACTAACCTTTTTACTCCTGTAAATTCTCTCCGAGCGTGGGCTCGTTTAATATTCTTTCTTTAGCTCATCTTTTGGATTTTAAAATTTTGTTTTTAATAATAATTATTGATATGGAGGTACGGGAAATTCCCTGGTACTCCATCTAAACACCGACCGTTACGTTACGTTACGGATAAGGGGAAAGAAAAAAAGCACACTAAATGACCAGCACTTGTTTCTATCCCCCTAAGTTGCGCATGGTTAATTTCGCATGGCACGCGCCCTTCGAATGCGGTCTCTCTCTTTGAGACACATGGCCTCAGAGCGCGTCTGGAAAAGTGCGCGAGCTCCCTCGTTTTTTGCCAGCCTTATCCTAAACCACGCCTACAAACTTGACGTCCCCTGCTCCGCCTCATTTTTTAAAGCAAGGGTCTCCAAACTATGGCCCGCCAGCACCCTACATCCGGCCCGGCGGTTTATTTTGACATATTACATTTGTAAGGTTTAATTATTATTATTTGGGGGCCTGATGGCCGAATGGAAGGTATCGGGTTCAAATCCCGGCTTTGCCATGGGTGTTTGTAGTGGTTCGGAATCCACTTTAAGCCGTAGGTCCCGGTCCTAATAGGATCGTAGAGCGCTGCGGGGGCATTGTTACTCCGCGTCCGTGGCTTACCATCAAGTTACACGCGCCCCTTGGGTAATGCAAAGTGAGTAACATCGGTGCAGCCCTTATGGCGAAGATCAAGGTCTATTTGCCACTGCATTAGAAGGAAAAAAAAAATATTATTATATAGCCGCGAGAGGTCGCGACTGTGACCTTAACTGTGTGGTCCAGTGTGGTAAGGACTTGCGTTTAGATCTTGAGACCACGAGGAGAACGCTAGGAGCGTCCGAGCTAGGAATACGGTCAGGGACGTGAGTTATGTGTGTGCGGTTATTAAGTATAAGATAGAATTTATATTGTAGAAGAGGCACGGGGTGCCAAGTGTATCAAATTATTGTACGTGTAAAGTATGTAAATAAACTAATATAAATAGAAAGAGAGATTGGTATTACCATCCTGACACAACTAGTCGCTAGCATAGCAGCTAACACATTGTAAAATGTAAATTTTACAATGTAAGTAAATCATACAAAAATCATCAGATATTTTTATGTAACGATTCATTCAGAAACACCGCAACTGGCATACATGATGGCATGGAAAGGAAATGAATGATACGAGTATTGTCATAAAACTTACGATATGTGAAGTACATAGGTAACTCATACAATGAAATTAAACATTATAGTTATGATTAATAAGATTGCTTAACTTTTCGCTGATAATTGTTTGCAGTTGTCAGTGGAAAGTTACAACTATATTCTAGCTCAACTACTCGCTACAAATTGTATACTTAGACTAACCGAGCATAATTAACATTTCTGCGAAATTCAGCTGGTGTCCAGAAGATGGTGCTGTACTACTGTAGTGCAAGATGGCATCTCCGCCGCAATGAACTTGCCCGTAAGTACCAAGCGAAATTGCGAACGTAGACATCTAACTCATCGGCTAGTTCCGAAAAGACAACTTGCTTATAATTCGAAACTACATTATGATGAGCTAGCAAGGTCTTGGCGGAGGAATCAGTGTGGCTAAAATGTTTGGAGACTCCTGTTTTAAAGCATCAAATTCTATCAAAGAGACAGAAAACACGCACAATAAACGCTTCGGCCGCGTCAAATCATTGAGCCTGAATAGTTTTAAAGGGAATCCCAAAGATAAATCACACTAGACACAAAACAAGTAATACATATAAAAAAAAATTTTTAAAGTCAACACCTACTTTTTTTCACTCTATTGCAGAAAGTCCTTTATAAATAATTTTCATTTATTTTTTTACGTTTATCTGGCGCCATCTATTGGTAGATATAGGCAACTTAATTAAAAAAAAAACTAAAATAAATTAATTAAATTTAATGAATGAATTAATATTTGAAAAAACTGTATTCACATGCAGTGTCATCCACTACAAGTTGAAAAAATAATGTATTTGAAGTCGAGTGGATGAATAAAATGTATTTCATGAACGATTGAAAATGTGAACAAGATATATAGAGGGAGAGTGTGAGCTAATAGAAGGAAGTGAATAAAAAGGCATGAGCATTCTGAACTTGTATAAATATTTCGTCATTCTAGCAACTACATCATTAGAATTCATACATTTAATTGAATATTCTGGCATTGATTTAAAAAAAAAACACGTGATCCCGTGCTCCAGCCCCAACGTCCATTCCTATCGGAAATTTTTATTTTTCTCTTTTTTTAAGTCGTTTTTAGGCTCGAAAACAGCTCATCCGAAGTTTTAAACTAAGTTATCTTTACTGTTTGTATTTATTTATTTCAGAAAAAAAAGTTATGCATTTTTCAATGTCCTCTACACAGAGAGGTAATGGCAATCTCGCAATCGCATAGTAAGAAATGTTCGTCAAAATGCTAATGGTTCAAAACATAACATTATCATAAAATAAAACACACATTATAATGGACATGCCGAAAAGTTCGTCATTTTTTTTTTTTTTCGAAAAATGACATAATATATTTGTGAGAATTTACGCAAGATTTACTTCGAATTAGGGGAAAATGGGTTAAAAATACGGATCTCCATAGGAAATATATGACGGGATTATGCAGAACTACTACTACTACACCACATCACTGTGCCTAGAGCTGAGTTGCCCTTTTACAGTTTGGGAAGGGTATGGGTGAGAAGAAGTCTAATTGGGCTCTGTGACGCTCAACAATCATATGAGACCGGGACCTACGGCTTAAAGTGGATTCCGAACCACTACAACATCCATGGCACCGCCGGGATTCGAACCCGATACATGTGGTACCGAGCGCTAGCCACTCGACCATTAGGCCCCGGATTATGCAGAACAAGACTCCAAGCGCCGTGGCAAAATTTAGGGTTCCCAACTATGTACATGTGCGATCCTAACATGCATATTTCCACATATCGCCCGCTTATATATATATATTATATAAAGAAAAATTATAAATAAAACATTACAAAAAAATAATATAAAAATAATTTAATTATAATTAATAATTTAAATTATTTATAAATTATAAAAATTAATTTCACAAAACAAATTAAAATGAGCAGGGAAATTTTAAAATACAATTAAATAATCGGCTGGGTCGATAAAAAAGTTATCCATAAAATTTAGATTTGAATGTAACAAACAAATCGCATAACAGCAATCTTAAAAAATAAAAAATACTGTAGAATTCCTAACAATTTTCTTGAAAAATCTCATTTTTACTTTGAACTATAACATTGTCTTTGCTTTCACCGAATGATCTTTTAGAACATTTAATTATTAGTTCGTGAAAGAAATTTGAAATATTATGTCTAAAAAGTTTGTGAAAATTTAAGTGAACCAATAAGAATAACTCGTGAGAGCAATTTAAATAAACCAATAAGAATAACTCGTGAAAGCAATTTAAATAAACCAACAAGAATATCCCGTGAAAGAAATTTAAATAAATCAATAAAATATAGCTCGTGAAAGCAATTTAAATAAACCAATAAGAATATCCCATGAAAGAAATTTAAATAAATCAATAAAGTATAGCTAGTGAAAGAAATTTAAATAAACCAAGAAGAATATCCCATGAAAGAAATTTAAATAAACCAATAAAGTATAGCTTGTGATATATATTATATTATGTATAGCTTGTTATATTATAGAATTACTCGTGAAATTTAAATAAACCAATAAAATATAGCTGAAACTATATTCTTATTGGTATATTTAAAGAATATCCCACGAAAGAAAGGTTGAAAGTAAAGGACACAAAAACTGACCAAGGAAACGAAAAACTGTGCAGTCGAAAACAAAACCCATCACTTTATGGCTTAAAAATGAAACTCTCTTAGTCATTCACATACAGAAACCAACGATTTCAATCTGGGTCAATAGATGGCGCTGCGGAAAGTGAGCGAAGGGCAAGATGGAATCCAGACGCTTCCTTATGCAGAGATGGCACAAAGATTTCCAATGAGTGTGCACAGGATGGCACGTAGGCGACGCTCGGAAACGACAAGGCAGGACAGGAATAAAAAGCGGAATATTCGGAAAAAAGTCGGGACCCGGACATCCGGATCCGACGCGGAAATTGCATCGTTCGCAAAATAAATCTCAGAGGGGAAAAAAACGTGCATTTATTTTAGTTTCGTGTATCTCTAAAGAACCACCTGAAGTCGCGATGTCATCTGTAACCACAGAAGTTTGTCGCTCTACGGTCATCTTGTGCACACATTAGGCTAAACAGACCGGGACCTACAGTTTAACGTGGATTCCGAGGAGTTTTCAGTGTTTTCTCACAAACGATACGCAAATGCGCGGTAGTTCCCTCTAAAAATCCACTCGGAAGGCACTGCCGTCCTTCTTTAGCGACGCGGAGTCAAGTCAGACTTTTATCTACAGGGTGTTCCATCTCGACACAAGCTGCACCCTTTCCCTCCATCCATGAGTAGACTACTCATGGGATGTCCGCCCGGGATGGTTTTGAACAGCAAAATGAATTTTTTTTTAACTTCAAGGGTTAAAAACAAAAACCTGGGTGAATGCATTACATTCTATATACTTTTTTCTGGGTTATTATTTGACCATTCATATTTAACAATGGTTTGGTTTTGTCGCTCGACGGTCATCTTGCGCGCACATTAGGCTAAACAGACCGTGGCCTACAGTTTAACGTGGATTCCGAACCACTCGCAGACAGCCAGGATTCGAACCTGAAGCCTGGGGTAACCACAGAGGAGTCAGTAGCTTTGAAAGCCCGATCCCACCGAGTGTCAACACAGAGTACACCAACGATTATTCATTCTAGATAATAATAATAAAAAACAAGTAATATAAAAAAAAAAAAAAATAAATAAATAAAGTCAATTCCTACTTTCTTTTTCATTATATTGTAGGAAGTCCTTTATAAATAAAGTTGAAATTTTCCTCTTACATCTGATGATATCTATTGGTAGATACAACTTAAATCTAAAAAAAAAACTAAAATTAATGAATTCAATTTAACGAATGAATTGATATTCGAAAAAACTGTATTCACATCCAGTGTCATCCACTACAAGTTCAAAATGAAAAATGTATTCGAACTCGAGTGGATGAATGAAAAGTGTTTTACGAACGATTGAAAATGTGAACAAGATATATATAGGGAGAGTGGGAGCTAATAGAAGGAATTGAAAAAAAGAATTATTGTACACATCGAACTTGTTTACGAGCATTCTGAACGTGGGTAGACGATATCACTAAGCACTTCGTCATTCTAGCAACGACGAAATTGAAATTCACACATCGAAGTGGAATTTTCTTGTACTGATAAAAAAACACAACGTAAAAGAAAAACGAACACTGTACAGTGATAGCTACAGTCAGGGCCGGAATTTCCTGTAGGCTTCAGCCTAGGGCCTCCAAATCAAGAGGGGCCTACATTCAAATGGTTAGCAAAATTAGAATGACACTATTCTGAAAACAGTCAACACTGAATCGAAAATAAGGAGAAATTTCTACACACGTGACTTATAAACAAACACAAAAATGCATTGGTTGAGATCAACGCGTTCGGCTCATCGGGTCTGTTCGTTTGTATAGACTAAGATTGCACCAAAGCATAGTTCGTACGTTCACTGATTGCTATGGCAAATATTGAGGTGCCTTATGCTACCAAGCTCTGGTTTATTCTTGCATAAATGAAGTGCAGATTGGAACGGACAAACGAACAGACCTATTGATATTCGGACGTTCGGTTATATTCGTATTACTTCGATACTATGAAATACGTGTTAATGTTATTAGAAAAAAATTCTTATTTTAGGATTGTGTACACGGTCATTTGATTCTCTTGTACTATATATGGTGCTGAGAATAAATCTCCAAATAAATTTTTATTTTTTTGTTCTAATGCAGCTGGCAAACACTTAGACAGCTGTCTTGGTTGCCTTAAGGCAAGCGCGGCACCAACGTTACTCACTTAGCACTACCCTAGAGGTGCTTGTAGCTCGAAGATAACCAACGGACGAGGAGTAACAATACACCCGCAACGCTCTACGATCCTGTTAGACCGGGACTCGAAACCGAAACCTGTGGTACCGAGCGCTGGCCACTCGGTCCATCTCCAAATTAGTGTTCTCCACTTTTATTTAATTTATTATCCGTGCCGCATTTTTTATAAAGAAGAGTACCCATCACAACATATTTCAATTAACATATTGATGATATAGATCACAGTAATGAAGTATCTCTCGTGTCATTTACAAACTTAAAAATGGGAATTGAAAGGGCCTCTTTTCATCTAAATCTGGCCCCGAGTATACTAACGATAAATCCTTCTAGATAAAGAAAAAACTGTACACTTCTAACTTGTTTACGCACACACGTGGGTAGACGATATCATATCGTCATTCCAGCAACGACGAATTTAAAATTCACACATCGAAGTGGAATTTTTTTGTACTGATAACAAAACACAACGCAAAAGATAAACGAATGTACAATGACAAGTAAAGTAAGTTGTGATCATTCAGTAGTAATATAACAGAGCGTTCATGGGGGGTTGCCAGTTTGGGGCAAACATAATCCTCACGTGATTTATACTTTGTATCGATTGATAGCTTGGCAACCCTCTTTGCTGTTGGCGAGAAGGGAAAAAGGTCTGCTAACTTACAACGATTTTCAAAAGATAAGGTTCATTTTTGAGCTGTCAATAAATGTAAATTTAATTATTCTAAATATTTGGCATTTGTATTTCATGAATAGATTTTCTTGTACCTTATTTTTCGTCCAACATGATTTAAAAATAAAATATGCATTTATATGAACTTTTTGTACTTCGTTGATTATATTTCATATATAATGATCAGAGCTATAAACAAAATAGTGTATCCATGCTGTTTTCTGTACACACACACAGCTAATAGCGTATACTACATAGCTAAGTAAATGTAGAACTTCAGAAGGAAGGATTTCTCAGTAACATGTTAAATAATTGCGCGTTGGGAAAGGGAGCCAAGCGGCGATACAACGCCAACTCTATACTAGAAAAAGGACGGAGGATGTTTGCACCTCACTTTCTGTTTCTTTAGAATAGGAGGACGCACTCTATTTTATTACTACTCTTTAGTAAGAAGAAGGGGAGTGGGAGAAATCCATGATTCGGATATCTTTCTCAAAAAATCATTACTAATTATGCACGCATTCATGAGTTCTGCGCTGCACTGAAATGAAAACCAACAATTACTATTAACTCTAGGCAAAAATGCTCCGGCGCTCAAGCTCCACATCCTTTTGAGAACGGCTCGATAGGTGCCGCACTACAGAACTATCGAATGCCGGGTTAATTTGGTTTGTCGCTCTACGGTCACCTTGTGCACACGAGGACTAAACAGACAGGGACCTACGGTTTAAAGTGAATTCTGAACTACGGCACCGCCGGGACTCGAACCCGAAACATGTGCGCTAGCTACTCGAATGCCGGATTAAAGAGCTTGCTCTAGTGAAAAGAATTCAAACAAGAATAAACTTGTATTCTTCATACTCTGCCCCCCTACATTAAACGGGCCTTTTTTAACGAACACTTAGTGAAACAAATGCTTCCATTTCACAATGCATAACATGCCAACACAGAACACGAGGAAAATTTTGGGCTGTGGACACTATCAACTTTTGCCAACTATACGACGATTTGCAAAACGTAATTAAAAAATACTTCATTTCAGTAAAAATTTGCAAGGAGAAATAAAAACCTTTTCTGTGAAGTTGAACTAGCAAATTTGCAGTGCAAAATGTAACAATATAAAAAAAATTTAAGTCAATTCCTTCTTTTTTTCCCCCTCTATTGCAGAAAAGTCCTTCATAAATAATTTTCATTCATTGTTTTAAGTTTATCTGGCACACTCTATTGGTAAATATATGCAGCTTAAATCTAAAATGAATGAATTAAATTGAATGAATGGATTAATATTTGAAAAAAAACTGCATTAACATCAAGTGTCATCCACTACGAGTTAAAAAAAAAAAAAAAAAAAAAAAAAAAAAAAAAAAAAGTATTTGAACTGGAGTTGATGAATAGAAAGTACTTTATGAACGATTGAAAATGTGAACAAGATATATTATAGGGAGAGAGTGAGCTAATAGTAGGAATTGAAAAAAAATACTTGTACAATTGCAAGGAGAAATAAAACCTTCCTTTTCTACGAAGTTGAAGTAACTAATTTGCAATGCAAAATCTAAAAATAGTTCCATTTTTAAAGTAAATTTGATTCTAATAAAGTTTCTGTTTAATTGGTACGTTTGTTTTGTACTGTATCCAAAGTGATTAGAATTGTTAGAGGGAAAAGGACATTTCAAAGAATTATTGGATGAAATAAAATAAAAGTATTAAAATCAATGGAGCAATTAGATTACAGTATGTAGTGTTTTGTTGTACTATACTTCAAAACGAATGGTTGCGTCGTGAATAAAATATTCATTATGTTGTATAGTAACGCACAGATTTTCAAAAGCCTGTATTAACAATCATTCGTTAGTAGAATGCAGCGTGGTTCAGAAATATCTTATTTACGCATTGGCATTTTTGCTTCCAAACGAAATGTGTTCTTTTAAGCGAAATGAGAAAATAACAAAATGGCGAGTTCTTTAAACGATTCGTACAACACAAGAATATTTTTAAAAAAATATTCCTTTAGCTTTTTAAGTGAAAATTAAATTAAATAAAAATACAATTCAGAAAACTTTGTTCTGTTCGTGATCTCTTTTTTCAGTTCCTTCTATTAGCTCACACTCTCCCTATATATATCTTGTTCACATTTCCAATCGTTCACAAAATACTTTTTATTCATCCACTCCAATTCAAATACATTTTTTTGAACTTGTAGTGGACGACACTGGATGTTAACGCGGTTTTTTCAACTATTAATTCATTCATTTTAGTTTTTTTTAAATTTAAGTTGCACACATCTACCAATAGAGGGCGCCAGATAAATTTAAAAAAATGAATGAAGATTATTTATAAAGGACTTTCTGCAATAGAGGGGGAAAAAAGTAGGAATTGATTTTAAATTTTGTTTTTTTATATTAGTTGTTTTTTTTAAAAAAAGTACTAGTGAATTAAGAAACAAAATACATTACTTACGAAATAAAATATATTGATTTAAAACTTAACACTTCCAATTTTTCTTTTATTAATTACAGTCTAGACATGTAGCCCAAAAAATGTCAGGAAATATTTTGCGGCAAAACCACCTCATCACGGCTGATGAACTATTACGAATCACCAACGCCGAGGACTCATGACCTAGAAAGGTACGTAAAAGTGGTGGGGAAATACAAATGTGAGATAATACTGAAATAGTACTTAAAAACTGATCCCTATAAACAGCTTTAAAGTTACAAACTATATAAAAGCAAGTAATATAAAAAAAGTAAGTCAATTCCTACTTTTTTTCAACTCTATTGTAGAAAAGTCCTTTATAAATAAAGTTGAAATTTTCCTCTTACATCTGGCGCCATCTATTATTAGATACATGCAACTTAAATCTAAAAAAAAAATTATTATTTGGGGCCTGAATGGCCGATAGCGCTCTGTGCCACAGGTTTCGGGTTCGAGTCCCGGCGGTGCCATGGATGTTTGTAGTGGTTCGGAATCCACTTTAAGCCGTAGGTCCCGGCCTCCTATGACTGTAAGAGCGTCACGGAGCAGAATTCATACTTCTACCTACGGGTGCTCCATTAGAACAAAAGCTGCACCCCTCCTCCCTCCTTCCATGAGGGGCACAACAACAACAACTAAAATTAATTAAATTTAATTAGAATTAATAATTGAAACAACTGTATTCACATCCAGTGTCATCCACTACAAGTTCAAAAACAAAAATGTATTTGAACTTGAGTGGACGAATAAAAAGTATTTTATGAAGGATTGGAAATTTGAACAAGATATATATAGGGAGAGTGTGAGCTAATAGAAGGAATTGAAAAAAATCAATTATACTGCTTTATGAGATTTCAAAAAAGATGTTTCGCTTCCAGAAAATAATATATATATGCATACAAATTCGGAGAAATTGTTACAAAAATCCCTGATTTCAAGTCACGTGATTCCTACTGTCAACGCGCCGTTACATTAACAATTAAGAAAGAGTGGCCCATTTCTTTAAAAGATAACGTTCTAAATAGGACGCTTACACTCAAACTGGAATGACAGATGTGTTATTCTAGGAAATATATCCATTCGTGAACTTGTGATAAAAACAAAAATTCCTAGATTAATGTCTCACTTTTAGAATTTCCAATGTTTAGCAATTAACTTAGTGTAGTATTTACTTTGATTTGAACAATTCGTGTCGATCGTCCATTTCTGAAGGAAGGGGGGGTGTCTTGTTTTAATACTAAAACAAGAAAGTAAGCATTGTTATAATTATAATTTTTTTTACTGCCTTATTTACTTTTTATAATAGAAATTCACGTATAAAATGAGCTAACTCGATTAAATTCAGAAGAAAATTAAAACAATATCACGAGCATTGCTTTATAGAGAAAACACTTCTACTACGTGTGTGCTCTAGACTCGAACTGAGAGAATGTGTCGCAATTTGTTCTTAGGAATAGTTTGAAAGAAATTCGATAGGTAGCGCTGTTGTTTGTAGTTTTTTTTTTTTTTTTTTTTTTTTTTGTGTCACAATTCGACTGACGGGATAAACAGATATTGAATATAAACAAGTAATATATATATATATATATATATAAAAAATTAAAGTCAATTTCTACTTTTCTTCACTCTATTGCAGAAAGTCCTTTATGAATAATTTTCATTAATTTTTTTTAAAGTTTATGTGGCGCCATCTATTATTAGATACATGCAAGTTAAATCTAAAAAAAAAAAACTAAAATTAATTCATTAAATTTTATTAAGGAATTAATATTTGAGAAAACTGTATTAACATCTAGTGTCATCCACTACAAGTTCAAAAAAAATGTATTTGAACTGGAGTGGATGAATAAAAAGTATTTTATGAACGATTGGAAATTTGAACAAGATATATAGAGGGAGAGTGTGAGCTAATAGAAGGAATTGAAAAAACAGCACCAAGGAAACAGAGAGAAAAAAAAATGAATTACCAAAAAACAATCCAATTCACGTCATTCTAACTGAATAAACGAATCAGTATATAACTTAAATTGTATTTATTAATCCATATCTATATGCAGATTTAGCAACCATGAGGTATCACTGCTGGATCCTCTAAAAATCATAGACATACGTGAAATAAGTGCAAGCTGTCATGAGCTATGAATAGCACACGCAGTTCCTTCTGAGTCACTTAAAAAACTCGGCGTGTGTCAAAAAAACCGTAATTGTTGACAAAGTTCATTCGTATGTCTGCCGAAGTACATGTTTTTCATCCAGAATTTAAATTGAGTTTTCGCGTGTTTATTTAATTTTATTCCACTCGTGAGGCCTTTTCACTTCCCATTTTTAAGTGTGTAAATAACACGAGAGATAATAAAGTACATTATTACCGTGATAGATATCAATATGGTAAATGAACACATGTTGTGATGGGTACTCATCTTTATAAAAAAAAATGTGGCACGGTTAATAAAGGGAAAAAAAAAGAGGCTGGAACACTCATTTGGATATTTATTCTCAGCACTCTGTATAGTACTCTTAACAATAACTCATCAAGCATAACACACAACATTTACAAAGAAACAAATTCAAATAATAAAAATCTTTGCCCACGAAAATAAAATAGGCAATAAAAATTATCCTATTTTCTATCAAATTAAAGCTTAGTAGCATAAGCACGTCAATATTTGCCAAAGCAATCAGTGAACGCATGAACTATAGTTTGGTGCAATCTAGTCTATACAAACGAGCAGACCCAATGAGCCGAACGCGTTGATCTTTACCAATACATTTTTATGTTTGTTTATGAGTCATATGTGTTGAATTTCTCCTTATTTTCGATTCAGTGTTGACTGTTTTTAGAATAGTGTCATTCTAATTTTGCTATGTAGGCCCCTCTTGATCTTGAGGCCCTAGGCTGAAGCCTACAGGAAAATCCGGCCCTGGTTATATGTGAAATAAGTGCGAGCGGTCATGAGCTATGAATAGCACGAGCAATTCCTTCTGTGAGTCACTGAAAAAGACTCGGTGTGTGTAAAAAAACCAAAAAACCTGCGACTGTTGACAGAGTTCATTCATATGTCTGCCGAAGTACATGTTTTCACTCACAGAATCTAAAACTAATTTTCGCGAGAATATAACTCGAGGTGTTCCGAAAAGATATACATTTGAGAATACGAATTGTTCTCCCAGACAAGACCAGGGAATACATCCCCTGCAGAAATCGCCCCAACGCTTTCCTGACACCTAAGCACATTCTAGAGTTGCCAGCACTCACTCCCCGTGTTTTGCAATTGGTTAGGGTGCCAATTGAGGCCAACTTAAGAGAAGTCCTGTAGAGTGAAGCGGCGCCATTGCTAGCGGCGGCTATCGTGAAGACTTTTGACTTGATCTGACTTTATTATCTTTTAAATCCACGGACATCCCTAATTGTACCGAATTTAAGCTTAACTTTAAATTCTTTTATTATTAGTAGTATTTTTTTTTCGAGTACCATTTTAACTTGAATTTTTGAAACTTTATCTGGCATTTCTACTAACATTAATTAAGCAGCCAATTAAAACTTGGAGGCTTAAGGGATATTTTCCCCTGTTGGTACTCCGTAATCGGTACGCCAGTTGCCTAATCCATGGACACTATAACAACAACAATACGAATTGATTCGGAATAGTCTGCGATATTAAATAAATATATATATATATCTCCTGATTTTTTTTTCAGAGCAACAGCAAGCAACTACGGTGAAGAGAGAGTCAACAAGTTGGTTTCGCAACCCACTTGGATGGCTGCCAGAGCGCCACAAGGAGCAATTCAGGGATGACGTCAGGGGAAAGTTTTCCGCGGCGTCACGTGTTTCGGGAAAGTGACCTCGTTTGCGTCACTCTCTCTAACTGCAACGAGATACACCTCGACGAGAAAGTTGAATTCTCGCTCTGGAAAAAGCACAGGAAGTTGTGGATATTCTGAAGAAAAAAAAAATCTCTTATCTTGTCCGATACGTAAATATTCCAAATAATAGAAAAACATTCTAGTCATTTAACTATTTTACAAATTAGCAGATACTAGCTTCAGTAAGACAACATGGTAATACATGTTATTGACAAAAAATATCAAAGAAGCCTGTACAACTAAATTCATGAATTACGGGAGGAAAAAAAAAACAAAACCATTCTGATCTTTCAAACAGGACTTAAAGAAATTGAAATATATAATAAATAATACGTCACATAAAATAGAAGAGCAGTTTTATTACAAAAATAGTTCAATTTATTTTAATCCTTTTTTTATTTTTTTCCGATACGTAAATATTCCCACATAATAGAAAAACATTCTATTCATTTAACTATTTTACAATTCAATACAAATGAGCAGATATAACTTGGCTTCAGTAAGACAACATGGTAATACATTTTACTAATAAAAAATAGGCCTACACAATTAGAATTCATGAAGAACTATGGGGAAACCCCCCTCGATCTTGTTCTATACGTAAATATTCCAAATACTAGAAAAACATTCTAATCATTAGCTATTTTACAATTCAATACAAATTAGCAGATATAACCTGGCTTCAGTAAGACAACATGGTGATACAGTAGAACCTCTATAAATCGAACTTCAAGGGAGACGCCAAATAATTCGAGTTATAGAGTTTTTGACTTACGCGGATTTTGTAAGGAAATATTCGACTCGTAGAGGAGATTCTTTGTGACTTATTTTGAGTTTGAGAGGTAAAATAAATAAAATTTCAAGCTACGTATTAAACAAATTTATTTGCAACTTAAAAATTATATTGTGCTACAATAAAAAAATCAAAATTATTTCGAAACAACCTTAAAATTAAAAATATTATGTATTTAAAAAGTTTGTTTTGATTGTTTTTGCTTTAGACAATTCGATCGTTCTCTATCTATAGCATTATCTAATTTATAAAGAGCAGAAAAATTATTTTTCTTCCGAGTTGCTATTTCATACTTTATCTATTTACTATATATATATTATATATTCTATTCACTATATACTCGTGCATTGTCGGCAAATCCTTAAAGTCGGTAACTTATTTTTCTTCGAGCTATAGAGGTAATTAGTTTCAAACGATCGAGTTGTAAAATAAAACATTGCTAATGTTCGAGATACAGGGAAAATATATACCAAAATGGCTTGTCGGGATCGACTCATTATTTCGACTTATAGAGGGTTGAAATATCGAGTCATGGAGGTTTTGGGGCTTGAAGGGAAGGGAACAAAAAACTTTTTCGAGTTGTGGAGGTTTTCGACTTATGGAGGTGCGACTGCACATTTTATTGATCAAATATAGCAGAGAAACCTGCACAATTAGAATTCAGGAAGGACCATGAAAAAATAAAAAATTATTCTTGACTTTGACTTTTAAGAAATTGAAATATATAATACGTCACATAAAATAGAAGATGCAGTTTTCTTATAAAAATAGTTCAATTTATTTTAATCTTTTTTTACCGTAGTTCAAAAAGATTCTTGAAATTTCCGATCGCGTACTACGGATAATTTAATTTAAAAAGCTTAACTGACAAGTTAAGCTTTTTAAATTAAATTATTCGTAGCAATTTAACAATACCAAAAATTATTTTTATTAGAATTGTTGATATCGCTTCAAAAATATATTCGTATAAACCAACAAAGAATTTTAACAATTGATATTCTCCACATATTTTACACGAAATATTTCCACAGACAATTCTTAAAAGGAAATAAATAAATATTCTGTTTTTTATGATTACAACAGTTAGGAAAGGATCGTTTTTTGAATAAGGCAAACATACAAATTGAGAATAAAATACATGTAAAATTTTTTATTACATTAAAAAAAAATGTCGTTTACAGTTTCTACTGAATTACTTTTGATTCACTTTTAATAAGTCAAACACTAAAAGAGATAAACAAGAAAAGAGAAAGACCAAAATATTAACCAACAATACGATTTAAAATGACAAAGATAATTTTTTTTTAGTAAATCACTTTAAAAATATTAAAAATTAAAGCTTTGGGGTAAAAAAAAAAAAAATTTCCTGGGGCAATGTTTAAACAAGCAACGAGCAAAAATTTAGAAAATGAGCCGAGACTGATAATGTTTCGAAAGAATCACGTGATCACTGATAACTACTTCTGTTATCTCAGCTGCAGTACAGCTTTTTTTATTTTGTTATCTCGCCGACCGAAAAACAGCTCCAAATGTAGCGATAGCTATTTTTAAATTTTTTTTTAATCACTACTTTTAATAACGCACAAAGTGCCCGGCTTATTAAAAAAAACATATATATTAAATACTCTTTCTAGAAACAAAATAAAGAAATAATGCATAGCACCGGCTAATTCTTATTGAAATATGATATACATTTCTATAAAAGAAAAAAAAAAAAATTAAACATATTTACCATTTGAAAAAAATTACAGCAATTTTGTTTCAGAACAATTATTATTTTTTCTAAAATTGGAAATTTTATAATTATAAATAAATTTTTATCCCATTTTATATTAAAATTTATTATTATTGTTAAATTCTTTACATAAATTCGAATTTAATAACAATAAATAAATTGTTTATATTTATTATTATTAAATTAAAATGTATTTAATAATAGTAAAAATGAATTTTCACTTGTTATTTTGTGATATTCTGAAAATATACAAATATGAGATACAAGTATATTCGGGACAATATATCAAAAGGTTACTTTGTAGGCCAAGATGCATCTTCATATGGTTTAAAAAGGTAGTGGCGAATGCGATGTCAGACAGAGATTACCTGTTTTAAATAATGGTTACTTATTAGTGCATCCATGAAATGGTGCAAATTCTGCAAGTTTAAATGAACATATTGCCCTGCCATAGAAAAAATTTACATTTTCTATTAAATTAGTTAAATTAACAAAATTTTTTTAATTAATATATATATATATATATTAATTAAATAATTTTTGTTAATGCATATATATATATATATATATATATTGTTGTTGCATTTTTTGTTTTAAAAACTGAATCGTGAAAACATTAAATAAGAAATGAATAAAAAAATTATCCTAACAGAAATTATGTGTATATATTCTTTAATTACAATACTCAAATGTGGAAAAGGATATCCTTTTAAGTCCTCTTATTGCATGGCATAATAAGTAGTATAATGGCATACATAATTGGAATAAGAGGCCTACAGATGCTCAAGTAAAAAATATACATATATTTTTTTATATTTTATTTGAAAAATATATGGTAAAATTCAAGGAGTAAAATGCCTCTTTGCATATGAATACTGAAAATAAAATTTAAAAGTGTATTAAATTATGACGAATCTTTCCTTGATATCTAAACAGATTGACGAAGAGATTCATTTGGAAACAAAAAAATTTTCTGTTGACAATGCTCAAAAGAAATGGTACAATATCATGAAACATTGCACATTAAATGCAATGTTCACTTATTTTATTTTGCAATATTTGAATATTTACAATTATATTCTTTTACAGGTAATGCATGGTAAAGGGTACTACAAATTTAACATTAATTTATACATATATCATTAAGTATTCTACCATTTTATTTAACGAGTATTCAATTGCCAATTCTTATAAACAAACCTACAATAAAAATCTAATCTTTTATCAGACAGGCTGAAGAAATAAAAGTATATGTTGACTACATTATCACTTTTATTCTCATACATAAAACGACATCACTTATCATAGATTTATGCTACAGTTTTGGAGGAAAAAAGAAAAAGCAAAAAGAAACTTAGCTTTTAAGAATTTTATAATTATCAAAATATATAAGAAATAATAATGCATGCATTTATTTGTTATGAAATAAAACATTGCAAATAATTATTAATTTTTGTTTAAAATCAAATCTAGAAAATTCTGTTTAGAATCAATTCTGGAACACTATTTCTTAGAAAGTAAAAAGATTTAAAAATATGGGAGGAAAAAAAAAGAATTAACATTGCTCCAAAAAATTGTTTTGGGCAATGAACACCAATTTTAAAAAATATTTTAATGAAACAAAATTATAATTTTTACTATATATTATACAATGGAAATATTAAAAACTAAAATAAAAATTAACACTTGACAAAGATTTAATGGTAGTATCAATAAACACTATTATGACTGAAGTTTACAAAGTGCTTGTTGCATTAGTTTATATATAAATTTTTGATGGACAGAAAAAATTCTCATTTGCTGTTAAAATTAACCCTTGAAGAAACCATGGAATTGTAAGATAATTTGATCTAGAAATGAATTATATTGAAAAAGTATACTATGAAAAAATCGAGAAATGACTGAGATTTCTAAAAACAAAGGTGAGGGAAAAAAACAACAACTATATCTTAAAACAACTATAAGTCTGTTTTAAAGATCACGCTAATTAGCCTTTTTTGAAGTTAATTAAATGTTAGTTAATAAGTTTTTGTTGTATTAACTATTATATAAAAGAATTTAAAACCAAAATAGCAATACCCTTTCTAAAATAAAGTTTTTCTTAAAAATTCTCCTAATTTCTACATAAAATAATTTATAAATGCTTAAGTAGATTCATATATTTTAAAGTGAATCAATTTAACTTTAATTAGGTTAACTAGTTAGTTAACTAAATTATGAAAATATTAATATAATCAAAGGTTGTCTTTAAATAATTGATTCAAAACAGCAGATTATTAATAGAGCTCATTCAGGCAAAGTTATGTTTCATTAAGGTTGAACATGATAGAATAGTATTATCAAAAAAAAAAAGAGCCAAAAACAACCACATGAAATATGAAACATTAAAATAATATCAAGAAGGCAATAATTAGTTTAACTTTTAACATACCTACACAAACAGGATTAAATTATACTTAACAAATAAAAACAACACATATTTTGAATCAATAAGTAAAGCAATTAAATTTTAATGAGAGGGAAAAAAATGATGCAAACAAATTCCTGGTGAATGTTAGAAGTATAAATAACTTTTAAAATGCAGTTTACAATAAATCAAAATCTTTATTTGAATTTTTTTTTTTTAATAAAAATCACCACAACATCAATTTCTTAGGGGAAAAAACAAATTTTAATGTACAGTTATTATATCACCATAACATTAATTCATTAGTGGAAGGAAAAAAAACTGTTAGAATAACGGTTTGGGTCTCTGTGCAAACGTGACATCTTCTATCAAAAAAAAAAAAAAAAAAAAAAAAAAAAAACCCTTTTAAATGGATAATTATTCTAAGTAAGCCATATAAGAAACAACTATACTATATTATTGTTGCTAAATCATCATGTCTAGTAAAATTCCATAGTAGGTCTATTCTATAATAGGTTACTTCTGAATATGTATTGTATAAAATAATCAACAATGCCATTTTCAGAAATATTTTAAATAATTTTCATTTTCATTGGTAGTATAAATAATGAATAAGCATTTCTTTTAGCTTAAAAAGACCGAAATTATCCTATGCCATAAATTCAATAATCATGAGAAGAATTTTGGTTTATTCCCAACTTTATTCGAAATTATCAGCAATACATTAAAGAACATATTTGTAATTAAAATAAGCTAGAAATATGAAAAGCATACATTTTACAAAAGACTTATTATTCCTCACTGACTGATAGAACTATAATTTTTAAAGCTACATTCCTAGCTGGTTTTCAAAACAAGAAAATGAATCAATGCTGTCGTCAATAATAATAAAAAAATGCTAGTTTGTAACTTAAATTAATTTGACTAAGAATATAATATAACTATTAAGACTGCTAATAATATTTGGTATTTTAAGCTGATAAATGCAACAATAATCAATTCAAAGAAGTAATTGCTTTTTTTTTAATCTGACTGCTTACTAAACTGGAATTAATTCCGAAGTCAAAATTAAACTTATTATTTTTAACAGATACATAATTTATTGTCAAATTAAACAAATTTTCTCTAACTTTTAATGGTTATCTTAAGTAAAACATAACTGTTAATAGCCACTTAACTAATAAAAGTTTTGATATCTTTTATTAAAATAATAATTCTTAATTTATTCTTGATGGAAATGACAATGATTATATTTGAACAATAAACATACAAATGCACCTAGTTAAAACAAATTAAGTGAAAAGGAGAAAATTTTTGTTTCTTCTGAAAAAATATTAGTTTTATAAAAAAATAAAAAATCCAATATGCTTCATAAATAATTTTTTTCTGCAATTGTGAAAGAGCTGGTATAGCTGAATTTTTAGTTACAATGAAAAAGTTTTTAAAATAGAAACTGAATCTATATTTCATAGAAGTAAATTAGATTTGGTGATTAATTGTCCTTTTTTTTTTTTTTTTTTTTTTTATTTATAACTCGGAAAGAACCTTAGCCAATGTATTAAAAACTAAAATATAGAATTTTTTTTTTTTTTTTTTTTTTTTTGAGAATCTATTTATAAAAACATATTTTTAAGGGGATAAATACCAATAAATATAGCATGGATATAAAGAATATTAAAAAGTATCAAGTCTGAAAATATGTCACTTAACTTTGGCATATTTGGGCAATTATAACAATTTAATAACCAAGTAAGAGTTATAACATATTTTTAATTTGATCAAGGAGTTATTTTCATAAAATTTATTGGCTACATCCAAATTTGAAAGAAAAAAGTAGCAAAAAGTTAACTTTGATAAATAGACATTTCAAAAAATCAAAATTATTTCCTATTTAATACATAAAATATTAAAATGTAACACATATTTATATTAAATGCAGATTTGTTTTCAGGCCCTTAAAAATAATTTTTTTATGGAAATTACTTTTTCAAATAATTATATTCAACATTTTGTCATGACAAGGCACAAAAATTTAATAAACTGTTAAAAGGAAATACTGTAGTTCTTCATTATTTATGACAGTGTGATTAAGAGATTGAGTATTGTTGTACAAGTACAAAATTAAATAACTCATATACATAGTACTAAAACTTAAAAGAAATAATCATAAAAAAAAAAGAAGAAAAATCAACATATTTTATGAAACAAAAAAATTGTGATGCTCTTTAAATTAGTAACTCAATAAATTGTTATACATATTCTATAACTATTTCAGTTGTATTCAATAACTTCAGAAACTTCTTAAAAAAAATCATATTGTTCCAATTTCATCAGTTTTAAGAAAAATTCTAATTAACAAAGTTTACCAGAATAATTTTAAAAGAAACAACTTTATTTCTACATCCAAATTACAATTTAGGGTTAAAGTTTACAAGTATCACAGTTTATTAGAAATATTTGGTAGGAGCAAATTTATTACATTTAATACTAACATAGATCTCTTATTCTTTACATTGAAACAATATTAAAACTTAGAAGATGTTAAACTAAATGCTCTTAAAACTTTTCAATGCAATATATTTATATTAGACTTTTTAAGAAAACATTTAAACAAACAACTTTAAAAAAAATATTCCTTTGTAGTATAAAATAATTAAATGAAGTAACTTTTTCAACTAAAACTAAATGCGAATCTAGCTTTATGTTTACATTAATATGTATAGTGTTTGAATTTGTATACATAAAAAAATAGTTTTTGCAACAATATAGTTACATCTATATCATAAATTTTAAAACTGTTTCAAAAAATCATGAAACTTTAATTTACTTTTCATAAAATATTATTGTTTGGTAAAACAAGCAGTCAATTCATAAATATTTTCTAAAGCACAAGTCAAAGTAAAATACAAATATAAATTAAATTAAATTTTAAATAAGATATTTTTTTTTAATAGTTTTTCTTCTTTAAGAGAGACTTTTTTAAACTTAAATTTTTTTTTGTGTGTGTTAAAAATTAAATGTGTATAAATAAACGAGTTCTTGGTTAAATACACACATTTAAAAAAAAATTCATTATTAAAATTTTTTTTTTTTTCAAAACTGAAGGGTGTTTCCGCCTTTAAAGCAAATAAAACAATACATTGCATTTTAAAACAACGTCTATTCTATCAAAATGCTGTTACAAATTACGTTTCCCAACTTCAGAAAGGTACAAAAATTAATTTCAAATTTACCTTTTTTTTCCTTTGAAAATACTGAAGTATTAGTATAAAAATAAATAAATAATTATTACTTAATACTCAATGTAAGGAATATCTAATATAAAAAAAAAAAAAAAAAAAAAAAAAAAAAAAAAAAAAAAAAGAATTTTAGCACGTGGTTAACGATCATCGTAAATCCTTTGCAAATATTCTTTTTGTTAATCAATAAAATTTTAACAATCAAATTAAAAAATGATACATGGTATCACCCATCTTAGCGAAGTCCATGTTTGATTAATCATCATTACATACTTACTAATTACGTAATTTTTTCATTTATCATTTGTGGAAATTCCATTTTTACAAACTACAATGTAATATTTTGTACACCACAAAAATCACATTCACCAAAATCATGAGATCTTGATAATATTATTCTTAATTTTGTTTATACATAATCAAAGAAAAAAAAGGCAACGATTTAATTCGCCATGAAAAAAAAAAGGGTTAGCGGAATTTCGATTAAAAGAGGCACACATCTGTTTCCAGTTAAGCCCACCCCTGAATAAGTATTCCATTTATCCTAAGCCTTTTGTATAATACTCAAGGCCACACACAATTTTTACCAAGCCCATGGATTTTTAATTTCAATTTAAAAAGAAAAATTAATACATGGACCCCTCGCACGCTGGTGGCCATGTGTGATTGTTATTATTGCTGAGCAGCTGAGGTACTTACCAGTTACGTATTTCTCGTCACAAACTTTGCGGCCACCGGACTGGATAAATTGGCAGAAACGTAGCAGCCACGTCAAGAGACTTCGTCACTGAAAAACATGGATCGTCACTCGCATAGCAAATGTATTACTGCGCGCACGACGGCTCGCGATTGGTGCCATTTCGTATTACGTAATCAGGGCTTTGGGGGAAAGCGAAAGGAAAGACTGCAGCTCTGCGATCGCCCGCACACTTCAAAATATTTCAACATTCTTGAAAAACACGATTTTCTTTTTTTAATAAAACATTCCGAATGAATCGATAAATATCAGTTCTTAATGTAAAAAAAAAACTTATTAATGATTTAATTTATTTATATACGAAAAGTCTTTTATTTTAGACTTACTGTTTAAATTTTGAACTTTTTATAATCATTTCCAGTTATGTTCTACACAATTTTTATTTAATAATTCTGATCCGAATCAAACACAGCATTTAATATATATGAAAACTATATTTTTCTCAGATATTTATCAAATTTGTTTTGCTTTCTATCACGCTTTTTTCAAGAGATAAAATACCTTATGAAGGTTCAAACTTTATTGCGTTTAAAATTTCAGCAGTAACTCAATAAGCATGCGCAACTTTTACTCGCCGAATAGATCGAGTCGCGCTGCTTTTCTCAGCTTTCAATTGGTTGTAATGGAAACACCAGATGAGTAAATATTGCAGGAAAAAGAATGTTTGTCGTCTCTTCAGATAAATAAACAATAAGCTCCGCGAACACATGATTTTACACAACATAATTGAATAATGACCGAATAAACATAATTTTACTCCATGATTCTATGAAAATTTCACACATTTGTTCAGCTCTCAGATTTACAGCATATTTAAATGTATCACAAAGTAAGAAAATAATTTAAAAAGTATATAAAGAATAAAAATATCAAAGTAATTAGTGGAATTTTTTTTCTCCAAATGAATAATAGATAAATACTTTCAAACTTTTATTTCTCAATTCATTTTCTTTGCTGCATTAAAATTCAATAAAATTATTACATTTGAAACAAGTTATTTAATAATTAAAATACATTACAGTAATAAAGAGAAACTTCAACACATACAAAAAAAAAAAAAAAAAAAAGCTTATCTTAATAAATTAAACTGAGCATTATTTATAGCATTATATTATAAAATATTAAAAAACATAAAAATTTTTATTGAGATAAACAGCATTTTAAATTAATTTAGAAATTATTTTTATATCTCTACAGAATAAGTATATTGGAGATTCCTACAAGGTTGAAATTTTGGCTCAGAGATTTAATAATAATTACAGTAAATGCAAAAAATCTAGAAGAACAATTCAAGAAAAAAAAAAAAAATTTTTTTTTTTTTTTTTTTTTTTTTTTTTTTTTTCATTTTCAAAATCACATCACTAGCAATTACGTTTTAATGTAGAAACCATAAAAATTTTAATATCAAGCTTTTTAGTATGTATGTTGTACATTTTTTCTTTAAAAGAAACTGATTTTTTTTCTTACATAAATATATTCAAAATATTTTCATACTCGACTAAATTGTTTAGGGCAACTTTTTGTTTTATTTGCAATTTCCTTTAAAACAGTTATAAAGTTCCTTCTATCACATTTTAAATCGAATTTGCATGTCTGAATTATCAATTGCAATTACATAAATTACTTCCAGCAAGGAATTTTAAAATAAATTTATATTAGATTTCTGGAAAATAATGTTTTGCCTTTTGATGGACTTCTTTGTTCAGTTTTCACTAAATAATCATTTATAAAAAAAGCTCTTTTATAGTTAAAAAGTTTATATTTTAAATTCCGTACTAGAACTTATGTAATAACAATAATTAGTGATTCAAATAAAATTTCAACTAAAAAAAATTTTTTAATTGTGATGCAATGAATATTTTAAAGAAATATATAAATAAAATGGAATGTTGAACCTCACAAATTAATTATGGAAGCATTTTATTAGGTTTATAAATAGAAAAAAAAATAACGTTGAAACAAAAATATAATTTAGTAAAAAGTTTGAAATTAAAATTTTATAACTTCATTGCCCACAGCTCATTGAAAGCAACTTTCTAATTTGTAAACCTGTTCGTTTTAATATTCATATACCATTATCATTAAGCATATTTCTTTATAAATAATTAGTTTGTTTTTAATTAATTTTTCTAATTATGTAAATTGTGAGTAGTTGATTTGTTGTGATAAGTTCTTTTTATCTTAACAATAATATATAATTAATATGACATTAAAAATAATTGCAAAAATACAGACTACTTGGTTTATGTAGTGTATGAAAATAAAACATTAATCCTGATAATTTGTAGCTAATCAAAGAGAGGGAATATGTCAATGTAAAAATTTTAGAGGATTTTATAAAAAGTACCATAAAACAATTATTGATGTCCATCCATGAATTTGTCGAATTTTATGAAAGAAATGAAAATATTTATATATATATTTCCTTCTGGCCTGCCAATATTATTTATCAGTCTTGATTAAACAAGGCTATTTAGAATGACATCTGAACAAATTTAAATTGGAGGATTCTCCTACTTATAATCTATATATCTACAAAATATATCATACTTTTACAGAAATCAAGAACAAAAATGTGTTTTTATTGATTCATTAATATTCATGCCTGAAAATATTAGTTCTAAAATAGATATGGATCCAAGTAGGCTTACCCATTTAAACATATTATCTAGCAACAACCAAAGCAATTTTTTTAATTTGACATGGGTTTCGGAAATATTGTAAAATGATGATTTCTTCAAAAAACATTTGCTAATAACTAATGCCTTGATAACTAAGAATTCACTTGTGCTAGAAATAATTAAACAACATAGATGCTGATTCAGCACTTCACTGAAAAATCTTAGTTTTGCTATAAATTATAAAAAATTAATTCCATGTTTCAATCTTTCATTAAAATTAAACTTCATATAACTTTTTAAAATGCAATTGTCAAATGATGTGGGCCACAGTCTGTATCCGAGATCTAGAATGCATAACAATTGATCAAAACTATATTTTTCATAACTACTCAAGAGTCACTATTAATAAATTGAAATTCAAAGTTATCGATAATTTTGCACAACAAAAAGCAATATTTTTTTAATTAACAAAGATGAACTTTAAAAGTGTGCAGAGTTCAATATTAGAGCTACAATGAATGATCATCTCAAAACCAGACATTTTTAGCATATTAATGTGTTCATAATTGATCTATCAAACCTGTACCACGATTTTGATACATTGTTAAGATACTTTTTTTATTTCTTGTATTTGAAACGTGTGCTTTTGCAAGTAGGATTTATGAAAATAAGAAGGTGGGAGGGAATATTAACACTACCCTATCATCCATTTCACATAGTAAACAACTTTTTTTTTTCAATAAAAAAATATCTTGCTTAAAAATCTCATTTATATTTTATCTAATTTGCTCACCAATTTTGGTAAAAGGATCGGTGCGTTGATCTTATTTTTAAATAGTTGACCGTATTTCAAACACTTTTATAGTAAAAGTTCAGAGACACCAAATGTATATTATTCATTATCAGATAATGTGCATATTGACACTTGTGCTAAATAAAAATAAAATGACCTTTCTTCAAGAAAACGAATGTATACTGTTGGTTTACTAAATATCAGTGATTTTAAAACAACAGAAATGGAGACACGAATTTCAAATCGATTCACTCTAAAGGAAAATGTTGTATGCTGGATAACATTTTGGTGAAAAGCAATGTATTGAAATTGTCTTGCAGTGCTTCTACCTGTGTTTCAGAACAAGTATAAATAACATGGATGTCATTCGCAAGCAATCAAACAAAATGAATCAACCGTAACTGAACAATAACCCTAAGAAGTATACTTTTACTATGAATATACTCCAGTGCACTGAAGATGATATTGAATTTTAAATGTTTATTATTTTGATGAACCAACATTTCTTATTTAATAAAGATCAATGGCAACAGTTCAAGGTCAGGAAACGAAGTTTGTGACAGACAAAAAGTGAATGTTTGATATCACTACTTTTTTTATTATAGAAAAGAGGTTCACTGGAAAACTTATCTTGATATACTAATACAATTTACCTTTCCCTTAAAATAATCTTTTCAAAAAGAAAGTGCTTTACCTCATTGATGTTTACATAATAAAACATCTTGTGTGATTTTCATTAATAGGTAGAGTGGATATGATGTTCAAATATTCACCAGACACAACTGCCCTTCATTTATTTTAAGTGGGACATTACAAAAGGTAAATCATAAGTCACAAAAATTAATTCTGTGGATGATTCAATAATCTAAATTGTAGCTGCAATTTACTCCATAACCCGTACAATTCTACAGAACACTTGACTCAAATGCCACTATGATTAAGAAGTTCTTCATGCCACAAAAGGATTGCATATAGAAGTGCAGTGACTTCTGGTATTAATTATAGTTAGTTACCTTTTCTCATTTTATATCTTTTTTTCATTTACACAAATAATATTTCCTGCACTGACACATTCAAATAAGATATCTTGGAACAGTTAGCCTTTATATAATTACATATAGTACAGTCTTTCCTGCCTTTATACAATACATTAAAAATAACAATAAATGTATTTCTTATTGTTAATGTTACAATATAGCATATGAGTAAATTATAACTGCATTTTATTGATATTTAAATAGAAATTACAATTTATTGAAAAGAATGTACATGTCATTAAAAGAGCTGAAAAGCTGGAAAGGCTGAATGTAAAGGATCTAATAAATCCAAGAGGTAATAGATGGTTCCAGCAAATCCTGGAATTAAAAATAAAGAATTACTTTTCCTATAATATCATAAAACATGTATTTTTTGTTATTGTAACAGTGAAGGTAAGAGTAAAATAAAATCCCTGAACTGAGAGAAATGCAAGTGAAAGTTATATTGACTCATTTGATTTATTCATTTACACTTCTTGTTAAAAAAAAAATTTAAAAAAAACCCAGCATTTGTTTCAAAATCAGATTGGTTAAACTAAAAATTTAGATGATAAAATCAACAGCAAAACACAAAACATACAGAACTACAGAAGCAATTGTTACTGAATTCACAATACTGAGTACAAAACACAAAATAGAATAATATTTACACAAAAAAAAAAAAAAAAAAAAAAAAATTCACTAAAATTTTTAGTTTACTTTTCATTTAAATTTCCACAATTAGCATGCGAGCCACCCATTTGGAAAAGATCCCTTCAGTTTTACTTTCTTTATTTCTTAACTTATAAATAAATTGAGTGAAATAAGCTATAAAATATATAATATTTCAAAGAGATAGATTAAGGTTAAAAAATTTATATATAGATAAGTGTCCCAACGAAATTAATTTATGTTGCATCCATTTATATCTAGCCAAATATATATTATTTTGCAAACAAAACAGTGACTAAAATTTTATTGAATATACATTTAATATTCAAAACTAAAAATTGCTTTTTTATTAAAATATAACAATTATATGCATAGAATTTTTTACATTAGTAAATCAAGCAAAGTATTAATCATAAAACATAAGAACAAATATTTAAAATGGCTTCTAAAAATACATTCTACACAGACTTATTTCATTGTATTATTTTATCATTTTCCAATTCAATATGTACACTGGGGGGTACATCCCATCATTTTCTAAAATTCATAAAATATAAGCAATGAAATAAAGTTACCTGAATTATAATACAAAGAATTTATAAAAACAAACAAAAATATAATTTCTTGAAATTATTTTAAGGTATTATATGGTATAAGGTTTATTTCATTTATTTAGGTGGTTTTTTTTTTTTTTTTTTTCATTGGAATTATCATAAATGACATTGGATGAGAAATCCTTTTCATTAAATGAAAGTAAATCGCACCAGATCTAATATTAAGGCAAAAGTAACAACAGACAAAGAGAAGTAGATTCATCCTAAATTTGTGTTCCTTTTTTGGCTATCTTTGAAAATGTAAATAGTAATAAAACTGTGAAAAGATGAACTTATTTATTTTATATACACCATATATTCATATAATTTTTCCACTTATATGATACAATTAAAAAAATTTAACAATGATGGATGAAAGCAACCTTAACTTGAACATGCAAAATATAACTTTGACTACACTTCAAATGTATTATGCCAGAATGTTGGACACAACTGTGAATCATAGAAGCACAGACTGTGGCCTGCTTCATCATACGTACTTTTTAACTTAAAAATATAATTGTTTGAAAACATTTTCAGATTTTGATGTACAATTAAAATTGGGAACATGATTTAATGATGATGATATGATTTTAGCTTAAGTTTCAAAAAAATGAATTTAAATATTAGAAACATTTATCATTTAATGTTTTTTTAATTTATTGCAGATTTGAACACAAGGATTTTTTATGAATAATGTGCTGGTCTAGATGCAGAATCCCCATCTATAAAATTTTCTCTCAATACTATTAATTTTCAAACACCTGATACTTTAAAGAATGTTTTAAACAAAGCAGATGCGGAGATAAAAGATAGTCAGTTTGGACTGACTTCATGTGCAAACAATGATAGGCATGAATGTCAAAGAAATTAATAAATAAAAACCCTTTGACTCACTGTTATTATGCTAGATGGCTATAAAAATATTAATATTAACATAATACATGATTCATATATTAATATATAATATATATTCATATATTATATATTCATTAATTAACATCTAATTAACATAATACATGATTCAAATAATCAATTATATATATTAATTTTTGAAGGGTTTTTATTTGTTGATGAATGACATACAGTTACAATGTATAGATATGGCCCAAGTATCCCTAATGTAAACCATCTTCATTATGCAGAATAGCACATCATAAAATTTGAAAGTTCAGATTGTTATTTTAACTCATGAGTATATAGTGTGCAATGAAGAACATATGCATTTTGATAAAATATGTACCATTTTAAAGAAGATATCTAGATATAAAACCAAGATTTTATTTGTTTGGTAATCCTCTATAAAAATACATTCTATTGTAATATTTCATGTAAAAATTTCAAATCAAAACTATTAATTCAAAAATTTTTAAGATGGAATATCCATTAAGCATTTTTAAGCGAACTATACAATAAGATAATTATACAAACAATTGCTGATTTTTTTCTTTAAATATTAATTAAACATTAAGATCACAATCATTGCTGATCGTAATTTTGCAAATGTAAGATACAAAATCAATTTTTCATTCAAAATATTTTTTATTGATAATAATTATTTTGTTACATATATTCAAATATCTTTGTTTTTCTAACTGTGGAAAGAATTTGAAATTTCTATTTAAAAATAAGAAAATAAAGAATAAGTATACTGCTAATCCTATATAAAATAAAAAAATCAAAATGCAAAAGCACTCACCCTCAAACAGCGACAGGGGTCTGTCTGGTGTGCGGCAACCATGCTTGCCATAGTCAAAGCACCACTCTGCAAACTAAAGTCAGAAAACAAGAATAACATATTGTAGAAAAACAAAGCTTATGCACAACATTTAATTTACATTAACATTAGAAGCACAACATTTTTTCCCTTCAATAATAGAAGAAATAAATTATTTTTATAATATATTTTAACAATATACAGCATCAATATAAATATTTCTTGTGATACCTTTTAAGACATAATTTTATGGCATAAAATTTGATTTAAAAAAAAAAACTAGATTTGATTAATTTTGAAAAAAAAATTTTTTTTAGTATTTTACATAATTATTAATCTAAAGAAAGAGATAATATTGATAAAAGCAGAAAAATAATTCTATTTATTAATTAAATAATGTATCTATTTCTTTTTTAATGAAAAATATAACAAATGGGAATACAAGGGAAAGCTACAATTTTGAGTTTCGGAAAATAAAGTTATTTTATAACTAAGACTGAGGAGACCTCAACTTTCATAAGAAGATATTATTTTTGTACGTATCACCTTCCAAAAATCTATAGTCGAACATTTAATACTAAATAAACAGTACAGAAATAAAAATATGGAAAAAAATATAATTGAAAAAATGCAAAATATTAAAACATAATTTTTCTAACTTAAATTATGACGAATAAAAATTTTACTTCATATCATAACAATTAATAATTAGAAAACAACCAAAGAGTTAAATTTTTATGATTGAATCACATAATTTTAAAAATGAAGGAATAATTATATAGTTGCAATATGGTTTAGAATTTATGTCTTAATTTTTTTTTTTTTTTTTTAAATTGAGTCAAAAAATTTTGTTTAAGGACTGGAAATTTTTTAAACATTGTAAAACTAAATCAGACTCATTGGCAGATATATTATACTAATAAAAATAGGAAAATGGAGAAGAATATTCTTCTTTTGGAAGGTTACCAAAAATGAAAATAAAAAGCTTCTTTGGAGGGTCACTATTTAACCTTAATTACTAGAATAAATATCACTCAGCCTAATATAGTAAACATTATCTAATAGTGAATTATGAACCAATCTCTCGATATAGTCAGTGTTCTGCATTCAATAACAAGTCCTAGGTAGAATATCCAGAAAGCTTTTATTTTTTAAAAAACTTTTTTTATTTGCTTCCATGCTTTTACCCTTTACCTACCCACCCTTAATACTTAGGATGCTTTTACATACCTTGACCGCCCTGTAGAGATACTTCTCTTCCCTCGTGACTTGGAAAAGCCTTAGCTGTGCATAACCATTGCCTGATACTCCATGGCAAATACCATAACCTTTCTTGAGAAGGCCTCGTTTCCAGATGATGTCGCTGCAACGCCTAGCTGCCGAAAGATACTCTGACTTTTCAGGGAATGTCTGTGAGACAGAATCAAAATTACTTATATAAATAATTTCAAATTATCTGACTGCAAGGCAGTATGGAAATTTATTTTTAATTCTGGACTAAAATATTTTGGGCTATATTGTATTATTAAAAGGCAAATATGAGTCAACGCAAAATAGCATATACCTGCAATACTCATTCTATCACAATTTCATGTTGATTTATAGGAATTTGATTCAATGTTCTTCAGAACCATAAAATTGACAAAGACTTGTATGTTATTTTGTGCTTAAGACCACTTCTATTATTTATTTTAATATAAAACAAAGTGAAAATAGAAATGACACATTTTAAAGTGATTTTGAAAGTTTTAGTGATGAATTAGAAGATTATAGTTCTGATTTTAATAATAATAATTAAAAAAAACAGGATGAAAATATAATTCTAACAATGCATATTTTTAATAATTATATTAAAAATGGTTATGAAGCAAAATTGATCCTTTATTTCTAATAACATAAAAATAAAGCATTTCATTAATTTTTCAATTCAATAAAAAAAGTTAAATGAAAGAAATTACATTTTGTAAATAATTAGTTTGGAACTTAGTGTGTAGAACAATAGTTGTGTGAACTCCCTCACTCTTACAGAGGCATGGCAAAAATGACATAATTTCCATAAGTACAATTCTATTTTTAATCTAATGTGATAGAACATGATATTTGGCTGACCTGGATTAAATTTAAAATACCCTAGTAATAATTGCTTCCAGAAAACTCTTAAAATGGCTGCAAAATAATATTAATTATGTCTTGTGAGTATTTTAGTTGTTTATGGAACTTCTTGATACTTGCATAGAAATAGCTAGCAGGTTCATTTCATCTTAATAGAATGTATCAAATTAATAGAATGGTTTTAAGTCAAGTAAGATTTTTTATTTGTTTTAATTTAATATTATGGAAATTGGATTTTCAAGAACATAAAAAATGATTCACTGTTTTTCAAATAGATATACTGCAAGACAGAATCAAACAATGTCAATTGAGTCTGATGTTCATTGTAAGTTCACCCTTTTTCACAGCTTTTTTGAAAGTGTAATGTATGTATTATTGCCATGTTAATATTGAAACAAGACAAGTTAGGTGAATTAGAAATTAATTATGGGTGAAAATTGTAAATTAGAATCATATCATTAATGCAGTTAGTGAAAGCTGCATATACACTCAGTAACTTGGCAATGGCAATAAAAGAAATCAAACTGCATTGAAAAGAAAGAGCAATTAAACTTGTTATAAAAGCTACAAGGCAATGAGTGTGCTTTGAGCCATGTTTACTCTAAGACAATAAAATCAAATTAGATTTTTTAAATAATATCACATTCTGCTAATTTTATCATTCTAAACTCTGTTACCCAGACATTATTGCCATGAAACCATTTTAGTTTATACTTGAAATGAAAATCCATTAATAAATTTATCACCTTATTAACAAATAACCGTTATCACCTTACTTACATCTTACTTTTCACCTAAACTAACAAATTAGGACAAATTATTTGATTTCATAAACAGGTCAGTCATGTCTCTTCCCAAAAGCTACTATAGCAGAGATTAAAGTTTGTGCAATGAACTAATAAAATATAACTATAAAGATTTTAATTATTGCTGTATTGTCAATAACTAGAAGCAAAATTTTGCATTACTTCATTTAATAATGTTTTATGAAGCTCTATTGTGTAATTGCAAATTTTATACTTTTATAAAATTTATTGTTGTTGTGCATTGATAAGCCTCGTATTCTACTTATGCATGCCACAAAAAAGCCTGTTGATGGTCAATGAGAAGAGGACATTACCTTCTGAAGGGACTTTTAGGGATAACTTCCTCTTATTTGGATGTTATTTGAGAGAAAACGCAGAAAACTCCCAGTAGGTGGCCTGACTAATATGAGACACACACTGTCACAATCGCCATTGAATATCCTCATTTACGAAAAAAATGAATCTTGCCTTTAGATTTGCTCTCCTGTATGTTAGACATGTGTTTTACCAGTGAGCCACAAGATGTGCAGTTTTATAATATTGGATAGAAATATTTTCCACACATGTCCTAAATTTTCAGACACAATGCATTGCCAGAATAGTTATTTTGTGTCTCAAAAATAAATAGTCAAGTTTATTTAAGTTTGAACCTTTGAACTCAAGGTGCATTTGAAATAATTTGTTTATAGTCAAACGGAACTTGCCTCGTGAGCCAAGAGAAGCAGATGGATAAGACCAGGAGCTCCATGGCACCAGTGAACCAAGCGATCTGATGGGTTATCCAGGGATGAGGGAAAGTTTCCAGATGGGAACTGCTGGGTTAACAGAAAGTCTATGGTGGGCTTTATTAAGGTATCTAAATCTTCTTGTGTCAAATATTTCTTAGCCTTTAAAAAAAAATTTCCAAAAATGAGTTGATACAGATATAGGAATGACATCAGTTACAAAGTGCCTATGTGATAAGACATATCACAAATACATCAACATTGTAAAAATGAATTCAATTTTTAGAAGATAATACTTTATAATTTAAAAAGGTAAGAAAATAAATACATAAAAGTTAAATAAAACAAGAAACAAAAGTTAAATTTCAATTAATTATGAAAAAAATAAAAATTGTAGTTGTGGTCAAATTATGATAAGCTACGAGAATGAAAAAGCTTTAATTAATAGTCAAGGGGAAGGGTTATGACACCTGTCTTTTGAGATTTGTAAGAAATGATTCTCATTAACTAATTGCAAAAAGATGCAACTATTGCAGGTATATTCCAATATAATGACACCTGTAAAAAAAGAATATCCACAATCAGTCTCCCATAAGAAAAAATCATTTTCTATCTTCCTATCACATTAGTTTATTAATCAAAGTTGCAGTCATAAAATTAATGGCTTAGCTTCTGCATATTTTGTTCCAAATACCCAGATTTGAATAAAGGTGTAATTGTAAAAACAAATGCCGATATTGCAATACAAGAGCAAATTATTCATAAATTCCCAACAAACATGGAGCAGAGTTAAAAGATTATTAAAAAATTTCTTGTATAACAAAACAAATAAATACAATTACTTTAACAGCATGCTATTTTTCATATCAAGAAAATTAATTAATTTTTAAATTCAAATAGAACAATTATCATAATATCTAGATGAGATATTTTCAAAAATATCAGTACCTACAATAAGAAAGAAAAACCTCTTTATTAGTTAAAAGGAGAAAGTCTTAATTTAGTTAAAAATCAGACTATTTAAGTACAATTATTTTAATATATATTTTGTTAAACTACCTCCTAATATTGATTAAATGTATAGTAGATTTTAAAAAAAAATGAGTTTTCATATATAAGTCATATTAAAAACATGTAGCAATTAATAAAAAAATAAATTCTACATACAGTGCTGTAAAAGCAGTCATTCAATTTTAAACTCAAAATGTCTTTAATTGTTTTAGAATATGAATTTTTTAAAATAAAATATTAATTATCTTTTAAAAAAGTTTCACTATATTTAATTCAATTGTTTTAAATTTTTTTATAGCAAACAGTTGTGGTTCTTTGCTCAAATCTTACATATTTCTCTATACTTTAATCTGCATTTTGTGAAGAGCCTCATGAATAGCTATAGAAAACTCGTAACCAACTATTAAAGTTATCAGATTTATAAATTCAAGAATATTAGTTTATTATGTTCTTTAAAAAAAATGAAGTTTACATTTGCTTCATTATTGTTTTCTGTGTTTGCTTAGGCAAAATAATGTATACTGTAACATTTTGGCCTACACTAGACCTATAACGGCTTCAAGAAGAGGGCCCGTTTCAGGTTCATGTGAACACTTTAATTTACAAGCAATATATGAAGCATGACATGAAGTCACAATTGAAATACCTGCAACAGCATGTAAAGTATTCCAGCAAATCCATGAGCTGTGCCAACATAAGCTTTGTCATGCCATTCATAGTAGAGAGGAATCTTATGTGTGTTCTTAAACTTCTTAGCCATTTTCTGACCTCCAGTTAAAATTGAACTCACTACCTACAAAAAAATAATATAATTATGGCATCTCTAATAATAAATAAAAAAGATAATTATTGATTATACATTGAACCATTTATCTAGTCTTTATGTGGAAAATGCTTGAATATAACAGGTTTTAAAGCCAGTTATGTTAGCTGCTAACTATATCAGATCACATGCGTTCAATCACTGTCACTTTAGTGAGTTTATTAAAGAGATTGTAGAAAATTATATTATATTGCAGTATGCTGGCTTAGCGTTGGAAATGTTCTACAGCGATTTTTCTAGCTCTGATCGCTAATCAAAATTTCCTTGAATGAAAATGTCTCCTGGCTGTACGAAACAATGAGTGATTATGCAAGTTATCTTTTTATTTTCAGATTTAACTAAAGATATTAATGACTTTAATTTAAAATTACAAGAAAACCCGTGTCAACTTGATTTATACACTAAAAAAAAAACATGTTTTACACATTTTAATACATGTCAAAAATTTAGCTAGCAAACTGAGACTCCCTTTCCAATAGATTAGACATTGAAGATTTTGGTGCTTTATAAAGTACATTTTAAATATCGTTTTTCGGATTTTGATGCAGTGCAACATACATTTTAAAGAAAAATATCTAATCAATATCTCATCATTGCTGGAATTTCATAAGTGTCTTCTCCTCCCACTGTTTGATCGGTTGTATAAATTTGCTTGTGGCTTTTGTCGCCCTTACAGTTAGTAAAACAGTCTTAAATAGAGATTTTTGTCTTTATTTTATTGATTTCGTTCTATATACAGGGTGTTTGGTTAATGCAATGTAAACTGTGGAGGGCAAGAATTATCACAAAGAGTATATAAAAGTTGCCAAGATTATCACACCTCTATGATGTATGGTTTTTAAGAAAAGCGCAAAATAATAATAATAATAATCATAACAATTGTAAGACATCACTTAAAATACACATGAATCGGATTTCGAAAAAAATTAATTTGGCTTATGGCTTAGAATATTTATATTTCTAATTTGAATTAAAAATATAAATATTGTAAACCATAAAACTTAATCAAAATTTTTTGCAAGCAACCTCTAAATATCAATATTAAATTTTTCCATTAAACACTATCCTCCTTTAAGTCAAGACCGTAAAAATTATCATCCTTGATAAAATAACGATAATAAGTTTCACTATATTTACTTCAAATTATTGAATAAGAATGCATGGTATTTGATTAGATATTTTTTAAAAAATCATGAACACTATTCTTCTAAAAATTAATGGGAGCTTTTTTAATAGCACAGTTTTTTCCATCACCTGGAATAATTCAAAATTTATTATTTGCCACAGAAGCTATGCATGATATGCATATTTGTAGTATGCACATATTTTATGATTTTGCTATTTTCTGTTTATTAGAATCGATATTGCAAATGAATATCCCTTAAATCAATACTTTTAAATAGCATGTTATCAACAAATTTGTTTTAAAAATACTAGTTATAAGAATAAGGCCATTGACCTCCTTGATAGTGTTCTCTCGGAATTCGTCTTCATCCGGAAGATACTTCTGAAGGAACAGCAGAGCAAAAAGGAATCCAGCTCTTCCATAAAGAAGCTCATCAGGACAGTCACTGTATGGAGAGCACACTTCACGCTCTAGGTTTTCCATCCTTCAAAATAACCAAACTCTTACATTTAGCTGTACTTTATTGAATTATATAAATCAGTCACCACCATTGAAGAACTGGTAGATAAAGATGGATATGACAAAAGACATGCTTTAATTTATAATTTTTCATCACAATATAATAAATTGTATTCACTAACAAAATTAAGTCAGAAAAATTCTTCAGAAAATTAATCAGAAGTCAGTCAGTAAAACAGTCAGTCAAAATTAAGTTTCTAAAAAAAGGTTTTATTAAAAAAAGAGTTACGAATTACATACAAACTGAAATCGATAAAAGTTACCATGTTAACTGCTTTAAGACATAAACTGAACCATTACTTCTTCTTCAATAAAATTGAAAACACACACACAAAACCCCAGTCAGCAATGTTTTAAAAACTACTACTTAACACTACTTAAAACACTTACTACTCTTTACATCAAAGCAATGTCAAAAAGATTAAGCCAACACAGAAAATGGTGAAACTAGCGAAATTGTAAAGCAATGGATTGATGAATGATAAAAGTTTTTGAAATTCTTACTGTTTCCAATTATATTTACTTGTGTTGATATACTTCTTCATATTAGTTTTGTGTCATTTAGTATTACTAACTTTTTCATTGTATGAGTAAGTAACATATTCTGTATCAAAAACTATTAACAAAGTTCTACTTTCATTTACACTATTACTAAAAAGAGAACGGATGGAGTACCTCCTGGCCAGATCAGTGCTCTCCTTAGGCAAGCCTTTGCGGTGGAAGAGGACAGAGGCGATAGCCAGTGGCCCAGGAACACCGCACAGAAAAGAGAAGCGCTTCTTGCGCAGGTAGGGAATGACTGGTTCCACATAAGACAGTGCATCCTTCAGGAAGTCTTTCTTCTCTTTTTCCTCACTTTCTTTGTTCTCAATTACCTTTACATCCAGAAAGCGCATGTAGAGTAGAGCTATGCCTACATTCAAAGCACATAGACTTTATTTAAAAAATATTTTTTTACCATGATACATTTACTAGAACATTTCTTATTCTGCTACTAAAGAGAATTCTTGAATTTATAAAAAATGAAAGTTATTTATAAATAAAAAATATTTGTACTACATTTTTTTTTTCATTCTAATGCAGCTGGCAAGTGTAGACCGAGATCTTTTATGCCATAGGGACTGCACTGACGTTACTCACTTTGCACTACCTAGGCGGCATGTGTAACTTGAAGATAAGCTACGGATGTGGAGTAATAACACTCTACGATCATATTAGACCGGGACCTACGGTTTAAAATGGATTCAGAACCACTACAAATGTCCATGGTACCGCCGGGATTCGAAACCTGATACCTGTGGTACCGAGTGCCACAGCGCTAGCCACTTGGCCCTTCTTTACTACATTAGTTCAGTTTATCTTACTTTAGAGTCCAATCAGTTTTTGCAGAAGGTTTTTTTTTTTTTTTTTTTTTTTTTTTTTTATAATTATCAAGGATTTTTAATTGCATAAAGTGAAAATTAATTGACAAAAAGATTTTTTTTCTTTTTAAATTTCCATAAAGATTTTTTTTTTTTTCATAATTTGTAATTTATCTAAATTTTTTGTCATTTTACACAGTAACTTTGGGGAATTTGCAGTAGTTAGCACCTCAGTATATACACGAGAAAAGGAAGCAAGTCTTCTCATAGGAAACTGGTTTGCTCTCGTTACATGGAAAGAAGACTATTAAATGCTCAAAATCAAAGGAGTCCATGAATTGATTTCTACTCAAAAATCAACACTAAAAATTTTATCTCTTAAAATCAATATAATAACAAGTGATGTGAATCACTACAGAGAGTTTGAATTGGAATCTATATATTTAAAGTAAAAGATTTTAATGCATGTGTTTTTTTATTTCTAAAAATTTAACAAAGATAAAATATTTTTTTTTTTTTGCTTTAATTGGCTAAAAAAAAATCAAAAATTCTAACTAAATAAGAACTTTAATTTTCATGAGGATTTTATGAAGTAGAATGTTTGTAAATACTTGAAAATCTAATGATTACTTTTACATCAATTTTAAAAATTTGAATTAACTTATTATACTGTTATCCATTTATTGATTCAAATATTTTAAAATGTAAAATTATTCAAAATTTATACATACATAAAATTTATACATACAAAATTTATACATACCTTTTACATTAGTAACTTCTTGAAAACACTTTATTAAAAATGGAAAAATGGGCGATATATAATTTTTAAAACTGAATACAAATTTTTCATTATTAATTAAATTTTTTCTATTAAAACCTATCATAATAACATGCATTACTATATTTAACAAAGCAATGCAATGCTGAATCATATTTTCAAAAAAAATCATTTATAACATCCTTTTAGTTAGTAAAAATTAATTTTGAAACAGAATATCCAACTGGCACTGCCACAATTCATTTAAATATATTACAAACTTAAAGGGCTATTTTGAAGAATATAGGCCTCCAGCCAATTAAAACAATTCTCATCAAATATAAATGCCACAAAGAATTTTCACATTTCATCCCGAAGTATGCAGGGCACAATGTTGTTCTCACATGAATACATAAACAGATGTTTCAATTCATTTAAAATTATATGCAAGATAAAATGAAAAAAAAAAAATGTAATAATGAAACAAAAAAAGTTCAGTAACGTAAAAATGAAATAAAAAAAAATTCAACCTATTAATGTGAAGATTAATGTTTGCTGCCCTTTTCAATCATGAAGGATTGGGCTTAGGGCAATTCATGTCAAGAAACTAAAGAATGTCAATTTGTAACGATTCATGGTAGCAACTGAAGGAGATATCATTGATAAAAGTGGAATTTTGCCGGAAATCACATAAGAGCTACGAATTGAAATATGTCAGGCATAAATATTTCACTATTTTACTTTGCACTAAATGTTATGCCACTATTAACCCTTAATGCAATTTAATGGTTACCAAAATATTTTACACTCAAATAGCCGAGGGATGCAGAATGGCAATGAACAATGCAGAATTGCGACGAACAATGTTCATTGCAATTGATTCTATTTATGTAGGAAAAATTTATACTCAAAATCAAATAACATTGTATTTTGATTTCTATTTGGTATTTTTGTTTTTATTATTCTTTTTTCTTATTATAAATTTTAAAAATTTTATTTATGGTTTTGCCTAACTTTTAATTTTTTTAATATTTTGATAGCATTTGTGATGGATGATGCTTTGATTTTATGGTTGTATTTGGAAAGAATGGACGAGAAGCCAAATATAAAAAATTGAATGCATTTGCAGATAGGACAAAAAAATTTTTTTCTCAATCATTAGTTGAGAAAATCTACCTGAAGTTCCTGTATAAACACTTGAATCGGACCAATCAATATCAGAAGCCAAATGTTTTTCCAATGTTTGCAGCAGGATAAACACATTCTCCATTAAAGGCCCTTCAATTTCAGGAATAAGCTGAAAATATATAAAGTTTCAATATGGTTTCATTGCTGGATCGATATTCAAAAGTGTTTTTCTACACACAGAAATGAATTATACTTTGATATAAAAATACATATTATTTTTAGAATATCAAAATTTCAATATTTTTAGGTATTTTCATAGACTTTCATCAATGATGTTTTTAAAAAAAAGCTAAGGGGATGAACTTTATGTATACATTAAAAAAAAAAAAAAATTGGGGGGATTTTATAAAATAGAAAAATAAATAAACTACTAGGAAAAAAAAATCTATTCAGAGAATTATTCAAATTTAATAGAAACTTATGATTAATGTAAAATCTATCATAAAAACACCAATACAATATTGAATTGCAACATATCACAGAATTTAATAGACAAGTTCTGTGCAAAATAGGAGCTTTTTTTTTTTATGAAAATTAAAAAGGTTCTAACAATAAAGAATATATATACATATATACCAACATATATATATACAGTACAATTTCTCTTGTTAAATCAATCTAATCCAGAAATGTAATGGCAAATATAATTATGATACATGTGTTCAAACAGCAGCAGCTTTTTTTTTTTATCATCGGCAGCATTTTTTATACAACCAAATAATAAATTATATTATGCCACTATTTTATGGCATGTGCAGAAAGCAAAACAAATTAAGACATATAAACTAATAAAATGTGTTTATACATGTTAAAAATATAGATTTATGATTTTTTTCTAATAATTGCTGGAGACCAAGTATTTTCTTTTTACAGAGGTTATTAATATACTATAAATAAGCAAAAGCAAAATTATAGGATTGTACAAATCTCAGGAAACTAAATAGCTTCCAATTTCTGCTTTATCATTATTAAGAAGTAAAAGTCTGTAAATACATAATCTGCTTATTATTTTAAATAATTATTTTCACTCAATGTAGAAAAAGGTAAATTTATTGAATTTGTAAATGATATTAATATGCAATATGAATAATAATAGTAATAAATATAATATTATCATGCAATATAAATATATTAATGATGTAATATAAATATTTTATTTATATTATATATATATTTTATATTTATATTGCTTTACAATAAGCCGTATTTTCACAATATAACAATAGTTTGAAGAAACAAAAAAAAAGAAGTTTTCTTTGATATGCAATGAAATAATGAAAGAAGCAATGTAAAAAAGTATTATTTTTACTTTTTTAAATGCTTCTAAGCAGCAATAATTCAAAGAAATAGATTTTACACAGAGAAAAAAAATTACTATTTTTGTGTTTTATTATTATTACTTTTTCATTATTGAAAATTATTTATTTTTTTTAACATTCAAATAAAAAAATATTATTCTTGTAAATCAATTTATAATCTTGTAGATAAAATGTCTTAAATGCATGAGGATTTCAGAATTAAATCTTTTTTACATTTAAAATAGGCTATTTTTTTTTTTAAATAAGACATGTATATAATATTTATAAAATTAATTTTAAAACTAAAGAATTTATATTTTTGAATCTTTTAAAAGATTAACTAAATAGTTTATGAAATAGAATACTTTGAATAATAAAAGAACAAAGGTAGTCACTCAAAAATATCTATTTTACTTTAAATTAATAATTATGAAAATATGAATACCCTTTCTGTGTCTGGATCAAATATTTTTAAACTGTCATCATAATCTGGATAAGGATTTTTAAATTCTCTGTCGCTCATGATTCTTGCTCATTCAAAAGAATCCTGGAAAAAAATTATATATATTGCAACTATATTTCTTTATCAAGCTTTATTAATTTTAATCCAATAAATACAAAATTATTAAGATTTTTCTTTCCAGAAACTTTTTTAACAGATCGTTTTCAATAAAAAAATGATACAAAATAAAATCATGATGAAAAGAAATACATTGAGCAAAACAATTTATCTGTAAAAATAAGTAAATATTAAACAAAATGCATAAAAGTACTGAAAGTGGTAATTTGCTTATTTCAATACTTAATTTTTTTTTTTTTTTTTTTCTCTAGGGTAATAAAATATGCCTAGCATTGCCTTTCTCTGCATTAACATTTATAAAAGCTGTTTTATATTTTTCTCTTTCATTTATATGCACATTGAGAAATATGTTTAATACCCATTGATTTTTCAAACATAATCAATAGACGAAATCAATTATAAGTGTTTAAAATTAAAAAAAAAAAAATCTAATTTTCTTTTGAACTTGGAATAAGTTTTTGTCACATGGCTATTTATATTTTAATTTCATATTATCACTTGTAATAAAATGTTGTTACAAAGATTTAAAAAAAGTATTTATTCATTATTTTTTTAAATTCTGATATTTTTCATTGAATTCAATATGAAACATAAATATGAATATGAAAAATAAAAAAACTAAATAATTTAAAATTTTTATTTTCTAAAAATTAAAAAATTATGTATTACATTTAGATTATTATTAGGGGGTCGGGCAAACCCTGTATTGATGTTAAAATAATTTAAAGAGATTTATCATAGCTACATGAATTTTTTTTTTTTTTATGGAATAGAAATTTTTTTAGAATTGATAGCTACATAGAATAAACAATAGTTAACAGAAAAAATTCAATGGCTTCAAAGTTAGAATGGAATGTTAAAATTAGGAAGCATGTATATTTATTTTACAGTTACATATGTGTTTAGCAAATGATATATACAGTGGTATGCTATATTATTAGAACCATAGTGGTAATTGTGTTAAAAATCACTTATTTATAATAAAAGACAACAATAAGTACATCTTTTCATTAATTTAGGGTGGAACATGCTGACAACACCTGCACAAATACTGTTTTAAGAATTGGTAACACAGAATTAATAAATAATGTATGTACACATGCATAAATTACACATATTTTTTCAAATTGAGTTTTTCTGCCTAGTTTTCAAATCAAGTATAAATTGTTTATTTTTTGGTAATTATATAATAATGTGTTACATTGATTGACTAATATTTTCAGTTAAAACTCATGCTAATTAAATAATATCAAAGATAGAGGAATTCAAGTTTTATAGAGTACCGGGAAGCAACAACTTGCAAAATCTGGTTTGATGGCAAGAAAACCAAATAGCAAGTCATGGCTTATTCAGTCAATGATTAGAAAATAAAAACTTTTCAGTAGAAGATTGGAAAAGAGTAAATATGAATTAAGATAATTATTATTCTCTATCAGTGTCATGAAAATTTATGTACGTATGTCATAAAAGATATCTTCCTTTTTCCACAGGTTTGTTTTGCAGACGAATCCATTTTCCAAATCATGACGGATAAGTCAAAGTTTTTAAAAAGCCTGGATTAGAATACCATCCTGATAGTAATGTTCCAACAGTTAAACATGCCACATCTATCATGGTGTGGTCTATGATAAATTTTAGAGGTACTCCAATTGTCAATAAACAATTCAGGTTGTCTTCAAATTGAGCAGGAAACTATGAAACAAGAACAGTACCTCTAAAATTTAAGAATTATTCAGATGACCACACCATGATAGATGTGGCATGTTTAACTATCGAAACATTAGCAGATGGTACTCTTCTCCAGGCCTTCTTAAGTCCAGTCCAGGTAAGAGTGCATGAAGAATGAATGACTTTAACAAACCCACTAATAACTAGTTTGATAGAAAATCATGTGCTTCGACATTACTATAGCAAAAGTCGGGTTTTTTCCGCACATCAAATAGACCTCATTTACGATTATCTGTCCATCCAGATATAACGTGGATTGTTTCTCGAGGTCACAAAGAGGCATTCACAGCGAGAACACAGTAGGGTGACTCAACGTGATTCATACTTTAGTTTGGATGCAACTTAACACACATTGACTTACCAGTCACAATATGGAAAACACAATCCTCTGAGAAGTAAACCTGCAGAAAAAGAAAAATATACTTTATCATTTACATAAATTTCCATGACACTGACAGAGAAAAATAATAATCACAATTCCTATTTAGCCTTTTCCAATTTTCTACAGAAAAGTTTTTGTATTTTTGTGCCCATTCCAACCATTTTTTAATCGTCTGAGTAAGCCTCACTATGCGACATGGTTTTCATGCCATCAAACCAAATTCTGCATGTCGTTGCTGCACGGTACACTGTGAAACTTGAATACCTCTGTCTGATATGTTTATTTTGGATGAGCTTAGACACTTTTTAATTTTCTATGCATGTATCACTGATTTTTCGTCTTTTCGTGGGGTTGTTATGCATTTTCTCCAGCAATTTCCTTAAAGTTTGCTTTGTAAACTATCTCTATATACCATTTTCTTTTTAATTTTTTTTACTGAGCTTCTTGAAATTCTTACAATACTAGCTATTTCATACTCTAACAGCCTATTTAAATTAAACAAATGAGATATTTTGCAATTTTTTTTTGGCAACAGATCTGAAACCTTTCCCATTCTGAAAAATGACAAAAAATTTAGATTTTACTCTTAAACATATTATTTAAAAGAAAATATTAATCAATGGATACAATACATTATTATGTAAACAGCAATAAATAATAAAAAACAATTCATATCCGAATTAAAGATTAGTCAAAAATCTCAATTCAAAAAAATGTGTGCATTAATTCAGTGTTGCCTGTTCTTAAAACAATATTTGTACAGGTTTTGGTGTTATCAGCATGTGCTACACCTAAATTTAATGAAAATATGTAGTTATTGTTGTCTTTCATTAAAATTAAGTGATTTTTAACATACTTTTACGGGTCTAATAATATTGTACACCACTGTTTGTTGTTGTTGTTTCTTATCCCACTTGGTTGGCCAAGCCCACGAGCCCCATACGTACTCATGATTGAAGGGGAAGGAAGCAGCTTCTGTTGTGATGGAGCACCCGTAGGTAGAAGCCTGAATTTTGCTCCGTGACGCTCTTACAGTCATAGGAAACCGGGACCTACGGCTTAAAGTGGATTCCGAACCACTACAAACATCCATGGCACCGCCGGGATGCGAACCCGAAACCTGTGGCACCGAGCGCTAGACACTCGGCCCCACTCAGGTCCCAAATTTGCCAACGGCACGCGGTGTTCCCCCACCCAAGTACTGACCGCGCCCAATGATGCTTGACTTCGGTGATCTAACGAGAACCGGTATATTCAGCATGGTACGACCGTTGGCATCACACCACTGTAAATATATATATATATTTGAAGTATCATTTGCAAAATTAATTTAAATTTTTTCATTAGATATGTGATTTCAAAATTATATATTTACAAAAATTGCAAAATATTGGCTTATATTTATTTATTTAATTTTTTATGTACAGAGGTGAATTTTATGTTTTACTATTGTATATTAAAAATACTGACAGGTGGTGATGATAATAGAATATTGTGCAAACTTTCAGGAATCCCTGCTCCAATTTTTTTTTGTTATATGAGATAAAAACCAGAAAATATGATTGTTGATGTGTTACGCCTTATATATGTTGTCAGAATAACTGATGGAATCCCTTTATCTCTGAAAATAGAGTTAAATTTAAATCAATGTACTTCTATTACAAAAACTATACTATTATATTTATACTTAGAATTGTCAGTTTTATCTCTTATCTTTTCCATCAATATATTTAAATTCATCTTAAGCAACTTCTCCTTAACTGAATGGTATCAGAACAATATGATATGCTTCCCCATATATTCCAGTTAAATTTAAGTAAATTGATATATTTCATAAATTACTCATATACGTAGAATTGTCAGTTTTATCTCTTATCTTTTCCATCAATATATTTAAATTCATTTGAAAAGTTGTTAATTTCATATCCAGCTTTAAGAAACATTTTGCAATGTCGTATTTTGGTTGCTCAATAAAGAAATTGGTGACTTCTAAAAGTCAAAACTACACCAAATAAACAATTTGCTTTGATAAATCTCAATCACAAAAAATAACATTTACAATTATATTTAAAAATTTCAAGTCTTGCCACAATCGAACATAAAATTATTGTGGATTTAACTAGTTTGATGTTATGATTAAAGGATGAATGACCTTGCTGGGCTTTGTTCATATGGGCTTTGTTCTCTTGATTTATGATAGAACAGTGTGTTCACGCTTACTTTCTGTTAACATCACTGTCAGGTATCAGGTTAGATATATTCATTGCACAACATGAAAAGTAGTTTTAACTTTGTCACACGCACATACACCCTTCAATCAATATTTTCTTGTATTCAATAATTTAAAAAGTTTAATATAATTCGAAATTTATTTACAAAGATTAAAAGAAGAGGCTGCCATATTTTTCTGAAATATTTATAAACAATGTACCACATCCTATAAATAATTGCTGGTTTGGTGTCTTGGTTGGCCAAAATAAGAGCAAAACATTCAACTTGCAATATTTTTCTACAGCATATTAATATGCTATGAATTTTTTTTAATGAGAAAATGCAAAGATATACATATTTATTGTTTAAGACAAAATGACAATTGGTTAATCAAGTTCCATTTCAATTTTAAAAGCTAGAAAATAATAATAAAAAGATTAACAATTACGAAAAATTTGAGGAGTAACCTGAATTAATGTTTAATTTCAACAATTTTCGGAAATATTTGACTTGAGTTCGCGTAACTTTGATGTTTAACAAAATTTTTACCAAATATGAAAACAAACGGAATCAGCCGCTCGGCTTAGAAAAACGTTGCCATTCTCAAAATAAAAATAAATCTATTTATATAATAACATTGTAAATAATTGAAAATATTCTATATCCTTATAGAAAAAGTTAATTTTTGAGAAAAAAATTGAAAGTTGTAGAAACATAGAATTCCGCTTCTCAGACGGAGTTCAAATCTGGGATTGTTTTGATAATTTTTTATAAGAGGATTTATAACAGTAGAAATTTTATTTCAACTGAACTGAAATATTGCATCTATTTACATTGTCGCTGTTTCGGATTCAGCCGTGTTTTGAAGAGAATATTATAATATATAATTGATCATTATATTTAAATTTAACCTGCATGCTGGGATTTCTTTCCACTTTTGGCCACTATGCTTCTGCACGAAATCAAGGGTCTGGAGGATTTCCAAAACGACGAACTATACAAGCAATTTACAGCAGACGATTTCGACGTAAAAGCGATCACATCGTGCGCAGTCCAATGTGCTGCTGTGGCAGAGAACCTAGCGAAATTGAGCGCCGGAATTTCACTCCTGGACAAAGCTCTACATCACCAAGTGTCCTCCCACTACGAGGATCTTCTCTCTCAAGCCACAGAGATCGAGACGTTCGAAGGTGTCTTGGTGGGGGTGCACCAGCAGATCGGCAACTTGTTAACGTCTGCCGACAAGCTAAAGAGCAAAGTGGTGGAGCCATACGAAACGATAGCGAACTTGACGCGGAAACTGCACCGGCTGCATGTGGTCTGCGATCTTCTGCGGAAGATAATTCGCTTGGTGAGGGTGTGCAGACGATTGAAGAGCCATATGGGGAAGGAACCACCGGAGTTGTCCAAGGCGGCAAACTGTTTGAATGAATTGGAAGATATGGACTGTTTGGAAGGATTGTCCAATGTAGAATTAGAACTAAAATACATAAAACATGTCAGATTAGCGGTACAAAACGAGAGTAAATGAATTGAAGGGTTTCTCTATTTTGCAGTTCAATAGTTTTACATTTTCCCCCATCTTGAAAAATAAACTCTACTATGTATAGTTTATGTTCAGATTTAACAGATATCAATAAAAGTGTGACAGTATCTCTTAAACATTAGAACTTCATACATATTTCTGTTATTCTTTAAAGTCCAGAACATCTAGGCTCTGTGACAAGTATCTTATAAGTGTACTGTGTAAAGTGTCTTGTAAATACATAAATTACCTTTTAAAATTGGCAAAAGAAAGAATAATTTCAAAAATTGCTGTTGTAATCAAATTTTTGTAGAATGAAATCTACAGAATGTTATCTCTAAACGAGCAGATAAATAAAGTTATTTTTTAATGATGAAATGTTTAAAATTACATTGAGAAAATACATTTCTTTATTGTTTTGAGTATTTGTGAAAAATATTATAGAAGGATAACTTATGTTACAAAAGATTGATATAGTTACCAAAGTTTTGTTTTCTGTATTTATTTTACATTTTGAATTATAATTGTTAGCAATTTTTCCAAACAAGGGTATTTTTTGCTCAAACTTATATGGTAACAGTGACAACTGCTGAATTTAGGGCACATTTTGTGTCATTATAGAGTCCATTAGGATATTGTAAAAAGAAGCCAGCAGTTATGAATTACAATGTGGATCTCAACAGTATTTATGTATCCCTTTGTAAAAATGCAACTTTATAAAGCATTTTCTCTGCTCCAATCTTTTATTTGCATATATTTATTATTATTGCTTGAATAAATAATAAAATGTAAATGTCTATAAATTGACATTTGGGAGATTAAGTGAGACATGTAATAATGTATGTATGGTATATGTGTATGTAAACTGATGTAAATAGTTATAATTGAAATAATTGTCTCTAATATTTTAACCTTGAGTTCTCCTACAGGTAAATCAAGCCAACAAAAAAAGGAAAATCTGAAAATAAAATTAGTTATAAAAATTGATTTAAAAATTCATTATTTTCTAAATAGTGAATAAAAAGGAATTACTTAATTAAATTTAATTCTAACATGATTACTCAAACTAAAAATATTGATAAACAATAAAAAAACAAGTAACTTTTGAGCTACATTTTCAAATTAAAAGATATTAGTATTTAAATACAATTTAGAGCAGTTAAAAAGGTTTATTCTATTATTTATTCATATCTTATTTCTAAGTTATAACTATTTATTCATATCTAATTGCCTTTTGGCACCTGAAACTAGTGCTTGGCAACAGGACTTGCCATGGATACTCCTCTCATAATGAAAAGAAGCTGTTTTGATAAATAATCATAAATTATGCTAAAAATGCACAGACTTGCAAAGATTGTGGGCCACATGTACACATTATAATTTAATTGCAGAAAAAAAGACCCTCGAAAGATATCTAATGTATATATATACATAATTTATTTATATATAATAAAAATAAATAAAGAATTGATATATTTAATATAAATTTATTAAATATCGTGGTATATGTTTGTTTTTTGTAGTCTGTTTTTGTTTTTTGTAGCATAAAAGTAAAGAATAATATATATATATATATATATATATATTCAGGGTCAAACATGCTTCTTCACAAATATATTTTGATCCAAATAGTCTAATAATGATATATTTGTTATTTTTTAATAATAATGTCTATTTCGTTAAGCAAAGCTTTAAAATTGAACATGTTTTTGGGCAATAAATATCGTAAATATAAAAGAAAAAGTTATATAGATAGAAATCCTGCATCCAGCTTAGTACATTATGGACAAAGAATACGATTTTCTAGTCTGCAATAAAATACTAAGCGTGGAATAATTTTTTTTTTTTTTTTTTTTTTTGTGAACTTTTGTTTCTTTTAGTCAATTAAAATTGGATCGCATTAACTTTAAATTAAAATCAGAATATCTTCTGAAAAAATTACCAATTGCACTTTTTAATTAAAATGAGCATAAATGGAGGACAGTAAGAAGAGCATAGATAAGGTGCATGCACCCAACATAGGTGATAAGCATGTGGCTAATGTAAGTAGGATGCATAGGTGAAGTGTGTGTAGCTAGCATGTCACAGGTTGTTTATTAAGCATACTAAAGATTAAATTGATTTTAACAAGTGAAGAGTTTTATTGATTTAGATGTTACAGGACATATCTTTTTTTATCAGAATATGCCTTTTGATCAAAAATTATTTCTTGTTAAGGATTCAATAAATAACTTGTAAAAAGAAATACTGCTGGTATGGAAACAAATGCAAAGGTGAGAACAGAATAAATTGACATTTCAGAAAGAGCTGAACAAAGCTTTAATGATGGAGTGACAATTTTTTGTTTGATGTCAAAATTAGATCATCATGTAGTGTGGAAAAAATCTGATTTTTTTTAAATCATGTATTGTCATATAAATATATTTGTTCAATTCAGTCAAAAATATTAAATTTTTGTTAATTAAAAATTGTAATTAAATTAATTAATTTTTATTATAATAAATTACAACTATGTATATATATATATATATGATTATCTTATGCTTGATTAAAAGAAATAAAAAATGTTACACATAGTATTATGTTTGAATATTTTGTTTATTTAAATTCTAGCTGTCATAAAAGATTTCATCTCTCAAAATTCGTAATTTATTTTATGGCTGATGTATTAGTTTAGAAATATATATTTAAGAGAAGTTCTTTACAAGACTTTATTCAACAAGAAATGCACATAATAAGTGTCAATATCTACAACCTTAGAAATAAATTCAATGCTCAATTTAGAATTCTCTATTCTTTATTCAATAGAAACTCTGTTTTATCTCTTAATCTCAAAATACTTATATATCTCTCTTATCTTCGTCCAGTATTAGCTTATGCAAGCCCAGTTTGGGTTTCTGGTGCACGTACTAATTTTGAAAGCATTCAAAGACTTGAGAATAAAACTCTTAGATTATTAACGGATTCACCCTGGTATTTTCTTAATATTCGACGCGATCTCTCGATTCCACGTTTAAGACAATTTGTTCACAAAATTTTTACTAAATTCTATAATGATATGCAAAACATCAATAACCCTGTTTAAAATATCCTACAAAATTACGATTATGATAGTTGTTAATATAGCAAAAGACCTCGCACTGTTCTAAATATTTTAAATTAAGGATTCTCACTGATTTGTTTCTTGCCTTTCTAATTTCAATGCTAGCTCTACCGTCTTCCGTATAATTCCATTGTACCTTTCAACCTGGCCGTTTCCTTGAGAGTTGTACGTATATTTGCTATTCATGGTGAATTTAGATAACATATCAGTTCATGGGACATAAAAGAGGCTCCTCTATCTGAGTAGATATATGCAGGCATTCCAAAAAGTGAAAATATACTTTGAAGATGAGTCACAATAGTGGTTGAGGATATATCGCGGCAAGGAAATCTGGAATATTCATCGAATATTGTCAGATGGTAGCTATAAAGGGAGTTTGTTGGTAGAGGGCCTTTAAAATCCAAGTTGAAGGCAGAGGTTGCTTTAATCAGTTTTCCCTTGCTCTTGTGAAATATTGATTTCAGTTCCATACAGATAGAAGTTGAGGATTGATGGTTTTCTTTATATATTCAAAAGGAAAAGGTAAATTTTTGGATCTTACCCAATGCTACATTTTTGTAATACCGGGATGACATAGGTTCATGCTTTCACCTAAGCTTATGCAAAAAGTAGTTGAAGCTGTTATCCTTGAAAGTATATCTGCAATAATATTGGTTTTACCAGGACGGTAAACTCTATCGAATTTGAAGCAAGCTAACTGTAACCTCCATCTCATTATTTTCTTCATTTTTGATTTTACTTGAAGGAAAGCTGAATTAGCACAGCGGTTGGGATTCCAGTCTTGCAATTGAAGTTTGCCTTTGATGCACGCCGTCTTTCCGAGCATTTTGCTATGCTGTGAGGTATGCATTTCTGTAACTGGCTAGTGAACTTGGATTTACTTTAAATTTTTTTTTTTTTTTTTTTTTTGTATGTTTTATTAATCCTTTTATTTTTACTTGTTTTATTTCTGTTTTTTTACCCCTTTGTATTTTAAATATTCTATGATTCATTACTGACTTTTGGGCAATGGATCATGTTCTGTCAACTGTACTAAACCTACAATTACAGGAGATGAAGCCCCCTTCGAGGCTAGCATACCTCATGAGAGTTAACTTCCTGTACTTGAGTATAGTAGATATGTTCTTATTCCTTAAACTTCATAGAAGCCACCTTAGTCTTCCTGAATTTACCTAACGAGAAACCAGTTGCTATTGCTTATTTCACAAAATATTAAAGAATTTTAACAAATAAAGTGAAAATGTCATTCTGAAGAAGAATGCCAACCTATTCTTCGGCATGTTTCTCAGATCTTTGTTCAATATTTACCCCAAAGAAGCAGCATTTTTAAAACAGTGTCGCTAAAATGCATTGATTTGATTTTTCTTTGTCTAACGGAACTTAGGGTTCAGAGGAAATGCTTCTTCTTAAGGCTCGTTCCCACCGAGGCGTGAAGCGTTGAAGATTCACGCGACAGACAAGAAAATTTTTCGACCCCTTCACAGCGAAACGACAGAAATAGCATTACGCCTAGTGAAGTTCCGCTTCGAGTTGAAAGTGGGTCAACTCGAAGCGGTGGATTTCAAACCGGTTTCAGGAGAACGTGGTGAGGCTAGTGATTGGTCAGCGCTTCACGCTTAAACGTCTCAGGTTTCGGTGGCAACGAGCCTTTAGGGAAAAAGTTTACTTCTGGCCTCATCTGCTCATGTCTCTGTTGCATGCTCAATAATCACAGACCCATAGATTAATATTTTGGGAACATCGGATGCCACGAATATGATTTCGCTCTATCTAGGCATCAAATTGTCCGGCAAATCTTGTTTACGTCGGTACTTGTGATCATTGAAGGTTTGGCGATTGCCATATTGGAATTTCGATACATCAAGAGTTCGAGTTCTGTTCTAAATCTCGACTCTATAATCCATAACTGAAGGACTTACTTAAAGATTAAGTACGAAGTTAATTTAGGTTCTCTTTAACATTGGTTATTACTTTTACTTTTTATGTTTTTATTTAAAAAATATTATTAAAAATTAATTATTTAACAACTTAATTCAGTATTGTAAATTAATAATATTGTACATTAATTAATTTTGTAATACATTAAGTTAATAATATTGTAAGTTAGTACAAGTTAGCAAGTACAAGTTACAAGTTAGTACAAGTTAGCAAGTTAGTAAGTTAGCATGATTAATTCATAATATTGTAAGTTAATACATTATATTATTAAGTTAATACAATATAAATGATTAATTCTATCTAAAATATTGATAAGTTTTATGTTTGTTAGAATCTTAAGTGATTAATTAACTAAATGATTTGAAATGTTAATATCATTTTGAAAAGAGTACTCTTAAATTGTAAGAAATATTTAGTATAACAGGCAGTAAAATGAAAATATCACTGGTTGTTAATAGCAAGATAACAAGACTTATTTTTAGTAGTTTTCGTTATATTAGCTTTGAGAATCCTATTTATTTTAATATTGATTTTTTGAATAGAAAATATGTATTGTTTTTATATTTTATAATAATATAATTCTTACATTTATGCATATAATATTTTGACTATTTTTTTTTTCTTCTTTTGAATAGTTCTTTTTTTTTTTTTTTTTTTTTTTCTGGCGTTGCATTATTTATTTTATTATTATTTTTTTGTGTGTAAAATAGCTTATGCTTTATGAATATGCTTTTATCAAAGTGTAAAAACAAATTGTGTTTTTTTTTTTTCTGTTTTGTTTTTAGAAATTCTACAAAATGGACGGCCAAGATTTTTTGTACCATACCAAAATTGTGTATTAACAGAGTTTTCATCAAGAAAATGAAAAGAACTACAAAAAAATACATTTTTTCGTTTGTAAAGAAAATAATATAAATGAAAAATTAGGCATACAAAAGAAATTTAAAAAAAAATTGTGAAATTTCCAGAAATAATTTGGCTGCAGGAAATTTCAGATTATTTGTACATATTAAAATACTGTTCTATATAGTTTTGATGATTCTTTTTTTTTTTTTTTTTTTTTTTTTCATTTTGCTTACATAATAAAAGGTAATTTTAAAAATTCTGTAATTTTTTTTTTCTATTTAAGTATATTTAAATAATAAATTTCGGTACAGTAGTAGCATATTTTCGTAATATTTAGTGTGAAATACATGAATGTGATTAAGAAAAATAACATTTAAACAAGTAATATAAAAAAAAAATTTTTAAGTCAATTCCTACTTTTTTTTCACTTTATTGCAGAAAGTCCTTTATAAATAATTTTCATTCAATTTTTTAAGTTAGAAAAAATTCTCTCTCTCTCATACACACACTTTCCATCTCTCTCACTCATTTATTCACATGTTTCATTTTCCATTTTGTTCCCTCCTTGACTCAGACTAGAACACAGAATGAAAAAAAGAATCTGAAAAAAAAAAAAAAAAAAAATTCCAGCGATCTACACGCTTCGCCAGTGACGGTATTTATTCCTAAATCTATATCCTGCAAAATATCTTATAGAAGAGAAATTTTTTCTCCCATATAAAATTAAAAGTAATGAATTAAGTTTTGTTTAATTAATTACTGATGAATTAATATTTGAAAAGACTGTATTCACATCCAGTGTCATCCACTACAAGTTAAAAATAAAAAATGTATTTGAACTGGAGTGGATGAATGAAAAGTATTTTATGAACGATTGAAAATTTGAACAAGATATATATAGGGAGAGTGTGAGCTAATAGAAGGAATTGAAATATGGACCCAACAAAGCACTGCAATACTAACAACTGTTATAGGTTAAAAAAAAAAATTTGTGAATTTATGTGCGCCTTTCTCATGCAATGGTTGCACTAATTGTGACATTTATAATATTTGCTTTACTTCTATAATTAAAAGTTCTGTTCATTTGAAATATATATGTACTTACTTAAGATTTAAAACCAGGAATTTTATTTTAGAGCCTCATATACCAGTTCTGCAGGCTTATATAATAAGCCTGGACAGGTTATAAGGCCTTTTTAATTGTCACTGACCTGCATGAGCATGTCGTATGGGAGAAAATTTACTTCAAGGCAGCGATATTGCCGGTGCGATGCAGTTTTGCCTACAGTGTCTCAATTCGAGTCTTCTTTTTTTGAAAGCTGTGACCGCAACAGAAGTCGCTAGCGGATTTGAACCTGCACCCTATTTCCTCTTGTGTCTTCCCTGGGCCATGAGTTGAACATTATAATCAGTTGAGAGCAATTTTAAAACTCGATATGGTTTTCATCATCATCGGCGCTGCAGCCCCATGGTGGGCCAAGACCGTCTGCCTACTGGCAGATTTCGAAACATGAGATGTCTTCATTTTACGGGGTAGGGTTGTCAGCTCTACACCCAACGCTCTGCAGTCATGAGACTGGGACCTGCGGTTTAAAGTGGATTCCGAACCACTACAAACATCCATGGCCCCGCCGGAACTCTAACCCGAAACCTGTGGTACCGAGACTCAGAGCTCTAGCCACTCGGCCATTCAGCCTCAACATGTTTTAGCAATGAGATCAAATGACACAGTTGAGGCTCGACTCTATGGATCTGATTTTTCGTCTGTAATAAAATGAAATAAAACAAGTAATATAATTTTTTTAAAGTCAATTCCTACTTCTTTTTCACTCTATTGCATAAAGTACTTTATAAATAAAGTTACTTTTGGCGCCATCTATTAGTTGATACATGAACGATTGAAAATGTGAAAATCTTTATGAACGATTGAAAATGTGAACAATATACATATCGGGAGAGCGTGAACTAATAGAGGAATTGAAAAAAGGAAGTGAAATGCTTTTATAATGAATTGTTTCCTATCAGTATTAAACTAGGGCAGAGTCCCTTTCCATTTTGAGAGGAAAACGGTGAAAAACATCTACGCATCAAGCAGACGCCAGGTGCTTCATCTGCACAGGTGGTCGCAGCTCATACTCAGTCGACATTTCTTTTCGTTGAAAGTTGTCAGTCAACTCAATTTCGAGCTCTTGTTCAGACGAAGGAATGAATAGCCGTTTGTCAGCGCCGGATTTTCCTATAAGCTAACTAGGCTTGAACCTAGGGCCTCAAAATCGAGAGGGGCCTACATTCAAATTGTTAGCAAAATCAGAATTGCACTATTCTAAAAACAGTAAGCACTGAAACACTGAATCTTAATTTACTTTTCAATGTATTGAATATATTTAATTTAATTGGATAGAAAATAGGATAATTTTTATTGCGTATTTTATTTTCGTGGGCAAAAATTTTTATTATTTGAATTTTGTTTCTTTGTAAATGCTGTGTGTTGCATTTGATCAGTTATTGTTACAAGTGCTGTATAGGGTGCTGAGAATAAATGTCCAAATAAGTGCTCTCGATTTTTTGTTTTTGTTTTATTTATTATCCGTGCCACATTTTTTATAAAGATTAATAACAAACACAAAATTTAACATGTTGATATTTATCACGGTAATAATGTATTTTATTATCTCTCGTGTAATTTACACACTTAAAAATGGGAGGTGAAAGAGCCTCATAAGTGGAATAGCCTAGGGCCACTTTTCATCTAAATCCGGCCTTGCCGTTTGTATTGAAATAATTGCACAAAATCAAACACGTTCTTTAGCAGAGTTTTCCAATTTGTTTTGCAACTTTAAGTAACGAGTATACATCTCTATATATCTATATCTCTATGAATTATGTATACATATATACTCAAGAGCCAAAACATTATGACCACCCCTACATTTTGCAATGAACTCGTCTAGATGACGTGGAAGGCACGTGATCAGGTGGAAGTGGTATTTAACTGCTGCTGGAGAGTCTGAAGAATCATTCTTTCACTTACTTCTGTGTGTGATGGGAAAGGCTGCGGATCTAAGCTACTTTGATAGAGGGCAGATTGTAATGGATCAAAGGCTCGGAACAAGTATTTCCGAAACTGCACGACTCGTGGGTTGTTCGTGATCTACAGTTGTTAGTACTTATGCAAAGTGGATGAATGACGGTGAAACCAGCAGTAGACGACATGGTGTTGGACGTCCACACGCTATCAAAGAAAAAGGTCGTCGAAGACTGTCTCGAATGGTGAAGCAAAACCGGAGATAGACAGTGGCTCAGCTGACAGCCCAATACAATGCGGGGCCAAGTAGAATAGTATCGGAGCACACTGTTCAGCGGACACTGTTGGGTATGGGGCTACGCAGCAAACGTCCCACTCGTGTGCCTTTGCTGACCAAGCGTCATCGCCAACTGCGACTGCGCTGGGCCCGAGAACATCGTGACTCCATGGATTAGTGGGGGAGAGTTGCCTGGTCAGATGCATCACGGCTTGTCATTCATCACGCCGATGGACGTGTCAGGATACGCCGTCTTCCAGGCGAACAGTTGCTCCCTCAATGTACAGTAGGTCTTACACAGGCCGGTGGTGGCGGTATTATGTTTTGGGAGACGTTCTCTTGGGCGTCTCTGGGACCTGTGGTTGTGGTAGAGCAGACCATGAATGCTACAGGGTATCTGGTCATCATTGCGGACCAGTTGCACCCTTACATGGCCTCTGTTTTTCCAGCTGAAAATGTAATGTTCCAACAGGACAACGTCCCTTGTCACAAGGCAAAAATTGTGTTGGAGTGGTTCCAGGAACGTGATGCTGAATTCCAGTTAATGTCCTGGCCGCCTAACTCACAGGATTTCAATCCGAGTAGAACACATTTGTGATGTCCTGGGACGGCAGCTCAGAGTTCAAAGACCACCAATTCGCAATATCTCGCATTTGCGTAACCGTTGCTTAAACATCTGGTACAATCTGTCTCCGGCCATCTACCAAGGACTTGTGGCATCCATGCCAAGGCGGGTTGAAGCTGTGTTGCGCGCCAAAGGTGGGCCAACTCGTTATTAATAGGTGGTCATAATGTTTTGGCTTTTGAGTGTATATATTATCTATAGGTATGTAGGATGCAAGTTCTGTCCTCGTGTTGATACGTTCAAATGCAACAGTAAGTGTATAATAATGTGCCAGTAAGTGGTAAACAAATATTTAAAATACTTAATTGAAAATTTCAGTCTTCAGGGAGAACCGTATTTCTATCTTAAGTATAATGTTTCGAATGTTTGGTTGTCTTACAATTATAAAGAAGTCACTAAAATGGCTCTTCGATCGTCAGATATAAAGCCGATGGCACACATTTGACCCACATTTGAAAATACTAAGTAGTAGGTTCTAAAAATATAATATTTCCGAAAGCAGTAGCTCAAATGCGCTAAGAATGCTATTTGCAACAAAATAGTCCCAGAATTTATTAAAAATAAGTTCGAATCTGTACTAAAATAATTAAAAAGTGTTCTGAAAATTCGTTGGTAGTTAATCAAGTACTGAAAACTTTTTATCCTGTAGCTGAAATTTTTGTCTGGTAACATTATTCCTTGGATAATAATATTATTCTAAATAATTGAAATAAAATGACAATAAAATTAAAAATAATGTTCAAATTAAATTGTTTAAAGGCAATATATTTTTTAATTAATAGTTTATGTACATGACAGGTGTATGCGAAAAATATTGCGCATGCGTTTGATTTGAGTGGAATCAGTCTTACACTGAGCAGAAACAACAATACTAACCGAAACGCTTTTACTGATTTGTTTTTTATTTCGTTCTCTGCTACCGCCTACACATTTCATGTGTAATTAAAAGATAATTAATAAGGCATTTTCCATGTGTTTAGTTAAGACATATTTAAAAAAAATAATTCTAAAGAAAAGATATGTTTTTGTTCTCGTTTCTATAATTTTTAAGTAATAAGTGTATTGTAAGATATGTACACTGAAGTGACAAAAGTCATGAGATAGCAATATGCAAATTTTCAGATGGCAGTAGCATCGCGTAGAACAGGTATAAATGCGCAGTGCTTTCGCAGAGCTTTCATTTCTGTTCAAGTTATTCATGTGAAGAGGTTTTGACGTGATGATGACCGCACGACGGGAATTAACAGACTTTGAACGCGGAATGTTAGTTGGAGCTAGACGCATGGGTCATGCCATTTCGGAAATCGTTAGGGAATTCAACATTCCCAGATCCACTGTGTCAAGAGTGTGCCGAGAGTATGAAATTTCAGGCATAACATCCTACCATGGACACCGCAGTGGTCGACCGCCTGCACTTAACGACCGAGACCGGCGACGTGTGCAAAGAGTCGTAAATTCTAACAGACAAGCAACACTGCGTCAAATAACCGCAGAAATCAATGTGGGGCGTACAAGGAACTTGTCTGTTAAAACTGTGCGGAGAAATTTGGCTTTCTTGGGCTATTCCAGCAGAAGACCGACTCGAGTGCCTTTACTGACACAACGACATCGCTTGCAGCGACTCTCGTGGGCACGTGAGCATATCGGTTGGTCCCTAGATGAATGGAAAACCGTGGCCTGGTCCGATGAGTCATGATTTCAGTTGGTAAGAGCTGATGGTAGGGTTCGAGTGTGGCGCAGACCCCACGAAGCCATGGACCCAAACTGTCAGCAAGGCACTGTTCAAGCTGGTGGTGGCTCCGTAATGGTGTGGGCTGTTTTTTCAGGGCATGGACTTGGTCCTCTGTTGCGACTGGACCGAACATTGACTGGAAATGCTTATGTTCAGCTACTTGGAGATCACTTGCAGCCATTCATGGACTTCATGTACCCAAACAACGATGGGATTTTTATGGATGACAATGCGCCATGTCACCGGGCCACAACTGTTCGCGATTAGTTTGAAGAACATTCTGGACAATTCCAACGAATGATCTGGCCACCTAGATTGCCCGACATGAATCCCATCGAGCATTTATGGGACATCATCGAGAGGTCAGTTCGTGCCCAAAATCCTGCGCCATCAATGCTTTCACAATTATGGACGTCTATCGAGACAGCATGGCTCAATATTCCTGCAGAAGACTTCCAACGACTTGTTGAGTCCATGCCACGTCGAGTTGCTGCACTTCGCTGGGCGAAAGGAGGGCCGACACGATATTAAGAGGTATCCCATGACTTTTGTCACTTTTGTGTATATGCACACACATATATCTTAAGTTTTACTATATATATATATAAAATGCATGTTGAATGCAGCAATATTTACAGTATATGTGCTTTATGGCAGCACGAGAAAAAAAATTCCCTTTTAATGAGAGGTAATTTAATTTTTTCACAACCGCAAGATCATAATGCGTTTCCAAAGTTCTCAAAACGCTTCCACTCTACCTTCTGTTTGTGAAAGGCGCCTGGAAATAAATTTGAATTTTTTTGGAATTCATGGGGATAAGGTCTCCCCTTGTGATGCAAAAGCTCTGTGTAAACACTTTGAGGATCAATGGAGGTGCATTTCGATTGCTCCGAGCCAAAAAAAAGTACCTACGAATTGGTAAAAATGTTCTTGTATTAAAGGACATGTATTTTAAAAAATATTTGAATGTTTAGTCAAATTGTAGTCAAACTTTGAGACAAGAGTTTTATTTATAAGATGATCATATGCGAAGCAAGATCAATTGAACGAGCATTTTACTGAAGGCAGAATTAGCACATAGCTGATCGAGGAAGAGGGCAATTTTTATGATACATTTTGTATTCAATTTACATATAATATCTTCAATAACAATAATAAGTACACCCAAGACAATACTTAACAAAAATAAATCAACTTTTACGAATAATGAATGTGTAGAAAGCATTTATTAAACGTACCATTCATTTTTATGCGTATGTAATTATATTTTACAATTTTTGTTATAGAACGTGTTCAGAAACACACACTATTGAAAGAATAAACGGCATTCGGAAGTACAGAGGCTTTAAACTATATCTGTTAACAATTTCTGACATTGATAATGACTTTCTATAAATGCGTGGCTGTACTTATTTATTAGATGAATTGTTTCTGATTGACAATTTCTGCCTGCTAAGTGCTGTAGGAAGTCAGACGCAGAAGTATCTAACATACTGGGCATGATGAACAAATAACAAGTATTGTAAATGTAGAAATGTTTCTTTTCCGCAATGAAAAAAAAAAGAAAAGCAAATATTTATCGAATAGAAAGTTAAAAAAACAAGTAATATAAAAATTTTTTTAAAGTCAATTTCTACTTTTTTTTTTTCACTCTATTGCAGAAAGTCCTTTATAAATGATTTTCATTCATTTTTTAAGTTAATCTGGCGCCATTTATTAGTAGGAACTTAAATCTAAAAAAAAATAAAATTAATGTATTAAATTGAATGGATGAATTAATATTTGAAAAAACTGTATTGACATCAAGTGTCATCCACTACAAGTTAAAAAAATGTACCTGAACTCGAGTGGATGAATAAAAAGTATTTCATGAACGATTAAAAATTTGAACAAGATATATATAGGGAGAGTGTGAGCTAATAGAAGGAATTGAAAAAAATGTGCTCCATGTTGTTAGAACTCATTTATCCGATATTTACAACATAAAGATGCTTCTTGAATGAGACAAACGTGCCTTAAGAATCTGTCGGTCGATGTTGATCGATCACGAACCCTCACCGAAAACAAAATAGCTCACAGATTCTATCATGTGCCAGCCTCACCTCGTATCAGTGTTCTTAAGATGAAATATAAAATCATCGCATCTATTAGTCTTTCAAAAGAAACAAAAAAAAAATTTATTCTACAAAAACAAAATTATTACAAAAGTTTTATTACAAAAAAACAATAATTACGAAACTTTCAGAAAAAAAAATGCTTAGAATCTGTGCAGTATAAGCAAGGCCTTTGCAATACTTTTAGCCCAACGACATATTTGTGAGGCACTAGTTGTTTAGTAAAAACATTTTTTGTTTTAAAACATAAATTGCAGTTGTTTTCTGCACACAAAAAAATTTATTCTACAAAAACGAAATTATTACAAAAGTCTTATTACAAAAAAACAAAAATTACGAAACTTCCTGGAAAAAAAAAAATGCCTGGTATCTGTGCAGTTTAAGCAAGGCATTGCAATACTTTTAGCAAAACAATATACACAGTCCTGTCACATTAATGTGACCACCACCTACTTTCGACGTCAACGTGAAATAACCCATCACAAAAGGCAGGTGGCAGCACATTGCAGTGGAGTGTATATAAAGGATGTCCTAGGGCATCGGAAAGCATTTCCATCGTTAATTACCTTGATCGAATTGCAATTGGTCCGCTCTGCCAAAGGTGGTTATTCTGGCTTTTGATAGGTGGTCACATTAAGGTGACTGGACTGCGTATTTCTGAGGCACAAGTTGCTTTCTGTATGTAGCATGGCTCTTCTGTTTGGGCGATGTCAAAATCCGTGGACAAGACAGCTGGACAACAGAAGAACTTGTAGCCCAACGACATATTTCTGAGGCGCAAGTTGTAATCTGTAGCATGGCTCTTGTGTTTGGGCGATGTAAAAAATCCGTGGATGGACAACTGGTGTCAAACAGAAGAAGCATTTTCTGTTGAAGAGTGCTTAGTTGGATTCCGCAGGTTCGGTGGCGACCTCTTGGGAGGGTGGTGGATCCCCACCCTCTGCCTTGTCCTCTGCCTTCATCTTCTTCTTTTTGGCCTTCTCTTCAGCTTTCTTCAGGGCTTTGGCTGAAATGAAACAACGAATGAGAAAGGCTCTCGGAAAACAACCTGCTCTCTCACACACTCATCATTGCATTCTGCAAGTCATCCACCATCCTACCGATCTTACTCCGATCTTACTTTCCTACCGATCGAATTTGTGCATGTGTTTACTTTTTATTTACATTCATTTACAAGTAATATAATTTTTTTTTTAAAGTCAATTCCTACTTTTTCCCCACCCTATTGCAGAAAGTCCTTTGTAAATAATTTTCATTCAGTTTTTTTTAAGTTTATCTGGCGCCATCTATGGGTAGACACATGTAACTTAAATCTAAAAAAAATTAGAATTAATGAATTAAATTTAATTGCTGAATTAATATTTGAAAAAAAACTGTATTAACATCCAGTGTCATCCACTACAAGTTTTAAAAAAAATGTATTTGAACAAGATATATATAGGAAGAGTGCGAGCTAACAGAAGGAATTGAAAAAGGGGCCTGATGGCCTAGTGGCTAGCGCTCTGGCGCTTAATACCACAGGTATCGGGTTCAAATCCCGGCATTGCCCATGGGTGTTTGTAGTGGTTCGGAATCCACTTTAAACCGTAGGATGTTGTTGCTATCGTGTCAATATTATTATTATTATTATTATTAATAATAAACCATACAGGCGATAGAAACGAACGCTTCCTATGGATAAAATTCAAATTGCTTTAAGTCAAAGAAAATAACACGGAACAATTTTTTGATAAACACAAACTTCATTTTTTATGAATTTCAAAATTACTAATAATTACCCTTCTTCTTCTGCAAGGGTGCTGTTTATTTCCACGGGGCCTGATTGCCGAGTGGCTAGCGTTCTGGCGCTCGGCACCACAGGTATCGGGTTCGAATCTCGGCGTTGCCCGTGGGTGTTTGTGGTGGTTCGGAATCCACTTTAAACCGTAGATCCCTGTCTAATGTGGTCGCAGAGCGTTGCGGGGGCATTGCTACTCCGCGTGCGTGGCTTATCTTCAAGTTATACGTGACCCCCGGGTAGTGAGTAACGTCGGAGCAGCCCTTATGGCTGAAAAAGATCACGGTCTATTTGACAGATGCATTAGAAGGAAAACAAGTAATATTAAACAAAAATTTTAAAGTCAATTCCTACTTTTTATTCACTCTATTGCAGGAAGTCCTTTATAAATAAAGTTGAAATTTTCATCTCACATCTGGTGCCATCTATTGGTAGATATATGCAACTTAAATCTAAAATTAATTAATTAAACTTAATGAATGAATTAATATTTGAAAAAACTGTATTCACATCCAGTTCAAGTTAAAAAAAAAAAAAAAAAAAATTGTATTAGAACTCGAATGGATGAATAAAAAGTAGCTTATGAAGGATTGGAAATTCGAACAAGATATATATATAGGGAGAGTGTCAACTAATAGAATTAAATGAAAAAAAAACATTCATTTAAAAGAATGCGATTTAAACGCTATTGATTTCTATTAAAATTCGAATTAATGTTTGGTGTAAGCAAGTACTTAGATGTTTTGCAGAAGAAAGATCAGCAGTTTTTCCCAGCGCATCTTAACTTGAAAGGACTATTTTGGATTAGGAAGGATGGATTTCAAAAATGAGAATGTGCCCAACCCTCTCGGTAAATGAGTTTTGATCTTTTCGAAGGTTGCAACTGAAGTGAAAAAATCGAGTGAGAACATGAAAACTTTTTTAACTAGTAAAACTTCGTGACTATCAGGGGCCTGAATGACCGAGTGGCTAGCGCCCTGGCGCTCGGTACCACAGGTTTCGGGTTCGTGTCCCGGCGGGGCCATGGATGTTTGTAGTGGTTCGGAATCCACTTTAAACCGTAGGTCCCGGTCTAACACGGTCGTAGAGCGTTGTGGAGAGTGACATATTAAAAATAAGGAAAAAACTAACTGTTCATATATATATATAGTGATTAGGGGATTATAGTCTTTGTTGCTTCACATCCCCATATACCACTTCATTCATCATTCGTAACTATCAAAAAGACGGTTAAGTTTCCTTTTTCTACAAACAAGCACGTCTGGAATCTAACACACAATTCCTTTGGAAAACAGTCAGACAAAAGTGAATTTTCAAGAATTGCAATGGAACGTAAGTTTTTCTTTTATTTTTTAAATACATTTTTTTGCATTTAATTTGACAATATTTTTTGTATGCATTGAAACTGTTCATAAAACATTATTTTTTATCTCATTTATACATTTTGTTATTGCGTTTATGGTTGGAAATTGTATGCACATACGTGTAGTTGTGCATACTTTGTTCAACCATTTGTACCGATTGTATGCACATACGTATAGTTCCAGCAATGATTATGTGTAAAACGGAGAAGTATAATATGGGGGGGGTGAAATGTATTTCGAAAGGGTTTTAATGACAATAAAAATAATTTTAGTTTTTATCAATTAAAATTTTAAATTGCATACTATTAAACGAAAAATTAAATGAATATAATCCCACACAAACTATGAAACGTTTTTGTATCAAAATTGTTTTGAGATACGTTCCCCTAACAAGTGATCGATTGGTTCGTTTCCGCTTTTAAACCGCATGTTCACCTTCCACACAATCGGTGGTTCAACCACAGATTTAGCTTTATTCAGGTCGTTATTATGCATGTCGCTTGTATCAATTTCAAACTGGACTTTCTTTAATGGATGCACGTTTTAAGCACCACACATGTATTGATACACATACTGGCATTTTCTAATAACAATTTTGTCACTTCAATATAAAAACTCAATCTATTTTCATGTATTCAATATAGAATATTTTGCTTCCTACACATGATACTTCCTATTACTTTGAATGAAATTTCAAATGATGTGTGTTTTATTTTACACCGATCGCGTGCAGCTATTGTGTTAAAACCATGTTCTTCTACCTGCGTTTTGAAGTGACATAAACCTTTCAGGCAACGGCAGATGGCGATAGTGGAATATTGTCAAATTTTTTTGAAACCCTGCATGTCGGAACCAAATAAAAGAGTCATGCTTTAAAAAAATTGTAACAAATCAAACTTTTTAAAAATTATATGTAAAAGGATTAAACCTTAGGATATTGCGTAGTACAATGGTTGAATTTCGTGTCGAGAATGACAGAGCTCCAGGACCGGATTTTCCTACAGGCTAACTAGGCTTCAGCCTAAGGCCTCAAGATCAAGAGGGGCCTACATTCAAATTGTTAGCAAAATTAAAATAACACTATTCTAAAAACAGTAAACACTAAAAGCATATGAATGCTTCTTCACATATGAATAATAAACAAACATAATAAATAATTTACAAACTTAAAAATGGGAGGTGAAAGGGCCTCGTAAGTGAAATAGCCTAGGGCCTCTTTTCGTCTAAATCCGGTCGTGCAGTACTTTGAATTCAAAACGATGAAGTAAGTGTTACGAAGTAAAGAGAGAAACACAAACACAGAAAAGAAGGCTGTTTTTTGATAAGACAGTTTATTTCATCGGTTCTCTTAGCTACAATCAACGATGAATACATATACAAATGATACATCTCGTCAATAAATAGTTTGCAAAGATGAACGAACCATGCTGAGGTAGCTTCCACTGGTACCAACCAAGAGCGAGTATAACTATTTCTGAAGGCTGCCATTTCTAAACAGAATTAAATGAGAATCTTCGCAATTATTGTTCAAGAATCGAAATGCTTTGGATACCATCATCTAGAGCAGGGTTCTCCAAACTACGGCCCGCCAGTGTCATCAATCCGGCCCGTGACAGCGAATAGCTTATTTTTGCTGTAATAAGTTGGATAAAAAAACACAGAATGATAATAACTCGGTTTTATTGACTTGCTAGGTAAAGCTTAATGACAAGCATAATACGCAGAAAATTTAACTTAAGCATATCAACTAACAATTAATTGAAATGAATCCCACTAATATTATAAACTAGTGAACAACCCACGGTTACCCTCGGTAGTTATACCTACCTATTTCCGCTTTTAACCACTAGATGTCGTCAAGTGTCATGGTCGTATAGATACACAAAATAGTAATTGTAGTAATTGAACCAGCGAATTTAGCAAGCGTATGCTCGCTCAGAGCGCGTACTCGGCGACTAGTCTAGGAATTACAGATAATGGCAAAAAAATTTTAACTGTTTTGGCCCTTGGTATTTATTGGAGTAAACAGTATGGCCCTAAGGCTGAAAAGTTTGGAGAGCCCTGTTTTAGAGTCCCCACTTATCTGTCACTGTAATCGTAATGCAACACAAGTTGAAATTGCAAAGACACAACAAGAATGAAACAGATTTCGGTGTGAACTCAGTGAAAGCTTGGCTGACTCCACATTGAAGAATCAATTGCATTCGTCCTTGTAAAATTAAAAATCTTTGGTGTTGATTAGTGCTGCGTTTCGGTGTTTTTTGTAGAACATTTACAAATGGCATGCACATGAGGTATTTTTTAAATGACTTCCTTCAGTTGAATAGCACAGTGCAAGATTTCCGAGCTTGAAATGACACAATCATTCCCCCCTCCCCCAAAATAAACTGTTCGATTCAACGTGGATGTGTCGTTTCTGTCTTCGTCTTGATTGGTACTGATTCAGGAACCATGGTAACAGAGGTGACTATTTACACAGATGATGTCCTTGTGAAAAGCAACTGGCAGAGAGGAGACGCCTTTTCAACAGACGGACAGTGTTCCATGTATAACACAAAACACTTTGCCATAAAAGAAACATGTTCTATTGAATGAGTTACAATGTTTATTAAGTCTATTTTGAATTTTCAGATTGTAAAGAAAAATACTGGCCATTTACCTAAGGTTAATTCCAAGACATGAAATCTTTGATTCAGTTTCTAACTGTCTAATATAATCTAGTCCATAATAAATTCAAATGCATTCAAGGTCTGTCCAGCAACCTCGAAGTAGTGTTCATGCAAAGAAGATATTTTTGAGTGTTGTATGAGAAAGGAATTATCATTCTGAGTTGTTAAGACACCCTTCAAGTCCTGCTGAAGTTCACTTTAAAAAAACTGTCTTCAAAGACCACTCCATTTCGTTGACAAACACAGAAGTAGTGGTCCTTCAATTAAAACTATCGTACTGCAAGAGCCTCTAAGGATAATTAAGCTAGGATATAACATCCCCTTCTCTCGACCAACAGAGGATCCTCGTTTGATAAGCTCACGGGTTTCGCAGAACTTCAAGAGAATGTGGCTAGATTCTTTGTTTAAAGCTGAACCAAATGAATTTTATATATAAAAGAAAGGCATCCGAAAGGCTTTAAGAAGATTGATAATTGTGTGGATGTTTTAAAAAATATATTGTTTTGGTTAAATTTTTCAATTTTATTTCAATAGTTAAAAATGGACAGAACTTTCGTTGCAATCTGATATTTCATGATTTGTAAAATTTGCAATTTCAATTTTGGTTTGAGGACATCTCGGTTCTCTTTTTTTACATTTTAATGCGCTCTCTCACTGTAGTTTGGAAAAATAATAGTACACTATTGAAATTAAAATAAAATCAAGTTATAAGAAGATGTAAGAGACATGAAATAAAAAACACGAAGCCTCTCTGCCAGTGAATGATTACGATTGAAGAAACGAGATTCGTATAATGAAAAGGTGATGGTACATAAATACAGCACATTCTCAGCTACAGACGAACTCACTACACAGTTTGAGGTATTTTTTAATATTTTTTCCTTCCCACTTAGTTCAACAACTTATTATTTTTACTTGTTGCAGGTTTGGGTTGACTAGATTCGATTCTCTCACTCAGTTTCATGTTTGTCATCGAATGGATCTTTCTTATCGAGACTATTCAATGATGAATGCACTTTAAACAATAAATCGATATTTCTACGTATATCACGATATATTCAGGATCAGTAATGTATCAATGTATCGATAGTAGTCCATAACTGTCAGAAAGTGTTTAACTTCAATTGACTTAATTGCTTCAGTTTTAGAAAAAAAAATTAAAATAGTGTTCCATATCTGTCTTCTGTGATTCCAACTGATATTTGACTTCGTTTGAAAAATGAAAGAGAAAATTTTTTTGGAACAGTCTGAAATTAGGATGAATATCATTCCTGTAATGATTCTTCCTTATGCATTCGACGGTAGGGTGACAAGCATATATTTCTTGTTGGCCAATGTCAAATTTCTGTTATGCTATAGTGAATTCGTTTCTTTTGAAACTACAGATATCTTCACCCTTAATTTTCACCCGGAATTTTTAAAAATGGGCATCAATTTCGTATGTTATTAATTCTATTGACTTAATTACTACTGTTTCAGAAAAAAAAAAATTAAAATAGTGTTCCCTGTCTGTCTTCTGAGATTTCAATTGATATTTGCCTTGGCTTGAAAAATGAAAGATAACATTTTTTTTTTTTTGGAACAGTCTAAAATTATTCTTCCTCATACATTCGGCGGTAGGGTGACAAACATAGATTTCTTGTTGGTAAATGTTGAATTTTTTTTTATGCTATACTGAATTAGTTTCCTTTGACACTATTATCCTTCACCCTCGTCCAATAAGAGGGGAATTTTTAAAAATGGGCAATCACCTGCTCATTCTTTCAAGCAGAAAATCAAAAGGCACTTTCGATATATGGATACATTACTTTATTTCAAACTTTTAAGTTAAGATTCGAAATGATGATTACTGACTTGCAACAATGACAACTCAAATGCGAAAACAATCTCTGAAAATCTGATTCACGTTTATTAAAAATAGATTTCTCGAGAGGGATTCCAAGATATTTGGCATGCGCTCGTCTCACCACCAACTCATCGTGTCTCGTGGAATCGATTTACAAAATAAGTCCAGCCCTGTTGAAAGCTTTTTTATGAAAAACTCAGTTCCTAGGAACAAAACGTTAGGCACAATTTCTTTCTAGAAATGCTACACATGGACTGAGAGTCAGGTAGTAATGGTTTTTGTGACGCTTCTCGATTCGGTCGTTTTGTCAAAGAAAATCTGTCCTCCTCACCCACCAGTTTCTTTGTATTGGATAAACACAGTGTCCGGGAAAAAGAAGATGGACACTTTTAAGATTTCCGTCCATTGTCCATTTGATTTCGAATATCTTGCAGAAACGTCCTCATTTCAATTGAAAAATTTATAATCTCGAAATCCATTTGAAATCGCTTTCTTCTTGCAGATGCATAAAACACATTTCCAAAAAAGAGATCTCTTATTGGACCTCCAAGCAGGAACTCACACGCAAGCAAAAAATTCCAAATCCAACGGACATCTCGCCATTCCTGGAATTGGGGGCGTGGTCAGAGCTTGTGGGGGCGTGGTCAGTGCTTGTCGGCCCGCGCCCTCAGCATCCTGGTGCAAAGGCTGCGGATGCGGACGGGCGCCACCAGCCACTGGATGTAGGCGGGGTCAACGTTGTCGTAGGCGTGGCGTACGGTGGTGACTAGTTCAGCGACGGTGGAGGGGGTGGAGTCACAGTGCGCCTCCACCTCTGGCCACAGCAGGTCGCAAGGGTTGAGGTCGGCGGGCCACTCGGCGCACTGCACCTGCTGCTGTCGCAGGAAGTCCTCGACCCCCGGGCTCGCTTGGATGGAAGAAGGGTCTTGGGCGAAGAGGAACCTGCGGAAGACAATTTAACATCCGTTTAATATTCTTGTGTGCCTTAAATCTAGTGGAAAGGTCAAGGGTGCACGAAAATAACATTAAATAACATCAGAGAAAAAAAGAAATAGTGAGTGTCAATCTAGTTGTTGTTGTTATCGTGTCCATAGATTTAAAATATTATTATAAAAGTTAGATCAAGTCAAAAGTCTTCACGACAGCAGCCGCTAGCAACCGTCGCTATACAAGACTTCTCTTAAGTTGGCCTCGATTGGCACCCTACCCAATTACAAAACATGGGGATTGAGTGCTAGAGACTCTAGAATGTGCTTAGGTGCCAGGAAAGCGTTGGGGCAATTTCTGTATTTCCCGGTCTTGTCTGGGAGAATCTTCATCCCTCTGTAATGATTAATTATGAGTCTGCTAATGTCAACTTCCTAGGGCTGTTGATGTCCGTGATGAGTGGCTTCTTAAAGTTACGAGAAATGAGCCAGCTTTTGGCAACTGCGTTATTAGATGCTTGACTTGAATAAAACTCTTATTGTTGAATTCCTATTTGGATACAAAAGATTCCTATTCGTGCCCAAACATTACCGAACCGAAACAAATTTAGAGAGAAGTAAAGAAGTAGGCTTCAGGTGGCCAACTTCAATTAAGCAATTCACCCTGGAGGAATCACAATAAATTGCAGGAGTCACCTTGATTTTATATCAATGAATAACTTCTTAAATGCAAAGAGAAGATGCATCACGTCAGATTATTTTCCGGGACATAAATCGGATTATAATCTAGTCTCGCAGTAGAAACTGCAGATACTGGATGGAATTCACAAAAGGGCTACTGCAGATACTGGATGGATGTCACAAAATGGCTACTGCAGATACTGGATGGATGTCACAAAATAGATACTGCAGATACTGGATGGATGTCCCAAAATAGAAACTGCAGATACTAGATGGAATTCACAAAATGGCTACTGCAGATACTGAATGGATGTCACAAAATGGCTACTGCAGATAAAGGAACGCAATAGAAACTGCAGATACTGGATGGAATTCACAAAATGGCTACTGCAGATACTGGATGGATGTCACAAAATGGATACTGCAGATAAAGGAACGCAATAGAAACTGCAGATACTGGATGGAATTCACAAAATGGCTACTGCAGATACTGGATGGATGTCACAAAATGGCTACTGCAGATACTGGATGGATGTCACAAAATAGAAACTGCAGATACTAGATGGAATTCACAAAATGGCTACTGCAGATACTGAATGGATGTCACAAAATGGCTACTGCAGATAAAGGAACGCAATAGAAACTGCAGATACTGGATGGAATTCACAAAATGGCTACTGCAGATACTGGATGGATGTCACAAAATGGATACTGCAGATAAAGGAACGCAATAGAAACTGCAGATACTGGATGGAATTCACAAAATGGCTACTGCAGATACTGAATGGATGTCACAAAATGGCTACTGCAGATAAAGGAACGCAATAGAAACTGCAGATACTGGATGGAATTCACAAAATGGCTACTGCAGATACTGGATGGATGTCACAAAATGGATACTGCAGATACTGGATGGATGTCACAAAATAGATACTGCAGATACTGGATGGATGACACAAAATGGATACTGCAGATAAAGGCACGCATGGGAAAGAGTAGGGCTCTCTCACCTGTGAGCGTCGAGCCCGTAGATGGCGGCCGCGGAGGGCAGCAGTCCGTTGTGCAGGATCTGGACGTAGCGCTCCTCCGTCAGCTCGTTGGGGATGTGCAGCATCTGGCCCTTCCGCCCGCTGCCCGACACGCACACCCAGAAGGTGGCCGATAGGCCCCCGCCCTGGAAGAAGTCCCGCAGGGCCCCGCAGCTGTGCAGGGGCGGCTGGCCCAGGCGCCACACGCGCACGCCGCCGCCCCGCTCACACAGGAAGATCTTCATGTCGCTGAAGACGAGGCGGCCGAGCTCCTCCCCGCTGAAGCCCGCCACCTCCTCCAGGGTGCGCGGGGGCTTCTCCTGCGGGGCGGCGGAGGCGGGGGGCGGCTGCTGCTGCCGGGCGGCCTCCTCCGCCGGTGCGGGGCGTTTGGGGCTGGGCGGCGACTGGATGCCCAGCTGCGAGCGCAGCTCCTTCAGCCTCCTGCGCACTGTGATGGTGGTGCTGCGCGGAGAGGAGGAGGCGGGAGGGCGGCGGTTCTCCTCCTGCCACCGGGGCTTGAAGGGCGGCGACGACGACAACCTGCGGAGACGAGAGAAGGTCGTTTAGGTAGGGCGCTTTTGAAAAAGGGGGACAAAAAGGGTAAGCAAAAAGAATTAATGCTCACAACAGTCAATTAACATGAGGAATGCAAAACTAAAATAAATTTTAAAAATACACTGAAGGGAAAAAAAAATCCCAACGCCAAGAAAATTTTTTTGTAGAGTACTGAAATTCGTGTAGGTCCAGTGTGTCTAGGCCGCATACAGTCTGGTTGCAGGTGTTTCCCTGGCCATCACTGGCACCAAGGCAGAACCGGCTTTCATCTGAAAACACATCAGATCTCCATGCATTTGTCTAGTTAACATCTTTAATTGATTAAATTTTAAATATCGCAGGTTAATTTGAGACCAAGAAAATGCATTTCAAGTGTAAAATGCTGTTACATTAACAGCCGGTGTAACCTCCAGAATTTTGAATGCAAGCCTTCATTTGTCATACAGACATTTGGCATTGTGTCATACAGATGCCAAATGTCATTTTGTGTTATGGAGTTTCATGCTTGTTGTACTTGTTTCGTCGATACTGGGACGGTCAGTGCTGGCTGTGGATGATGCTGGAGTTGTTGTCCAATGCTATCCCATACGTGCTCAATTGGAGACAGATCCGGTGATCTCGTAGGCCAAGGTAACATGTTGACACTCTGTAGAGCACGTTAGGTTACAACAGCGGCATGAGGGCGAGCGTTATCCTGTTGGAAAACTCCCCCTTGAATGCTGCTCATGAATGGCAGTACTGCAGGTTGAATTATCAGACCGACGTATAAATTTGCAATCAATGTGTTTGGGATAACCACGAGAGTGCTCCTGCTGTCATAGGAAATTGCTTCCCAGACCTAGACTCCAGGTGTAGGTCCAGTGTGTCTAGGCCACTGACAGTCTGGTTGAAGGCGCTCCCCTGGCCTGACGAACACTCGGCCATCTCTGGCACCAAGGCAGAACCTGCTTTCATCCGAAAACACAACAGATCTCCACCCCGTCCTCCAATGAGCTCTGTCTTGACACCACTGGTATCGCAAACGGCAATGTCTTGGAGTCAGTGGAATGCACGCTACAGGACGCCTGGCTCGGAGCTGTCCTTGAAGTAACCGATTTCTAATAGTCCACTGTGTCACTGTGGTACCAACTGCAGTTTGAATTTCTGCCGCAGACGCAGTACGATGCACCACAGCTGTACGGCGAATACGGCGGTCTTCCATCTCAGTTGTGCCCCGTGGCCGCCCGGAACCCGGTTTTCTTCAGGCAGTACCATCCCTTGACCACTGCTCCTAACCATCACGCACAGTGGACAAATTTCGACCAAGTGTTTCTGCAATGTCGCGGAAAGAAAATTCACCTTCTCGTAGCCCTGTTATACGCCCTCGATCAAAATCAGTGAGCTGTTGAAAATGGCTTATTCGTCTTCTTAAAGGTATTCTTGGCTGACATCAACTCAAATACGTCAAATTTCAAAGCTCAATAACGCTCACGAACTTTACAGCACGCATTTAAAGCAAACCCGATTTGCAAGTTCCGAGTGCTGCTGCTAGCGCTACACTTATGCGAAAAGCACCATAACTGAATCGATGTCATCTTTCAGATGTATAAACACGTGTTGGGATTTTTTTTCCGTCAGTAATTTAAGGCATCTCTTTGAAACTTTAATATTTATGTTAAACAACGAAACCCTACATTAATGTTACAAGGGATGGTGAGAGTTTTAAGGCTTTTTCCAACCCAGTCACAATAAATTTTTTCATTGCATTGGACCCAAAAACTGAACTGACCATGTTGACCTGTTGTAAGAGACGGCGTGGCTCAATGTTATTACCCTGGGATTAAATGATTCTTGCTAGGTCATCGGTATCTTTTTATCTCTCTGGTATTTCGTAACTGGAGTATTTTTTAAACATCAATACTGGAAGGATATGCGCAAACTTTATTAAGGGATGTATGGCCTATGCTAATCATTCAACTGCACTTGAAAGCTTAAAATCCTTTTCCTTTCATTTAATTAAAAGTTTTGTTAGATTTTTGTAGCACCCACACACTCACTACTCTAAAAAAGTTGTAAGAGCTTGAGTGGCTTGTGGATAGAGCATTGAATTTTGAATTTCGTCCCAAAATTTCCAAATTCCAGACCAAATTTCGTTCATCTAACACAAGTCTTTCTTGGTGTTGGGATTATTTTTCCGTCAGTGTAGTATTTGAAAGAAGCGAAATGAATGCAAATTTGATAATTTATGCCAAGAAAGGGGCTTACCTGTTGTGGGCGGGCAGGGGCTGTGCTCCGCAGGGGCTGGTCTGTTGCTGTGGGGGCGGGGCCTTCTCCGGTGGGGCAGGTCTCCGATGCAGCCCGTCTGCTGCCACTTGTGCACCAGGCGCATGACGGTGGTGCGGTGGCAGCCCAACTCCGTGGCGATCTTGGTCCAGGACCAGCCCTGCTGGTGCAGGGACAGCGCCCGGGTCCGCATACCTGCGCAGCAGAACATACCGCCCTCAGAAACACGCACGCACACAACAACTATTACTACAAAGCATTACAGGATCCCTTATTTGAACCACAAATCAATTCGTTCGGAAAAAAAATCGAATCGTGTTAATGAATAATGCATTCAAAACCTGTTTGATGTCGGTTTGCCCTTTTAAAGCTCGTTTTCACCGAGGCATGAAGCGTTGAAGATTCACGCGGCAGGCAAGACAATTTTTTCTGCCCCTTTTACAGCGAAACGTCAGAAATAACATTGAATCTATTGAAGTTCCGCTTCGAGTTGAAAGTGTGTCAACTCGAAGCGGTGCATTTCAAACCGGTTTCATACGAACGTTCTGAGGCTAGTGATGGGTCAACGCTTCTCGCTTAAAGCCTCACGCTTCGGTGGGAAGGAGCCTTCAAGAAACAAGCGTCAATGATTGTAAACAATTTATTCGATTCCTTCAAATGGAACGAATTATTCCATTGACGAATAATAGATTTAAAACTTACGCATAATGTCGTTTGTTTACGCTTTATGTAACGAATGTGCCAATAATTCTGAATAATTTATTTATTTGACGTTTAAGGGCAGGAAGAGAACATGAATAAGAATCGGAATAATATAGAAAAAAATGGCTGGCGAATGATAGGTGGCGCTGCACGTAACGCTTAAGTCGGCACATGAAGGCCCTTCTCAAAAGTCCTTCGATATCGCTTTACATCGTTCCACCAATGATGAACTGACTGATATTCATTTCTTGAATGACCTATTAACCGGCAGTGAATGCTGTTTCAGGAAACGTGCGTCTCTGATGAGACTTATGGTCTCGTTACGTCTCGTCTCGACTTATGGCACCATAAGAGAACGGACATTAAGGAATCGAGTGATATGGATGTGTTAGGTTTCCTGTTCACATGTTTTTATCGCTCTTCGTGTTTTATTTCCTACAAGACACTTTCAAGAGTATTGCTTACGAAACACCCGTGAATAATGTCATAGACCTGGTCTCACTGCGGCTGGAATCCAATATCTTCGAAAACGTCCTACTTTCAATTCGGCGTACATCCCTAACAAAGCTAACTTAAATAAAGTCTTATGTTTTTGTGTACAGTGCTTTAAGCTGTTTTTGTGTCCTGCGGGTAGTGCCCGTGGTTTTTATATTGCGTTCTTTCAAACAGGCACACGGGAGGTTTGGCATTCGGTACCACAGGTATCGGATTCAAATCCCGGCTTTGCCCATGGGTGTTGTAGTGGTTCGGAATCCACTTTAAACCGTAGGTCCCGGTCCTAATAGGATCGTAGAGCGTTGCCGGGGCATTGTTGCTCCGCGTCCGTGGCTTACCATCCAGTTACACGCGCCCCCTGGATAATGCAAAGTGAGTAACATCGGTGCAGCCATTATGGCGAAAGATCACGGTCTATTTGCCAGCTGCATTAGAAGGAAAGAAGGAAATCTTTCAAACAGGCACATGTGTATCGTTTCGACGGAACATGACAGGGTAGCGAGGAATTCATGTTCATGTTTTCCCATTTTGGAATAGAATACTAAATAAATAAATAATTCCAATATCAGTATCAAACTTTATTTAACAATACATAAAGAAATACATTTTAAATGTACAAAATATCACACACACACACACACATCTCTATAAGTCTATAGAAATTAACCCTTTGCACTCGAGGGCTCCCGAGCGGAGCCATTTAAAATGTGTCTTCCAGCTCGAGGGCTCCGCTACGGAGACAATGCAAATAGCACTATAAATAACGCGTTTCTTTTAATGCGTCCATCAAACTTGCATGTGAACGGAATCTTTTCACTAAATCCGCTTCGAGTTGCTGGTAATACGAATGAAAAAAAACTTCCAGTGCAAAGGGTTAAAATCTGCAATATTCACAGAGAGAAGCGATAAGTTTATATTCTTGACAACCAGGACATCGTTCTAAATGGTTTCATCGTTCTAATCGTTCTAACAATTTATTTCAAAGCAAAAGCAAAACTTGCAACACATATACACGCAAATTAATTGTAGCGATCCCACCGCGGAACGTAACCAAAGCGGATGCATACAAAAGTGCTGTGTGATACATCGCTACGCGGAGAAATACAGAAGGTGCGAAACGAGAAAACACTCTCCGCGTCAGTTGGATCGCGGCAATCGAACTGTAAACATCGCTCGTTGCTGTTTTAAGTGCAACATGCTTGTATTATTCGTTTATTTCTAAGTATTTTATAATTTTTTTGCAACAATTTTTAATGTTATTAAAGTAGTATGAATTATCAGGATATGTAATTTATATCATTAGTATGTATATTTAATTTTCGACATTACTACATTAATGATCCCTTCCTTTTTAAACTCCGCCTGAGATGAGACCGCAGAATCAAAACTGTTCTTTCATGTGCTCATCTAATAACGCACCACAAGGATTCTTGATGCTGCAAGCTACTACCTGCTCATGTACATGTTCTTCTTGGTGTTCCTGTAGCGACGATATGGGTGGTGTTTCTCCAGATAATAAGGAGATATTCCTTTTTGAATGGACAGATATTATCAGCATGGAAGTATTTTGTTTAAATATCGAATGTTGCTTAATTGTAAAATTTTATAAGCACCATTCAATTTTATTGGATATCCGTTCCTTTATCTTGTTTCCTCTGCTGACTCTTCCACTGAGTAACATGCCAAATGCGGCCTGGTGAATAAGTGGCTAGCGCTCTGGCCTTGGGTATCCCAGGCTTCAGGTTCAAATCCTGCTGGTGCCATGGATGTTTGTGAGTGATTCGGAATCCCCTTTAAACTGTTGGTCCCCGTCTGTTTAGCCTAAATTGTGCACAAGATGACCGTAGAGCGAAAAACCAAACCAAACATGCCAAATGGATGCCAATTATTTACAATTGAAGTTACGATTTGGATAGAGTATTCGATATAGCTATTCTTATAATTATTTCGATAGAATATTGCTTATTCGAATTGAGTATTTCGATAGAGCTGTACTTAGGATGTTATAAATACTTAATAATTATAAGTTTTTCTCTTTGGTTTTTACTCATTTCTTTCGGATTTCCCGGAAAACATGTTTTTACTCTATTTTCGTACTATACTCTATTACTACTTACTCTATTTCCGTGTATTGTATTTATTTTAATACATCTTTTTTTGTTATTTTTTTATCCATCTAATGCAGTTTTATTTACTGATGCCTGTGTTTGTATCATGATTTTCAGTTTCGTTGCACACATTTCGGGTCTAATTTCTTTTTGTCCAGAGATACGAGTGAGGCACTTGAGGGTTTTCTTATTACGAAGGCTGTAATGATTATGTTATACAATTTGATTATAGCTAATAGTGTTGCGTAAAATGGTTGTTTTTCTAATTCATGATCTCCTTTCGTCCTATTCTTTATATATATATATATATATATATATATATATATATATATATATGATATATATATATCCACTACTGTACCCAAAAAGTTAGACCAATTTTTTTTCTCAAAAAGTCTTTATTTATACTTCCAATTCCATCGCCTTCAAAGTAATCCCCTCCGGACACAATACACTTATGCCAACTTTTTCTCCAATCCGCAATGCATGCTAAAAAGTCATCGGCAGGGATGGCCTTCAAAGAGCGCGCCGATTCACGTTGAATCTCTTCAATCCACTCAAAACCGATCGACCGATCAAAACATGGTCGACCCGAGGGCTCTTCGTCTTCAGCACGTTCTCTGTTTTCTTTTAACTGTTTATTCCACTTGTAAACATTTCTTTCCGATATAGGAATGCTCACCGAATGCAACATTCTATACATTTCCGCAAACAAAATTGAATGCAAGTTATTTTCTCAATAAATTAAGACATTTCAAAATACGCCGGAATCAGTTTCAGCGTCTCGCAAAGTCAAGCGTAACTCAAACACTAATGAATGTTTTGAGGAAAAATTTCACACAGATATCAAGAACAGTGCCAGCAACCTAAATAAGAAACAAATTGGAAATTCCATAAGCCCCGGGAATTTTAAATTGAAAATGGGTCTTACTTTTGGGACACAGAAGTATATATAAATTCCCTTCGAGTCGAGTTCGAAAGAGGAAGAAATGAGAAACGTAATTAACAGAAAAAACATTCAGCAGCGCAGAAATGAGCCGTTTCATTATCCAACAAAAGCCGAAAAGCACTGGAGCGAATCTTTTCTTTTCTCTGTCTTATCCGCAAACCGAGTTTCAACGCAGTTCACACGGAGTCGAGCCAACTAATGACTCTCTTTGTTCAAAAATGGATTCACGGCAAACAGGTGGACGATCATTTCCTACTCGTGATGCGCGGATGGTACTCTAAAAACAGGACAATAAGGCTGGTCACAAGCACTTTTTTCAATTCCGACTATTACTTCACACTCTCCCTATATATATCTTGTTCACATTTTCAATCTTTTTATTCATCCACTCAAGCTCAAACACATTTTTCATTTTGAACTTGTAGTGGATGACACTGGACGTTAATACAGTTTTTTCAAATATTAATTCACTAATTAAATTAAATTCATTCATTTTAGTTTTATAGGGGAAAAAAAATTTCTCTTATATAAGATATTTAGCGGGATATAAATTGAGGAATGAATATCGTCAGTCGCGAAGCGTGTAGATAGCTGGAAAAAAAAATTCTTTTTCCGGATTCTTTTTTCATTCTGGGTTCTAGTCTGAAGTCAAGGAGGGAACAACATGGAAAATGAAACATGTGAAAAGTTCAATTACAGTTTTTTTTTTAACTTGTAGTCGATGACACTGGATGTTAATACAGTTTTTCCTAACATTAATTCATTCATTAAATTTAATTCATTAATTTTAATTCTTTTCAGATTTAAGTTGCCTATATCTACCCATAGAGGGTGCCAGATAAACTTAAAAAAATGAATGAAACTTATTTATAACGGACTTTCTGCAATAGAGTGAAAAAAAAGTAGGAATTGACTTAAAAAAAAAATTTTTTTTTTATATTACTTTTTTAGAAAGTAAGTTTCATAGTGAACAATTTCGTACAACTGCAACCAGGGCCAGATTTTTCAATCGGCTAACTAGGTTTCAGCCTAGGGCCGCGAGATCAAGATGGGGCCTACCTTCAAATTGTTAGAAAAATTAGAATGACACTATTCTAAAAACAGTCAACACTAAAACACGGAATCGAAAATAAGGGGAAATTCTACACATATGACTCAGAAACAAACATAATAAGTAATTTACACACTTAAAAATGGGAGGTGAAAGGGCCTCATAAGTGGAATAGCCTAGGGCCTCTTTTCATCTAAATCCGGCCCTGGTTCCAAGCTATCGACACCAAAAAATCGATCCGAGTCAGGGAGGAGAGTCGAATAAAGCACCTTCCAAGTTTAAAGAAGGGAACACGCCAATTGTGAAAGAGGATGGGGGGAAAGTTAATGTTATGAGCGATTGCCCCACGTCCACATTCACAATGGACGGGAATGGAGACGTTTAGAATCTCGAGAAAAATTTTAAATCGTCGTTTCACTATCGCAAATGCATATCTTGTCTTGGATTCCGATTTTTAGCTTGGTTAATACCGATGGTACCATTTGCATATTTCACGAATAGCCCACTGACGGGTGTTCACAGAGAGGAAACCCTTCCAGAAGGTTAAATGCCCCGCATTAGTGAGTCGCGAGCTTGACTATCGATACTTAATCGATGTTTGTACTGCTTATTTCGATACTTATAATACTTTTTCTCACGGTGTCTCTTTTTTTCAATTCCTTCTATTAGTTCACATTCTCCCTATATATATCTTGTTCAAATTTTCAATTCGTTCATGAAATACTTTTTATTCATCCACTCGAGTTCAAATACAGTTTTTTTTAATGACACTGGATGTCAATACAGTTTTTTCAAACATTAAATCAGTAATTAAATTTAATTCAATAATTTTAGTTTTTTTTATATTTAGGTTGCATGTATCTACCAATAGAGGGCGCCAGATAAACTTAAAAAAATGAATGAAAATTATTTAAAAAGGACTTTCTGCAATAGAGTGAAAAAAAAAGAAGGAATTGACTTAAAATTCTTTTTTATATTACTTGTTTTTCTGAAGACTACGACACACACAACCTACAGGTTCAATCCGCCTGCACTTTAGCTGCGCCTGTTGCCACTAAGACACGAAAATTTCAAAACGAAATTATGTAAAAGTATTTTTTTTTAACACACGATAAAAATAACAGTAGTCAAATAGTTAAATAAACTATTCGGTAGGCCGAATAAATAATGAATTTATGCAGTTTTTTTTTTTTTTTTTTATCTCTATAACGTTTATAACAACCGACCATAAACAATTAGCCAAATTTTCAAATAAATAAATTACACTAATTAAAATGAAAAGGTTAAGAATTTATTATTTGAAATGTTCCAATATTTATTGCATTTTTAAAATCATATTATTTTAGTACGAAGAGGATATTTATTTTAATCTTTGCAATTTTTTTTTCGAGAAATAGTTAGGATCAAAAACTTTTCTTTTGTTCTTATCGTTGTTTCTTATTTAACGTTTCTTTCTTCTTAAGAATCAGGATTTACCGAGTTTCCGCTTTAACCGGTCTACGATAATATATATACATGGCCGAATTTAGATGAAAAGAGGTCCTAGGCTATTCCACTTACGAGGCCCTTTCACCTCCCATTTTTAAGTTTGTAAATTACATGAGAGATATTAAAATGCATTATTACCGTGATATATATCAATACGTTAAATGAAACATGTTGTGATGGGTACTCATCTTTATAAAAAATGTGGCACGGAGAATAAATAAAAAAAAGTCGAGAACACTTATTTGGATATTTATTCTCTGCACCCTATAGAGAACTTGTAACAATAACTTATCAAACATAACACACAACAATTACAAAGAAACAAAATTCGATTAATAAAAATCTTTGACTACGAAAATAAAATATGCAATAAAAATTATCCTATTTTCTCTCAAATTAAATTAAATCTATTCAATACATTGAAGATTAAAGCAAATTCAATTCAGGTAAATTTATTTCATAATTTCTTCTTATTTTGGATTCAGTATTTTAGTGTTTACTGTTTTTAGAATACTGTAATTCTAATTTTTTTAACAATTTCAATGTAGGCCTCTCTTGATCTTGAGGCCCTAGGCTGAAGCCTAGTTAGCCTAAAGGAAAATCCGGCCCTGTATATATATATATATATATATATATATAATTATCGTATATTTTCACCGTTCTGACGGGGACATTTTAAAGAAAAATGTCACGAAAATTACAAAATTGTTTAGAAAATGTTAAGCAGCGAAAGCACGTTTAGAAAGGTGAATCACAGCGAGGGAACTTACCTTCCTTACGTTTGGAGAGGAATTCTTCAAAAAGATATGAACACTCTCGCTCCTTCAAGACTGTGCCTGACACACGGGTCTTAGGCGTGGGTGTAATAAAGTAATAAAAATATATCTCAGTACGGTGGCAAGTTAATTGCGCGGCGAGCTGTGACTACGTTCTTATAATGGAGGCTAACGCAGCGAGGTTCCTGCAGCAAAGTCTGATCCTTGGGATGACAGGTGTTTCCAAGGGGGAAGAAGGATTCCTTCTGGCTATGTTCGACTGAAGACGTTATAAGCACTTAGCTGTGCATGGAGGGATGTTATCGAATGCTATTTACTACTCTGTCCAAAAAGTAAGACCAGTTTTCAATTTAAAATTCCCGGGGCTTATGGAATTTCAATTTGTTTTTCTTTTTTAGGTTGTTGGCACTGTCCGTCACATCTGTGTGGAATTTCACGTCAAAATATTCATTAGTGTTTGAGTGACGCTTGGCTTTGTGAGACGCTAAAACGGATTCCGCGATTTTTGAAATGTCTGAATGAATTGAGCAAGAACTTGCATTCAATTTTGTTGGCGGAAACGTATAGAATGCAGAACGCATTCGATGAGCATTCCTATATAGGAAAGAAATGTTTAGAAGGGGTATAAACAGCTCAAAGAAGGCAGAGAACGCGTTGAAGACGAAGATCCCTCTGATCGACCCTCCACCTTAACCGACGAAGCTCACGTCCAAAAAAATTAAGGATTTGGTGCTTGCAAACCGTCGATTTACAATTAGAAGAGACTCGCTGAGGATGCTGGAATTTCAAAAGAATCTGTCCATTCCATTTCGGGCCTCAAATCTTGACGGGTACCGAAAACACTGTATTCTTCGTAACATTTTCGCAAAAAAGGAAACCCATATCATTCCACAACCACCATATTCACCTAATTTACCATCGTGCTACTTCTGGCTAGTCTCTAAACACAAAAGACCACTCCGGAGACATCGTTTTGAGTCGATTGAAGAGACATTTCAAAAATCGCCGGAATCATTTTCAGCGTCTCACAAAGCCAAGCAGTGCCAGCAACCTAAAAAAGAAAATAAATAATTGAAATTCCATAAGCCCCTGGAATTTTAAATTGAAAATGGGTCTTACTTTTTGGACACAGTAGTATATATAATTCGATCTTATATTTTCACCGTTCCGTGGGGGACATTTTAAAGAAAAGTGTCACGAAAATGATAAAATTGTTTAGAAAATATTTGCTTTTATCTTCCCTGTCAGAGTTGAGCAGTGAAAGCACGTTTAGAATGGTGAATCACAGCGACGGAACTTACCTTCCTTACATTTGAAGAGGAATTCTTGAAAAAGAAATTGAGATTCTCACTCTTTCTGGACTGTGCCTGGCACACGGGTTTTAGGCGTAGGTGTTATAAAGTAATAAAAATACCTCTCAGCATGGAGTAATTGCGCGGCGAACTGTGACGACTTTCTTATAGTAGAGGCTAACGCAAGCGAGATTGCTACAACAAGAGCTGACGTCATGATCCTTGGGATGACAGATATTTCTCTGAATTCCCTGTCGCTTGTTCGACGGAAGACGTTATAAGCCAGGGATGAGCAAATTACGCCCGCCGAAAAGTTCTATCCGGCCAGCGGATAGAATTTTAATTTTGCCGGTCCGAGGCCAATTATAAAAAAAAAAAGAAATGTTTATATATCCATCTCCCTTTCTCCTTTGATTAAATATTATTTTTTTCTTACTTTTTTTCAAAGGACTGATGATCTTTTTACTTTCTCTATTTTTGTTCTACGAAACATAAATCGACGGAAATAGCAAGCACAGACAGCTTTCAATCGGTAAAATGTTAAAAGCGGAAGTTCTTTGTTAGTTACAGCTGTAGATTGGCGCCAACAAGCGTTATCTCTTGCTCGGAGAGCAGATATATGGGAATCCAATATAGGTGAATTAGAACCCACATGTGGCAGACTGCGCATTTTAAGTTCCATATAGCGGCTTTTTTAAACTTTTAGAAATGAAATCGCAATTTCATTCATCTCATTAACATATTTATATTGTAATACTTGTATATTGTTTTTAAAATTTTAGAAAAATTTATCTTGGCCCGCCAAACTTTTTTCGATTTTTGGCCCACGCCCAAAAACGTCTGCCCATCCCTGTTATAAGCACTTAGCTGTACATGGTGGGATCTTATCGAATGTTATTTAATTGTATGCATCATTCAATTTTATTGGAACATCCACTCGATTTTCTTTTGTTTGTGACTTTCATATGTGTCATTCCTGAATGTTCTGCACCCTGTTTCCTTCGAGACGTTATAGGCAGGGGTGGGAAGTCGGCTTAAAAATCTCACTCTTGATCAGGTCAGGGTTTAGATGAAGAGAGGCCCTAGGCTATTCCACTTGTGAGGCCCTTTCACCTCCCATTTTTAAGTTTGTAAACTACACGAGATGTAATAAAATACACCATTACTGTGATAATATGTTAAAAGAAACATGTTGTGATGGGTACTAATCTTTATAAAAATGTGACACGTATAATAAATAAAAAGTCGAGAACACTTATTTGGACATTTATTCTCAGCACCCTATAGAGTACTCGAAAACAATAACTCATCCAACACAACACGCAACATTTACAAAGAAGCAAAATTCAAATAATGAAACTCTTTGACGACGAAAATAAAACACGCAATAAAAATTATCCCATTTTCTATCAAATTGAATGAAATATATTCAATACATTGAAGATGCAAGCAAATTCAATTCAGATAAATTTATTTCATAATTTCTCCTTATTTTGGATTCAGTGTTTGCTGCTTTTAGAATAGTGTCATTCTAATTTTGCTAACAATTTGAGTGTAGGCCCCTCTTGATCTTGAGGCCCTAGGCCGAAGCCTAGTTAGCCTATAGGAAAATCCGTCCCTGCTCTTGATCTTTCTATAAAAGTTTTCATTTTCCCAAAATGAAGCGTTAAGGAGAGCCTTCCGTTGTATCTTTCCCACCAATACGAGAGACAGTGAATGCTTGAGCAGCGGACCCAGAAATAATTTTCTCTTCACGGAGTCTTATCAAAAGCTATCTCCGATTCTACCATAAAAGGAGATTATTAGTAGGAAGCTATTTTATTATTATAGAATGAAAAGCGATTGAATACAATAACAAATATAGCATCATTGTGCTTAAAACGTATAATTATCTGATGCTTAAGACTTCACCCATTCTATAAAACTACGATACCTGCTAATTTGGTACTGTTATAAGACGAATGTATATGTATGTATGTATATATACGAATGTATATATACATACATATTAAAGCTATTAGATTATTAGTCAATATATCTCATAATTTCGACATTTCTTTTTTTGAATATTAAAGATAAATTATTCTAGTTAATAAATTGAAATCAAATTATTGAAATTGTGTAGACATTATAAATATCCGATAAATTCGTTCGTTTAGCACAGGGATGGCCAACCCGAATGATCTTGCGGGCCACTTTGGAAATGCATCCTAACTCCGCGGGTCGCGTATAAAATTATATATCCCCTTATTAGATTTAGACCCACTATAAATATTTTTCTGGAGTCAAAAATGGAAACATAATGAGCTATTATTATTGTGTTTACTGTTATTCTTACATGTAAACATAGATAATATAATAATAGTGATACTAAACTCACATTGCAAAGAAATATAGAATACTAAAAATGAAATAAAATATATAAATATAAAAGAAATAAAGAAAAATGGAGATTAATTATTTTTATATGTTTTTGTCCATTCATCATGAGTTCTCAGAATATAATGCAATTACTCTGCGAACTCATAACTGTAAACTCATCAATAAAACAGGCACTATCTCTCCTATATTCGCAAGAATATTATTTTAAAATAAAAGTCAATATATCTCATAATTTCGACATTTCTTTTTTTGAATATATGAATGCGCACATAATTTATTTTTTTAATACAGTAGTTTTCACTACTTTGGCCATTAGGAAATACAAATATATTTTGTAAAAGTGTATACAAAGTATGTGTATGCTTTACAATTTTTTTTGTTCTAATGCAGCTAGCAGACACTTAGACAGCTGTCTTGGATGCCTTAAGGCAAGCGCTCCACAGACGTTACTCACTTTGCATTACCCAGGGGGCGCGTGTAGCTTGAAGATAAGCCACGGACGCGGAGTAACAATGCCCATGTTTTACAAAATATATTTTCTAAAAGTGTGATAAAGCTCACAAAAAAAATTTTCAAGGCTGGCCGAGGATTGGCCATCCCTGGTCTAGCAACTACATTGACATTAATTAAATTGAATAGTATTGTATTGATAAAAAACTCAGCACGAAAGAAAAAGTTACAAATTCAAATTCAAAAACACAAACAAACAAGCACAAAAACTCAGGAGTTCCAGCTGTACAGAAATGAAAACTGTTAGTAACGATAAGCCCTGCACTAAAATTCGAGCAGCGGTCAACATCCAACAAACAATCGAATTCACTCCAAAAGAGTCTGACATAGTAAACCGTTCGATCAATACCGGATTATAGCAATTTCAGAGCTATCGAATGTCGTATTAAAGAGCTCTTACTGCATTCGCAATTTAAGCTGTTATTGAAAAAAACTAAAATTTATGATAAAATTTAAAATTAACAAGTAATATAAAAAAAAAATTTTTTTTAAAACAATTCCTACTTTTTTTTCACTCTATTTCAAAAAAGTCCTTTACAATTAAAATTGAAATTTTGCTTTTATATCTAGCGCCATCTATTGTTAAATACATCCAACTTAAATGTCGAAAAAAAAACTAAAATGAATGAATTAATATTTGAAGAAACTGTATTCACATCCAGTGTCATCCACTACAAGTTCAAAAAAATGTGTTTGAACTCGAGTGGAGGTATAAAAAGTATTTTATGAACGATTGAAAATGTGAACAAGATATATATAGGGAGAGTGTGAGCTAATAGAAGGAATTGGAAAAATAAAATGTATCCATTTGCTAACTTGAAAAATAAAATACATTTTCCTATGTAAAGGAGCAAAGATAATAATAATCTGTATCTCCTCATCTTGCATAATAATATATCTGTATCTCCTTGGATGCCGAGATAAAGCAAAGTGAGTGTTCGGACACTTCTGTAAAGATTTCGACTTTCTCTATGAATTAAATTGAAATGGAAACCTGAATGGCGTCAGTCCAGAATAGGGTTTAATGATTTATTGAATCTTTAAAGTTTGATTGTGCTTTAAAATATCTATAAATAAAGAATCGGTGACTTATATTTTTAATTTTTATGAAGATTATTAAAAAAAGATGGGAAAAGCGGGCACGAATGGTCGCTCGGTACTACAGTTTTCGGGTTCGAGTCTCGGAGGTGCCATGGATGTTTGCAGTGGTTCCACTTTAAGCCGTAGGTCCCGGTCTCCTACGACTGTAGAGCGTCACGGAGCCAAAGTCAGACTTCTACCAACAGATGCTGCATCACAACAGAAGCTGCTTTGTTCCCCTTCAACTACATGTCCACACGGGTTCGTGGGCTGGGTCTAGATTAGATATCTACCAAGTGGGATAAGTAGCAACAACAATAACAGATGGGAAAAGCAGGGTTTTAATATTTCTAAGCGTAAAATAAACGACCCGAGGAATAAAAAAGAAAATATTAGTAAAAGTTTCTTCACATTAGACTTCGAAAAACGGGTAAAAATTGCGTATTCAATACAGGTTCATACATCGCTTATTTTATCTAAAGTCGCTTCTCATGTTTTAAAAGAAAATCCATCCAACCTCTCCCTCCCCCTTCCCCTCCCCCCAAAAAAACTGTCACAAAATCTTTAAACGTATCTATAGAAATTTTAAATAAAATTATAAAATCTGATTTAAAACTAATAAAGAAAAATTATCTTCACCAAATTATGTTTCTCAGTGTAGTCATGTATGAACCAGACTTAATTTCTGTTACTGAATTTGAAATAAACCCACAGTTAACAAAATCAAGAACCAGTAATAAAAAAATAATAATACCAATAAAGCATTTGATTCTAACATTTTTATCGTTCCTTTAATCAAAGAATATGTGAATTCATCTTATATTGTCGTATATGAATTCATCTTGAGAAGAATTCACATATTCAAAGTATATGTGAATTCTTCTCAAAACCTATTACGATGCTTTAACTTTCTCAACACCCTCGTGTTGAAAATAAACCTGTTCATCCCCATTCACACAGAATGCCAGTGCGATTCATCCCTCCAATTATAAGTCAAGTCCAGAAAGAAAGGGAAAAAAACAAAAACAAATTCGAAGCTCATAGATTTACCTTCTTCAGCAGATATCACTAACACCGCATTCACACCAAGGTGATCGATCCACCACAAGTGTTTGATGCTTATGGCCTTGATGTGAATGCGTCTTAAAAGTAAAGTTTGGTTTGGCTTGTCCTCTAATGTCATCTTATTCACAATTAAGGCTAAGCAGATCGTGATCTACAAGATAAAGTGGATTCCGAACCACTACAAACACCCATGGCACCGCCGAACCCGAAACCTGTGGTACCGAGCGCCAATAAAGATGCGTCTTGAAGTAATGCGACTCAGAACGTCTCTTTGGATGATGACGCAACTCGATTTGTTCACCATTTCTGCAACTAAAACAACCTGCCACAGTGAAGAGCCTGAATGGTCGAGTGGCTAGCTCTCGGGTTCGAGTCCCGGCGGTGCCTTGGGTGTTCGTAGTGGTTCGGAATCTACTTTAAGCCGTAGGTCCCGATCTCCTAATGACTGTAAGAGCGTTACGGAGCCAAAGCCAGACTTCTACCTACTGGTGCTCCATCCCAACAGAAGCTGCCCCCTCTCCCTCCATCCATGAGTAGATCCCTCATGGGGTGTCCGTCCCGCACAGCAGGACATTGAGGATTAGTCACAACAACAATAAGAGCTCGTGTCCCTTTAGGTGATGACGCAACCCGATTTGTTCACCATTTCTGCAGCCAAAACAACCCACCACAGTGTGAAATATCTTTAATCGGGCATTCTCTATAAAAGGTTCCGATTTCTTTTGTAGATTTAATTGCTTCTCACCCGGCCCTGCTCGCCTTTTCGTTCGTCGTGACTGCAAGTTTTCTGCCCAGTGCAGAACTCGCAAATCTGCAGAACTTTTTATAAGGCTGAACGACTTGGGTCAGCCTTTATACCTGGGATGGGCAAACTACGGCCCGCGAGAAGGCCCGCGGATAGAATTTTAATTTGATGGTCCGAGGCAAATTATAAGAAATATATATTTATATATTATATGTCCATATCCTTTCCTACTTTGATTAAATATTATTTTTTTCTCTTCCTTGTTTTTCGAAGGACTGATGATCTCTTTTACTTTCTCTATTTTTGTTCGACAAAGCATATATCAACAGAAATAGCAAGCACAGACAGCTTTCAATAAGTAAAGTGATAAGTTATATATGTGAACAAGTGTTTTCAACTACGAAACTTCGAAAGAATTATTTCAGAAGTAGACTGACAGCATTTAGCCTCGTTCCTTAGAATTGGTCCATCTCACTTCGAACCTCACTATAAGGAACTTTTAAAAACGAAATCGCAATTGCATTCATCTCATTAACATATTTAAATTGTAATTGGTTTTAAAATTTTAGAAAAAGTTATCTTGGTCCGCCAAACTTTTGTTTTTCGATTTTCGGCCCGCGACTGAAACAGTTTGCCCATCTCTGGTCTATACGAATCCGGTCATCTAAAAGGAATGGTAGCTACTTTTCCATTAGCCAGCCATAAGTCAAACATCGCTCAGTGGAGCACGTTTTTAATTGTTTTAGTTTATATTTCTTATGACAAAATTTTCTTTTTAATTTAATGAGCTATTCGTCTTATGAAAATTCGTTTCATGCAGCGTCGTTGCCGAAACAAGACATGTGATGTTGGAGTAATGTGCAATCGGCTAAAGGAAGAAAACGTAAGCCAGAAGTAATAATAGAGAGTTTTTGCATAAAGTTTTTTTTATCGTCCTATATTTTCTTCCTAGCGCGCATGCTCATAGGAAACATTGTACATATTGCGCATGCATATCTGTAATACTGCCCTATTGAGCTATTCCTACGAGCATGTGCGCTAGGAAGAAAACAATATCGGACGATAAAAAAACGCAAAAACTCTCTAATAATAAAATACCGTAAATAATGAGTACATGCAAATGGCAATTAAAAAGGAAAGTAACTTGAACACTTTACTTTAATTTTTGAGCATATTGAATGGAAGCTTTTTAGATAAAAAGAATTATTTCCACTTACATAAGGGCTTTGAAAACCCACTTTCGGTTTATATACGGATCTGTTTGCATTCGGAACTATGCAATATTTTATACTTTGTATAGTTCTAAACGTGCGATTGCATTTTTAAATAGATGTCTATGAAAACTCGTATTTAAGAAAAACTTCTTGAACGATTATTAAATTGTTTCACCTTGTACCATTAAATCCTTTCGACCGATCAACTTTCCGAATTTCCTCCTATCCGACACGCAAACGCGAGAAGTCTCATCCCACCATTTTATATCGGTGGCATAAGTAAGTAGAGCATTACACTGCCTTATTCCGTGCCACCATTTCATCGCTTTCTCTGTTTGAGCCTTTGTCTCCTACTCTAAGACTCATAATATACTCCAAAATATTTCAATTGGGTAAACTGCAAATGCAAAACTCTAATGCTTCCTCCACTCTAAAAGTTCATTGAAAACACTTCGGCACAATTTTCCAACAATTTAAAAAAATACGAAACCACCGCAATCCAAGAAATTGAATTTTCCATATTCTCCATTGTAACACTAAAAGGACTCGCAAATTACGTTTTAATTTATTGACGTTTCATTCCTCTTTCCAACAACGCGTGTAGGGGATCTTTTTATTTGCATCAAAAACATATTCGAGCCAAAATGAACCACCGGCCTTCACCATGAAACTTCACACGCCCGGAAATGCACAATTGCAGCCATACTTATAAAATTAAACATCGCTACAAGATTTTTTAAAACATTGAGGAAGTTTTCATAAAATAATATTAGTTTAAATATCCTTTAAAACTTCATGCTACTAAAATTTAGGCTGAAACAATTTATTACTAGTTATATTGAATCCAGGTGAAAAAAATAGAATTTTTTCTTAAAATGCCAATGAAAATGGTAACATCATAAGAGAAAAAGACAAAACCACTAAATCTAACAGAAAGCTCATATATTGTACTAATGCACATCCAGTAAACCTCTTTTAAATAAAGACTCCATAAACATAACAGGAAAAAAGCGACACCCTATCTGTGTTTACAATAGAATGCTATTTTCTGAATTATTTCGACAAATTGTATATAATTTTCGATATTTCTAAAAAAGTCCATGCCATTTTTCCCCGAATGGATGGACGTTTTTTAACTCTGCAAAACTGGAATAAATAACAGACAAAAATAACTTTCTTTTTAATTTCTGTAATGAAAACTATTTTTTTCCCTGTAATATCGATCAAAAAATATCTGACTCCTGAATCGAATTTTTTATACCGATTCTCAACTCTTTTCTATAATCTGATCTTACTTATGGATTTAAAAGAATGTGTGAAATGAATTCAATGACTTTGGTCATATGACTCACATGTCAATAGAAACAATTGTTTTCTTTACAACTTTGAAGCTGTGCATTTATACTTACTTAGACATCCTTACATTTTCAATTTGGTTGCAAAAAATATTTATGTCTTATAAAGAGCCCAATGAACAAAGTATTCTAGAGTAGTTTAAAACAAGCAAAAGAAAAGGGTTTATTTTAAGCACAAACACGTAATATTTGTAACACCATACTTCTTATTTGTGGGCCTGAATGGCCGAGTGGCTAGCGCTCGGTACCACAGGTTTCGGGTTCGAGTCCCGGCGGTGCCATAGTTGTTTGTAGTGGTTTGGAATCCACTTTAAGAAGTAGGTCCCGGTCTAATAGGATCGTAGAGCGTTGCGGAGGCATTGTTACTCCGCGTCCGTGGCTTATCTTCAAGTGACACGCGCCCCCTGGGTCATGCGATGGGAGTACGTCTGTGCAGCACTTGCCTTACGGCATCTAAGACCAAGCTGTCTGTGTTTTCCAGCTGTATTAGAAAGAAAAAAAACCCTTCTTATTTGTTGCTGCTGTTGTTTCTTTGCCCACTTGGCAGACATCTAGGCCAAGCCCACGAACCCGCATGGACTCATGATTGAAAGGGAAGGAAGCAGCTTCTGTTGTGATGGAGCACCCGTAGGTAGAAGTCTGACTTTTGCTACGGCTTCAAGTGGATTCCGAACCACTCCAAACATCCATGGCACCGCCGGTACTCCAACCCGAAACCTGAGGCCCGTGAGCGCCAGAGCGCTAGACACTCAGCCATTCAGGCCCATTCTTTTATTTGTTCCCAGTAATACAATAGCTTCTCTAAGATCTTCTTCCAGGGTGGATACAAGTTAGCTTTCGATAAGCATTTTGAAAAATCTCTTTTGCAGTTACTGTCTTTATAACGGGTTGTATCATTGACGGATTCAATTCAATTGCCAAGAATTTTGGAAAAGTAAAAACTATTTTTATACAACACGCGGGCAAGGCTGAGGGTTCGAATCTGAACTCGGCCCCTTTCACTATTTTTCAATTGTTGCTACGATGCACACCTTAATTCTCTTTTAACGACTAGTGAAAAGTTAGGTTTTTCTTTTCTTTTCTTATTTTACCCCTTTTTTTGTCAGTAAAATAAAAGGAATCAACAAAAAATAAAAATAATTAAATATATTTTTTTTTATTATTATTTAAAATTATAAAAATTAAAAAAAAAGAACTTTGGTTCTGAGAATTGCCTTTTTTTTGTGAGGATAATCATTTGCCTTTTAGATCACTGTTTGTTTACTTTTTTTCAATAGTCTTGTGACATCGACAACGGGTCCCTCATTGCACCGAATTTAAACTTAACTTAAATTCTTTTTTTTTTTTTATTTTTACTTTTTATTTCGCATTTTACTTTTATTTATTTTTAGTATTTTTAACTTTTCGTGTACCATTTATTTAATTCAGAAACTTTATCTTGTAATTTTTTATATACTAACAATTAGGCAGCCAATTAAAATTTAAATCATGTCTACGAATAAAGACGAGGAGGTTAAGGGGTATTTCCCCCAATTGCTACTCCGTAGTCGGGCAATTGCCAGTTGCTAGTCCATCTCTGCTGCCCCAGTCGTTGGCATTCCTGCACAGTTCGACTTTTATTGTCTGTAAGGAAAAGTAAAAAGAACCCCAAAGCCCGTTTTTAATTTGGAAGGTCACTTGAATCGTTAGCAAATGACTGCTGACCTTTCGGGCCCCTCCCACTTCTTAACAAAGGGGTGGTTTTCAGGTGAAAACAGCAGAAACCAACAAAGAAACGGTCACACCTAATTCTAAAGAAAAAATGCTTCATACAGTGCTCAATGTAATGAATGCTACAGCTACATAAAGAAAAACTCCACTTAATGACATGTAATAAACCACAAAGAATAAAATACACACGACTTCCATGGGCGCGTTTTTTTCCCCCTGCTTTATATGAAAAACGAATAACACGATAATAGTTCCATAATGTCTTGTCTTTAACCTACAATGCCGTATATGCCAAGGAATCCTTTCTTGGCCCTAATACACACACACACACACACACACACACAAAACACACACACACACAAACACACACACACACACACACATATATATATATATATATATATATATATATATATATATATATATATGTGTGTGTGTGTGTGTGTGTATATCTATATATCTTAGGATAGAGATGGGCAAACTACATCCCGCAGGAAGGTTCTATCCGGTCCGCGGATAGAATTTTAATTTGCCGGTCCAAGGCAAATTAAAAGAAATATATATTTATATATTTATATATCCATCTCTTTTTCTACTTTGATTAAATATTTTTTTTTCTTCCTATTTTTCAAAGGACTGTTGATTTTTTTACTTTCTCTATTTTTGTTCTACAAAACATAAATCGACGGAAATAGCAAACACAGACAGCTTTCAATCGGTAAAATGATAAGTTATATATGTGAACAAGTGTTTCCAACTATGAACCTTAAAAAGAATTATTTCAGAAGTAGACTGACAGATGAGCATTTAACCTCGTTCCTTAGAATCGGTACATCTCACTTCGAACCTTACTATAAGGAACTTTTAAAAATGAAATCGTAACATATTTAAATTTTAATACTTGTATATTGTTTTTAAAATTTGAGAAAAATTTATCTTGGCCCGCCAAACTTTTTTTTTCGATTTTTGGCCCGCGACCGAAAAAGTTTGCCCATCCCTGCCTTAGGCAGAACGTATAAATATCTTTTTAAACATTTTCTTCCCGCTAGCGCGTAAAAGTTGTGGAATGATTTCTGAAACATACGAAAATATTTTCAAATTAATGAATAACTATCTTCCGATTCCACTCAGGTTTCTAAATATGTGAAATTAACTGAAAGTTATGTAAACTTTCAAGTTTCAATGGGTTTTAAATTTCTATTTTTTTACTTCTGGCTAACATGAAAATGATTGAAGATACATGAGTGTAAAATTTTATAAGCAATAAATATCTTGTGGTTCTACTTTCAAGTCTTAAAATAGTCAATAGCGCACACATGATCATTTTTTTTAATAATTAGATATTAAAGATGTGAATCGTTACAGTTATAAATAGTACATTTAATTAATTTTTTTGTGAAAGGTAAGAGTTAAAGGAGGGGGATGGGTGATATTAATTTTTTAAAAAATAACAATGTTGTTCAGCATTTTAGAATTAAACTATAGAATTTTAAATGCACAAAAGTGGTTCACGTACCGATACTAAGCCCTTTCACTAAACTGTGTCTTAATGAATGAATTAATATTTGCAAAAAGTGTATTAACATCCAGTGTCATCCACTACAAGTTCAAAAGAAAAATGTATTCGAACTCGAGTGGACGAATAAAAAGTACTTTATGAACGATTGGAAATGTGAACAAGATATATATAGGGAGAGTGTGAGCTAATAGAAGGAATTGAAAAAAAAAGAACAAAAAGAGAAAGAAACGGCAATGCAGCGCCAATTCTGGTACGAATAGAACAGGAAAAGTTGATCTGAGTACAGCATTGTGGGTTATTGCTACTCTATGGTTAAATGCAAGTATCCATCTACTAGATGCGTGTGGAAACCCCTCGTCCATCGAAGACTTCCTTCCACCACCCCCTCCCCCGCACTGCGAAGTCCAGCCGGACTCCAGTGTCCAGCGGTGACACAGAAAACCGTGCGCCGTTCGATCGATGCTTCGATCCCTTCGTCCGATCGATGGACAGACGACCCCCCATATCCCCCCAGAGAGAGGGAAAAGAGAGAGGAAGGCATCGAACACTGCTCCACCCCGGAGCACCTGCGTGCGAGGCTATTTTTAACATCTCTTCTGCAGAGCAGCGATGGGGTGTTTACCAACACGGGAAAGAACAGGGGCACGTCTTCTTCTCGAAGTGTGGGCTCCACAACGAACCGAAAACCTTTTTCTGTAATTACACACAAAAGAGCCATCTATGCTGTTTCTTTCGAGTTCTCCCCTGCATAGAAGTTTGGTTTGGTTTAGTTCGTCGCTCTACGGTCATCTTGTGCACATTTTAGGCTAAACAGACCGGGACCTACAGTTTAAAGTGAATTCCGAATCACTTACAAACATCCATGCCACCACCTGGATTAGAACCTGAAGTCTTCGGTACCAACGGCCACAGCGCTAGACAATTGGTCACCCTCATGGTAGCCACAATGATTCGAAAACCTTTTTCTGCAATTACTCACAAAAGCGCCATCTACGATGTTTCTTTGGAGTCCTCCCCTTCAGAAAAGAGACACACCAGATAGTCATGTGTTATTACCAGGGCCAGATTTTCCTATAGGCTAACTAGGCTTCAGCCTAGGGCCTCCAGATCAAGAGGGGCCTACACTCAAATGGTTAGCAAAATTAGAATAACACTATTCTACACTAAAACACTGAATCGAAAATAAGGGAGTCCTGAATGGCCGAGTGCCTAGTGCTCGATGAAATAAGTTTCGGGTTCGAGGATGGATCCATGGATGTTTGTAGTGGTTCGAAATCCACTTTAAGCCGTAGGTCCCGGTCTCATTTGACTGCAAAGAGCATCACGGAGAAGTCCGACTTCTACCTACGGGTGCTCCATCACAACAGAACCTGCACCCTTTTCCTCCATCCATGAGTGTTGTCCATCCCGCACTGCAGGATACTGAGGATTAATCACAACAACAACAACAACAATCGAAAATAAGGAGAAATTCTACTCATATGACTGATAAACAGACATAAAAATGCATTGGTTAAGATCAACGCGTTCGGCTCATTGGGTCTGTTCGTTTGCATAGACTAGATGTTTTATTTATTATCCGTGCTGCATTTTTAAAAAGATGAGTACCCATCACAGCATGTTCCATTTAACATATTGATGTATATCGCAGTAATGATGTATTTTATAATCTCTCGTGTAATTTACCAACTTAAAAATGGGAGGTGAAAGGGCCTCATGAGTGGAATAGCCTAGGGCCTCTTTTCATCTAAATCCGGCTCTGCCTACTGCACTGCTGTTGTGTGGTTTGCAGGGAAAAACAGTTTAAAAAATAGCCCACCCTTTGCCACCGCCAGACCGCAAGCAGTAGCTTCCTCCAATGGATTGAAAGACGAGCCCCAGGCTGGTAAAAGAAAACCTTAAGTTTTACTTCCTTTGTTTCACGAGTGTGAAAGATCGATCGCCAAACTGAGAAGAATATTTTCTCCAAAATACAAAATTTGTGTGACATAATACTAACGAAATCTTTTTTAGCTGCCATTAGAATAAAACAATTTGCCATCATTCAATTCCTTCTATTAGCTCACCCTCTCCCTATATATATCTTGTTCAAATTTCCAATCGTTCACAAAACACTTTTTAATCATCCATTCGAGCTCACGTGCATTTGTTTTTAACTTGTAGTGGATGACACTGGATGTTGATATAGTTTTTTTTTTTCAAATATTAATTCATTCACTAAATTTAATTCATTAATTTTAGTTTTTTTTTTAGATTTAAGTTGCATGTATCTACCAATAGATGGCACCAAATAAACTTTAAAAAAAAGAATGGAAATTATTTATAAAGGACTTTCTGCAATAGAGTGAAAAAAAAATTGGAATTGACTTTAAATTTTTTTTTATATTACTTGTTTTAATACACAGTACAAAAGCTATGCATTTAAGAACTAGAGTGAATTCCCCCCCCCCATTTGAAAGATCGCTGAAAATTAGGCCACATTTGCGCTCCCTGCCATTCTTCTCTTTTTCATGTTGATTTCTCACCTCCTTGCTTTATCTGATCTTTGGTAACCCAGCCTACAGGTTCGTATCCTGGCGGTGGCGTGGATGTTGTTGGTGGTTCGGAATCCACGTTAAACTGTGGGTCCCGGTCTGTTTAGCTTAAATGTTGCACGAGATGACCACAGAGCGACGAACCAAACCAAACCTCCCTGCTTTATTTTTTTGCATAAAGCGTTTTTAGGTGGTGACAGGAAATTCTGAGGTTATTTGATCATTGCTTTGGTTGCTGGGCTGTTCGTGGCCCACTGATTTTCTACTCTCACCTTTGTAATCGGCAGTGGGCTTCATAGCCTTAGGTTCGTTATTGAGGAGGGAAGAGAAATGCAAAATTATTTTGCATGTTATTGGTTGAAAATTAGGGTAATTCATGAAAAAAAAAAAACTTTTTCAATTCATTCAATTAGTTCACACTCTCTTTATATATATATTTTGTTCACATTTTCAATCGTTCATAAAATACTTTTTATTCATCCACTCAACTTCAAATACATTTTTCTTAACTTGTAGTGGATGACACTTAATGCTAATACAGTTTTTTCAAATATTAATTAATTCATTAATTAATTTTAGTTTTTTTTAGGTTTAAGTTGCATGTATCTAATAATAGATGGCGCCAGATGTAAGAGGAAAATTTCAACTTAATAATATTGCAGAAAATTTCTTTACAAATAAAGATATAGTCTGCAATAGAGTGAAAAAAACAGTAATAATTGACTTTAAAAATTTTTATATTACTTGTTTTCTTCAAACACTTTCACGATCACAAAGACAATTGCTGCACGTTTTAAAAATTATCCGATATTGTCAATAAAAAAAGCATTTTTTTTCGATTTTAGCAACTACGGATATTTGAAGTAGAAATAGATTTTCGGTAATGACATGTTCGTCACATTTTGACGAGAAGTTTCCATTCCCAATTAGAGACAGTGACGTGGCACGACTTTTAAAAGGCATGTGGAGAATGAGTGGATTTTCAAACGGAAATGGCTCAACTTCTGAAGTAATATCTCTAAAGTCAATAAAAACTGGAATTTAAGGAATTATCACAATTTCGGTCCTTCTCTATAGAGGATTATACGTTAAAAACTTAAGAATTTCTTTATGAACACTATAGACCGCATTTTTTGGACATTTCTTTTAGGAATTTTCATAAATTTAATTCTCTGTAAAACAGTCCCTTTAAAGGGTTGTTAAGTAAAAGGAAACGGGAAGAACATAGTGCGACAGAAAAATAAACAATCTTCTAAAAATAGAGAAACTTCCCAGCTGCGGTCGACAGAAGGAAGCTTTAAAAAAAGGAACAAAATGCAGTCCAATATGGGCGAGTGAAGAAGACCTCTCGGAGGACGTTTACAGAAGGCCGAATAAGTACGGTGAGTATTTTGGCACGTGCCTTTATATGTGCTTTGTTTTGGGCTGGGCAAAGTGCTTTTGTTGGACATCTTTTGTCTAAGAGTTCTAAGCAAAAACAGATGGAGTGAGATCTTGAATGAACTGCACTCCAAAACAAAAGACTCAGCAGACAGATTGTTTTACTAGACGACAATGTTAAGGAGGCAATTCATAACAGAGCACTTCCCTTACATTCTGGCCCTTGGTATCCCCGGCTTCAGGTTCAAATTATGGCGGTGGCATGGATGTTTGTTGGTCGTTCGCAATCCTCGTTAAACTGTAGGTTACTGCCTGATTAGCCCAAAGTGTGCACACAATGATATTAGAGCGACAAACCTAACCAAGCTTTCCATAACAGAACCAGTACTAAAAACAATGACTGTTCTAGCAGCAATAAAGCTCTGACGCTCTTAAAAAGTAATCTTGGATCCATCGTGAAAAAGGATCCTAGAGAAAGTATTCTATTATCATGAAAAAATAAGACTGAAGGCACTAGAAATAGAGCACCTTTGTGATTAAAACTATTTTATTTTGGTTGTCGTCAACTATTCTGTAATACCTACCCATTGAGTGTCATTATTTCTATAGATTATGTTTGGGTTTTTTTGTATGCAACTTTAGAGTACAAGAATGACTTTTAAATTAGAAAAAATACTACACTTTTTAAATTTGGAAAAAAATGCTTTGTTGATGCAAAAATTGTTTTTCACAGATACACGAGCTCCATAAAACTCATCAAATTTATTTCACACATTCTTCAAAATTCATGAGAAAACAATATAATTCGTAACATGACGAAAAAGAGTCATGGGTCGGTATTGAAAAAGAAAAAAAAAAATCGATTCAGGATTTCACTGACGGAGCCAACCTGTGAGCTCGTGCAAAGTCTCGAAATCCTACACGAATGCTCATAGGACAGCTTTTAAGTAAAATGAATTCTTATTTTTAATCTAACCGAACAATAACTGAAAGATTTTTCAAAACATTCTTTTCATTCGAAACTTTAGATTATTCGCGACTCTAAATAGGTTCGAAAATGATTTTGGATGAAAATGTGCCATTTTAATTTGTTCAGAAGCCTCTGTAGTAGATTTACGATGTTCTTATTGTTATTTTTTGCCTGGAATGATTCTAAACATAGAATATGTTTTTTTCTTACCTAGAAATCAAAATATTAATTAATGGAAATTCTTAAGTTCCATTCTCTTTAATTATATTTAAAAGTAATTAAAATTTTTTTTATTTCTTTAATGCTGTTTTTCAGAATTGGCATTCTATTTTTAAGCTTACTTACCATGATTTGTGATTCGGAAAATGACAACATATACTACACTTGATTACATATTGTTTTTAAAATGTTCTAAAATGTATATTAAGTGAAGGATCAGATAATACCTCTTTTACAAAAATTGTCCTGCAATGCAAGCTCTAACTATAAATGTTAAGGAGACATTTCCATAAAATTCCATACATAACATTTTAAAAATTTGGAACTTTAACTCACAATTAATGAATGTTTTTTTAAATGAGTAATTTTGTGCTTTAGCAATAGAAGATCCCTTCTTAAAAACAAAAAGGCATAATACGTTATAAATGAAGACTTAATTATACTTCAAAATCATTTTAAGCGATAATTATCTATAAAAACAATAAATACTACAATAATAAAAAAACAAAAATTGAATTAGGAGAATTATATTTGTGCTTAGTTTATCCTTGTAAAAACGGAAACTACACAATACACTTTCACAGACATTTACAATAAATAAAATATTTTCAATTATTACAAAAATTTACAGGTTTTTAGAAACAGAAACTTTTAATAAAAATGGTCGCATCTTAAAATCGGAATATATCTTAAAAGCCAAAATAATACTGAAATAATACGTTTCTCAAAATAATACGTTTTTCAGTACAGAGGCTCTTAAAAAGTAATCTTGGATCCATCGTGAAAAAGGATCCTAGAGAAAGTGTTCTATTATCATGAAAAAATAAGACTGAAGTCACTAGAAATAGAGCACCTTTGTGATTAAAACTATTTTATTTTGGTTGTCGTCAACTATTCTGTAATACCTACCCATTGAGTGTCATTATTTCTATAGATTATGTTTGGGTTTTTTTGTATGCAACTTTAGAGTACAAGAATGACTTTTAAATTAGAAGCAATATAAGCAATAAAGAACATTTGCAATAAATAAAATATTTTCAATTATTACAAAAATTTACAAGTTTTTAGAAACATACACTTTTAATAAAAATGGTCGCATCTTAAAATCGGAATATATCTTAAAAGCCAAAATAATACTTTTGGTTTTTTTTAATTGATTTTGTTACTGGAAGGTATTTAATTTATAAAAAAGTTTAATTTTGTTAGTTAAAAAAATGTTCTAAGCATCGTAACACATGTTTAACACAGATGTGTTGAACAAAAAAACTTTTCCTGGCAACTGGCGTACCGATTACGGAGTACCAACAAATACCCCTTAAACCTCCTCATCTTAATTCATAAATATGTTTAAAATTATAGTTGGCTACTTAATTAATGTTAGTAAAAATACCAGATAAAGTTTCAAAAATTCAGTTAAAGTGGTACTCGGAAAAAAAAAATTAAAAATGCTAATAATAAATAAAAGTAAAATGTAAAATAAAAGAATTTAAAATTAAGTTTAAATTCGGTACAATTAAGGAAAAGACTTTTCCATAATTCTTAAAAATACTTTTAGATAAAAAGCTAATGTATTCCTTTTTTTACAAAATTCTTCCATTGTTCGTATGCGCGCGAAGTGTTTTCTAAAATTCGGGAACAACAATGAAGAACTTCGAAGGAAGGAAAAAGCGCGCAGAAATGTTTTCTCATTGTGTCGCGTGACATAAATTTCTGTGGCAACGAGGGCGGAGGGGTTGTCGTCGAACACGCAAGGACGAAATCGTCTGCCGCCGAGAAAAAGAATCCAGGTACGCGCGGAGTCATCTGCGCAAGAGAGAAAGTGCACGAACCATCCAAGAGGAAATTGTTTTGAAGGCTAAGAACTCAAAAATTGCGTATTTTACAAAGTGTGTTCTAACGTAGAATACGCAACTTGATACGATCTCTTAAGATAAATCTTTTCCTTGTATTCGTATACGAAAAACTGTTTTGTGAAAAGTTAATGCTTATTTATAGTATATATTACAGTTCATATTTCTAACGATTCCTTCAATTTTTTTTTATTATTATTACGCCTTTCTTCCTTATACAAGAGAGAAGTACTATAAGTAGTTTTATAGTACATATCAGTATTTACTTTTTTTACTCGACTCTACTGTTACAGTACTTATCAGATCAATAATTACTGTACTTAACCGTACAACAGTATTCGAATCTAATTCATTCAAATCGTTCAAATATTAAAATTATATGCAGATTTTAAGCAACGTAGATTCATTGCTTAGATAGATGTATTCAGTGTGTTAACAAACTAGGATGGGTTCTCCACAAAGTACAAACACCAGAGCCCTTTTCCACGACAAGTACTGTTGATGTGTTTAGATTTTCTAATGTTGAACACATGCTATTATGGTACATACATCACTACATATGTATGTATATATTTATATAGTTACTCATGCCCAGGGTTGGATTTAGATGAAAAGAGGCCCTAGGCTATTCCACTTAGGAGGCCCTTTCACCTCCCATTTTTAACTTTGTAAATGACACGAGAGATAATAAAATACATTATTACTGTGATATATATCAATATGTTAAATGAAACATGTTGTGATGGGTACTAAACTTTATAAAAAATGTGGCGCGGATAATAAATAAAACAAAAAAAATCGAGAGCACTTATTTGGACATTTATTCTCAGCACCCTATATAGCACTTGTAACAATAACTCATCAAACATAACACACAACATTTACACAGAAACAAAATTCAAATAGTAAAAATCTTTGACTACGAAAATAAAATACGCAATAAAAATTATCCCATTTTCTATCAAATTAAACTAAATATAATCAGTACATTGAAGATTAAAACAAATTAAATTCAGATAAATTTATTTCATAATAATTCGCATTTAAAGTTTAAGAATGAATTATAATGAATTTTAAGCGTTAAACTAAACCAATTGATTGTACCAATTTGAAACCAACCAATTTGAATGTAGGCCCCTCTTGATCTTGAGGCCCTAAGCTGAAGCCCAGTAAGCCTATAGGAAAATCCGGCCCTGGACACTGTTCACAAAAACGAGGTGGCTCAATGGCAGTTCTGATGACATGTGTAACGACACCTTGCATTAGGTGCACTGTGAAAGTCTTCTCCCATAGAATAGGTGCGGCGATTATGGACTTTTTCGCTTTCAGTGGCCCTCATATATTTTAGTATATGAAACGATCAATATTAAAAGTTTAAACAATTTCATTTTTTTTTAAAATTAGATGAATTATTAAATATTACATCTTATTTAACTTTAAATGTTAGACATTATTTAGCTTCCGTTGGGTACGCAATTTTAAGATGCATATTCAAAATTTATGTCACTGAATGATGTTGTCATTTGATGTTTTTTTGTACTCATTTTATGCTCATTTAAAAAACATATAAATTAAATTACAAAAAAAAAAAAAAAAAAAAAAAAACTTAAAGATTAAACTTCGTTATAAAATGTGACACTATTTCACTCGAAAATAAGTAATATTTGCGATTTATGAAAAGAAAAAGAAAAAATTAAAGATTTGATTTCTGATTCTCGATGCCCCAGACCGTCTTTTTAATAGCGACCTACGACTTTACATCTGTTATTTTATGTACTACGATATTCGTTTTCCCAGTTTGAGGAGAATATGGGAAAAAAATTTGAATGAATTTTACTGAACTCGTATACCTATAAAAACAGTTTGTCCGTAACATACCATTTTTTTAAAAATTATAAAGGTGCCGCTCAGTGAAAATACTTCTACTCTAAAATAAAATACAAAAAATACGTCCAAGAAAAGTCTAAAAATAAAAATAAAAATAGTCTAAAAATAGCATTACCCAGTGAATAGGCGTCAAAGGATTATAGAATAGTTGAAAACAAGAAAAAAAAAACTGGTATATTTTAACATAATAATGCTCGCTCTGTCGTTCATAAGTCATACATTAGTCACACGCCATACATTACTTTTTTTTCAATTACAGAGTAGTTGAATAAGTCTACTTTCACTGTGCGATGATAGCTGTTTATAGACCTCAGTACTGAGAAGAGTCTGGTTTGCTGCTAAAGCAGTCACTGCCTCGCTGTAGTTTTAAGGGACACAACTGAATGGGCAATGGAATTCAATTTAAATATTCCTTTTTGGAATTTCGTGAATTTTTTTTTCTAATGCAGCTGGCAAACACATAGATAGTTGTATGGTTTAAGTTGGATTCCGAACCACTACAAACACTCAAGGCATCATCAGGGCTCGAACTCCAAACCTGTGGTACCGAGCGCCGTTTGACTGCACCGACGGTACTAACTACTTAACACTACCCAGGGGATGCGTGTACCTTGAAGCTACGAACGCGGGGAAACAATGCTCTACGGTCATGTTAAACCGGGACCTACGATTTAAGGTGGATTCCGAACCACTACAAACATTCAAAGCACCGCCAGGACTCGAACACCAAACCTGTGATACCGATTCTACCAGCCTAATTTTATGAAAATAAAAATCTTTTATATATATATATATATATATATATATATATATATATATATAAATGAGTCGGAAGTGGGATTTCTAAACCGATACTCCTTCGCTTTTGCAATGGGCTCCCCTCCTGATCTCCCCCCTTTGCCTGGACCCCTTGCCTCCTCGTCGAAGGGAGACCACCAAAGAAGGGAGTAATCGAACTGCCATTTAAATTGTTTTTCGATATCTCGACTTTTGCTGATTTCTGTTAATTGTTGATTGCCATCCTAAGAAACGGAACTGCTCTTCATTGAAAGATCCAACAGATATATCTTATCGCCCAAGACATCCTACGTTCGACGGTTTGGCATATTCAAAAGTCATATGGTATATTCATCATTACTGTGATATACAATCAAGAGTCAAAACATTATGACCACCCCTACATTTTGCAATGAACTCGCCTGGATGACGTGGAAGGCACGTGATCAGGTGGAAGTGGTATTTAACTGGTATTAAGTGGTAGTATTAATCCATTCCAAGGCGGGTTGAAGCTGTGTTGCGCGCCAAAGGTGGGCCAACTCGTTATTGACAGGTGGTCATAATGATTTGGCTCTTGACTGTATATAAAATACATCATTACTGTGATATATATCAATGTGTTAAATGTGTAGAATATGTGAAGAATTTCTCCTTATTTTCGCTTCAGTGTTTACTGTTTTAAGAGTAGTGCCATTCTAATTTTGCTAACAATTTGAATGGAGGCCCCTCTTGATCTTGAGGCCCTAGGCTGAAGCCTAGCTAGCCTATAGGAAAATTCGGCCCTAAACGAAGGAATCCATTTCATCAAAGATGATGTCCGGAATTTAAGAGGATCAAAAGTGAAAATAATAATAATGAAATAATGCGCGATTGAGCTGTGGATGCAAACCAACAGGCATCATCCGTGCGACGGTTTGGCACTCTCTGTAATCCGGCACCGATCGAGCCGCTCGCTTTCGGATTTTCTCAAATGGATTGGGCGTTTGACCTACAGGTCGCGACACAGCACTGCTCGAATCGTCGCCTGGCTTGTAATAAACAGTTTTAATTTCAGTACATCATAGAACTCATCGATTCGTGTTCGATATATAAACGATTTTATGAAGATGAGATTCGAATCAAAGAAGCAATGCGATATCAGATACTTTTATTCAATAATAAGGAAGTCTCAAGTGTTTTTTTTTCCTTCACATAGAGCAGCTTGTTACATCTTATTTTAACTTGTACAGTATTCCTTTTTTTCTGCTGTGTTTCTTTATCTACATGCGATTATTTAGTTTTAAAAAATGTTCAATGCATGCATTTCGATTGTGTAGTTGCTGAAGTTACTCGATGGGATTTTCGTATCGCCTAAACAGGTTCAAAGTGTGCGTTCAACAGACTCAATACGCACTCATCGTTTCAAATTATTTTACTCTAATTCAGCCGGCAAACACTTAGACAGTTGACTTGGATGCCTTAAGGCAAGCGCTGCACAGCCGTTACTCACTTAGCACTACCCAGGAGGTGCGTGTAGATGGAAGATAAGCTATGGACGCAGATTAGCAATCCCCCCGCAACGTTCTACGATCCTGTTAGACCGGGACCTACAGTTTAAAGTGGATGTCGTGCCTCGACAAACATCCATGGCACCGCCGGGATTCAAAACCGAAACCCGTGGCTACTCGGCCATTGAAACCCTCGTTTCAAATTATATCTAGAGTGGTTCATCATTGGTATCCCCGCTCCATGAGGAACGAAGGAATCTATTTCATTAAAGATGATGTGTGGAATTCAAGAGGATTAAAAGTGAAAGCAATAAAATAATTTGCCAATAAGCTATGGATGCAAACCAACAAGCTATGTTGAGATTCTTGTTGTTGTGACTAATCCTCAATGTCCTGCAGTGCGAGACGGACATCCTATGAGTGATCTACTCATGGAGGGAAGGAGGGGGGAAGCTTCTGGTGGAGCACCCGCAGGTAGAAGTCTGACTTTTGCTCCGTGACGCTCTTACAGTCATAGGAGACCGGGACCTACGACTTAAAGTGGATTCCGAATCCCTACAAATATCCATGGCACCGCCGGTACTTGTACTCGAAATCTGTGGTACCGAAAGCCAAACACTCGGCCATTCAGGCACTTTAGTTAATGTTCAATGTTTCGATTGTGTAGTTGCTGAAATGACTCGTATCGACTGAACAGGTTCACAGTGCACGTGAACACACTCAAAATGCACTAATCGATTCAAATTTTATCCAGAGTGATTTATCTTTGGTATATCCGCTCCATGAAGGAGCGAATAAATCCATTTCGTCAAAGATGATGTGTGGAATTTAAGAGGATCAAAAGTTAAAACTTTCATGGGGTAGGGTTTTCAGCCCTACGCCTAACACTTGACAGTCCTATTAGACCGGGACCTATGGTTTAATGTGGATTCCGAACCACTAAAACAAACATCCATTGCACCGCCGGGACTCGAACCCGAAACTTGTAGTTACCGAGCGCTAGTCACTCGGCTATTCAGGCCCCAAAACCATAAAATAAGGTGCCATTAAGCTGTGGATGCAAAGCAAAACGCCATGTTGAGATTCTGGTTGTTCGCGTCAACTGCACCAGAAGGACAATGGCGACCAAGAGAACGGCGTGGTTCGTTAGTGAAATATTCACGTCGGCGGATGGAATTCAAAAAAAGAATTTCACAGAACAGCGATTGAAAGGAGTCGTCCTCTCTAAAATTCCGTGACCTCTCGGTCGGTAGAAGAAAAGATGCCGCAACGCTCCAGTGATTTTCGTTCGGCAGAAGATCTTATCTTCCCCAATCAGCAGCTTCCTCTTTGGGGTCTTCGAGGAATGAATTTCCTTTCGATTCACAAGATTAGAAATTTCAATTGCAAACAACAGAAATTGCACCTAACAAAAAAAAATTTCTTCGTGTATACTAATACATGCAGAATACTAATTGGTGGTTTCTGAATCTTAGTATGTACAGAGTGAGTCAATGGTTGGGTTAGGCCTGAATGGCCGAGTGGCTAGCGCTCTGGCGCTCGGTACCACAGGTTTCAGGTTCGAGTCCCGGTGGGGCCATTGATGTTTGGAGTGGTTCGGAATCCACTTTAAGGCCGTAGGCCGTCTTATATGACTGTTGAGCTAGCGCTGACAACCTTACCCCGTAAAAAGAAAAAAATACATCTCTCGTCTCGAAATCTACCAGCAGTTATACGGCCTTGGCCCACACTGGGCTGTTGCGCCAATAATGATGAGTTTCTAAATCTTAGTATATGTACAGGGTGAATTAATGGTTATGCAACACACTTTTACTAAGACATACAATTTTTGTACATGAATGTAGGGTCGGATTGGATACCTGAATGAACATTGATTTTTTTAATACAGATTATATAATAATAATAAAATAATTCCACGTGAAACAAGCCCAGAAAACCTCTGGTATACAAACTAAACACCGTATATTTCCGTGTAAAATCCGTGAATTTATACAATTTTTTTCTAAAGCTTAAGTATGGCTTATGCTCATAATCCGCTCATCCAGCAAAAAAATAGACATCTCATTTCGTTAGCCGGACAAAAATAAATACATCACCTAATATCTCTCAGTAAAGCCTGTTTTCATTTCTTTAGTTTATATTAACATCTTTAAGTTAATGAAAAAAATAATAATTTTAAATTAAATTTACAAAATTCTTTGTAAGAAAATGAGTTGCTTTAATTTTGAAGTGGCTTATATTGCTGGTTTGTGGCGTCATAGGCAAAACGAAACATCGGATGTTAGCGAAATGCGACCTCGGCTAAAGGAAATTTAAAAAAGTTTTGGAATCTGTGCTAATTAAAGGCGTTTTATTCTTCATTCAAGAACATTTTTTCCATTTACAGAAAATTACCGAGCAGCTACAGTTTTAGAATGTTCAGGTAACGCCACCACTTGTAGTTTGCAATGTGTCGCGTGAGAATGTTTGATGGCTCCCATTTTAGACAAACAAGTAATATAAAAAAAAATTAATGTCAATTAATATTTTTATTCCACTCTATTGCATAAAGTCCTTTATAAATAATTTTCATTCATTTTTTTTTAAAGTTTATCCGGCGCCCTCTATGGGTAGATACATGAAACTTAAATCTAAAAAAAAAAACTAAAAATTAATTAAATTTAATGAATGAATTAATATTTGAAAAAAATTAATTAACATCGAGTGTCATGCACTACAAGTTAAAAAAAAATTTATTTGAATTCGAGTGGTTAAATAAAAAGTATTTCATGAACGATTGAAAATTTGAACAAGATATATACAGGGAGAGTGTGAGCTAATAGAAGGAATTGAAAAAGAAAATGGCACAGAAGCTAAAGACTATCACAGATCATATACAAGAAAATTACTGAATGGAAGCAATGTGCTAGTTTCAAATAGGGTTACCACCACAGTTATAACTGTCATCGTTGGCATCTGACGTTTTACTTTCCAGCGATTGGATCGAAAAATATTCCATTTTATCTCCTCAACAACATGGTGATCTTCATGGCGACATGATTTTTTCTTTCTAATGCAGCTGGCAAACACTTGGACAGCTTGGTCTTGGATGCCTTAAGGCAAGCGCTGCACAGACGTACTCACTTTGCATTAACCAGGGGGCGCGTGTAACTTGAAGATAAGCTACGGACGCGGAGTAACAACGCCCCCGCAATGCTCTACGATCACGTTGGACGGAGACCTACATTTTAAAGTTGATTCCGAACCACTCCAAACATCCATGGCACCGCCGGGACTCGAACCCGAAACCTGTGGTACCGAGGGCCAGAGCGCTAGCCACTGGGCTATTCAGGCCCTGGCGATATGATTTAAAGGTACAGAAATGTTTTTTCTTCATTTCGGCTTCAATATGGGTTTTGAACTTCGATTCCATTTTCTGGGGGGAGGAGGGGACACGCTCTCTGGACTTATTCACTATTCGGTTTATATACAATATTATTCGGGAAAATGAAATATGTCTAAAATATACATACAAATATATAATAAAATAATTCCCATGTCAGAAAGTAAAAAAAAAATAATTCTAATTAAAAATGTGTTACTCTGAATTGATTTATTTCTGGTTGTAACGGATGATCATTAAGACTTTCCGCTGACATACTACAGTGTCCAAAAAGTAAGACCAGTTTTCAATTTAAATTTCCCGGGCATATGGTATTTCAATTGTTTTTTCTTTTTTAGGTTGCTGGCACGGCACTGTCCTTGACATCTGTGTGACATTTGACATCAAAATATTCATTAGTGCTTGAATTACGCTTGGTTTTATAAAACGCTAAAACTGAGAGAAAATTCCAAAAAAAAAAATTTTTTTTTGTTCTAATGCAGCTAGCAAATACTTAGACAGCTTGGTCTTGGATGCCTTAAGGCAAGCACTGCACAGACGTACTCACTTTGCATTACCCAGGGGGCGCGTGTAACTTGAAGATAAGCCACGGACGCGGAGTAACAACGCCCCCGCAACGCTCTACGATCCTATTAGGACCGGGACCTACGGTTTAAAGTGGATTCCGAACCACTACAAACATCCATGGCACCGCCGGGACTCGAACCCGAAACCTGTAGTACCGAGCGCCAGAGCGCTAGCCACTCGGCCATTCAGGCCAAGAAAATTCCAAAATTCGAGATGAAATTCCATAAGCCCCGGGAATTTTAAATTGAAAACTGGTTTTACTTTTGGGCACAGTAGTAGATGCCGAATCTGAATTTTTGATTCCGAATCTTATCGCTACCATCGAAGGTTGCTTGTTTACTTTCCCTTTTACATTCCGCTATTATTTACTATCTATTGTTTAAATTTTTGTTTTTTCTTCTTGAATTTATTCTGACATTGTTTGGTGACCGGCCATTAACAACGGAGACATAAAAAAAAAAAAAAAATGATTCACGCAGGTAGATTTAGATATGTGTTTTACACCGTGGAATTTGGATTTAATCTTTGTAGATAAACGATATGAGTCACCATGAAAATACTATTCCTAATACTTTTTTTATCTTTGGGATTTCAGCATGGGAAGAAAATGGCTGCTGTGCGAATATTTTTGAAGGAATTAGAGTGAGTCGGGCAGACATTAGAAGAAGATATTTCGTTAACTGATCTAAAAATGAAGAACATTGAAGAATTTAAGATACATAAGAAAGTAGAAAGCATCTTCTTATGAGATAAGATACATAAGAACATTAATAATATTCAATGTGTTACAAATAGAATATCTTTATGCAGGGCCGGAATTTTCTATAGGCTAACTAGGCTTCAGCCTAGGGCCTCGAGATCAAGAGGGGCCTGCATTCAAATTGGTAGCAAAATTAGACGGACACCATTCTGAAAACAGTCAACACTGAATCGAAAATAAGGAGAAATTCCACACACATGACTCATAAACAAACATAAAAATGTATTGGTTAAGATCAACGCGTTCGGCTCATCGGGTCTGTTCGTTTGCATAGACTAGATTGTACCAGAGTAGAGTTCATACGTTCACTGATTGCTATGGCAAATATTGACGTGCTACTATTAAGCTCTGGTTTGTTCTTGCATGAATAAAGTGCAGATTGGAACAGACAAACGAACAGACCTATTGATATAGCGACGTTCGGTTATATTCGTATTCCTTCGATAATATAAAATACACGTTAATGTTATTAGAAAATATTCTTATTGTAGGATTGCGTACACGATCATTTGATTCTCGCCTTTTGAGTTCAATACTTCAGTAAAGTGTTTATAGACTATTGAAATTTTTTTTGTGACAATATTTTCATTTCGCTGTATTCTAGATAAGATTTTTATTATTTGAAGTGCCACATTTTTTATAAAGATTAGTAACAATTACACGTTTCATTTAACATATTGATATCCATCACAGTAATGATGTATTTCATTATATCTCATGTAATTTACTAGCTTAAAAATGGGAGGTGAAAGGGCCTCATAAGTGGAATAGCCTAGGGCCTCTTTTCGTCTAAACCCCTCCCTGTCTTTATGTTTAAAAGGGATCTGCTTTTATATTTAAAGGACCTTCTTTTATGTTTTAAATAGTTTTCAACTATTCTAGAATACTTGGGCGCCTGTTCATTGGGAAAATATATTTATAATGTAACTTTTTTTATATGCAAATTGAGAGTACAAGAACGAAGAATCTTTTAAGTGAGGGCAAATGCTACACTTTGAATAGTGTAAAGCAGGAATGGTCGCGGGCCAAAAATCGAAGAAAAAAGGTTTGGCTGGCAAGATGAATTTCTCTAAAATTTTAAAAACACTATACAAGTATTACAATTTAAATATGTTAATGAGAGGAATGAAATTGCGATTTCATTTTTGAAAGTTCCTTATAGTGAGGTTCGAAGTGAGATGGACCGATACTAAGAAACGACGCTAAACGCTCATCTGTCAATCTACCTCTGAATGAATTCTTTCTAAGGTTCACAGTTGAAAATGCTTGTTCACATATATAAGATGAATCAAACATGGCACTGATTTTCAAGGCGTGAGATATTCAATTTGGGAAACTTACTTTCTGTAATGATTTGTAAAACTCTAACTTTGGCATATTTAGAAACAACTGTTGTTGTTGTTGTTGTTGTCGTGTCCCTCGTGGAAAGATGGAGGAGGGGTGCAGCTTCTGTTCTGATGGAGCACCCGTAGGTAGAAGTCTGACTTCTGCTCCGTGACGCTTTTACAGTCATAAAAGACCGGTATCTACGGCTTAAAGTGGATTCCGAACCACTATAAACATCCATGGCACCGCCAGGACTCGAACCCGAAACCTGTGGCATCGAGAGCTAGACACTCGGCCATTCAGGCCCCTTTAGAAAAAACTGCTTGAGACAATTGTTAGATTGCAATGCAACGAATTCCATGCAAATCTGACCTCAATGCTTCCAAATTACGTTGAAAGGCATGGTAAAAATATGCAATTCTGTTTGAATGGCAGTGAAATGAGATAGATATATAATAAGGAGATGGATATATAATATACACTGAAGTGACAAAAGTCATGGGATAGCAATATGCAAATTTTCAGATGGCAGTAGCATCGCGTAGAACAGGTATAAATGCGCAGTGCTTTCGCAGAGCTTTCATTTCTGTTCAAGTTATTCATGTGAAGAGGTTTTGACGTGATGATGACCGCACGACGGGAATTAACAGACTTTGAACGCGGAATGTTAGTTGGAGCTAGACGCATGGGTCATGCCGTTTCGGAAATCGTTAGGGAATTCAACATTCCCAGATCCACTGTGTCAAGAGTGTGCCGAGAGTATGAAATTTCAGGCATAACATCCCACCATGGACAGCGCAGTGGTCGACCGCCTGCACTTAACGACCGAGACCGGCGACGTCTGCAAAGAGTCGTAAATTCTAACAGACAAGCAACATTGCGTCAAATAACCGCAAAAATCAATGTGGGACGTACAAGGGACTTGTCTGTTAGAACTGTGCGGAGAAATTTGGCTTTCTTGGGCTATTCCAGCAGAAGACCGACTCGAGTGCCTTTACTGACAGAACGACATCGCTTGCAGCGACTCTCGTGGGCACGTGAGCATATCGGTTGGTCCCTAGATGAATGGAAAACCGTGGCCTGGTCCGATGAGTCACGATTTCAGTTGGTAAGAGCTGATGGTAGGGTTCGAGTGCGGCGCAGACCCCACGAAGCCATGGACCCAAACTGTCAGCAAGGCACTGTTCAAGCTGGTGGTGGCTCCGTAATGGTGTGGGCTGTTTTTTCATGGCATGAACTTGGTTCTCTGGTGCGACTGGACCGAACATTGACTGGAAATGCTTATGTTCAGCTACTTGGAGATCACTTGCAGCCATTCATGGACTTCATGTACCCAAACAACGATGGAATTTTTATGGATGACAATGCGCCATGTCACCGGGCCACAACTGTTCGCGATTGGTTTGAAGAACATTCTGGACAATTCCAACGAATGATCTGGCCACCTAGATCGCCCGACATGAATCCCATCGAGCATTTATGGGACATCATCGAGAAGTCTGTTGGTGCCCAAAATCCTGCACCATCAACGCTTTCACAATTATGGACGTCTATCGAGACAGCATGGCTCAATATTCCTGCAGAAGACTTCCAACGACTTGTTGAGTCGATGCCACGTCGAGTTGCTGCACTTCGCCGGGCGAAAGGAGGGCCGACACGATATTAAGAGGTATCCCATGACTTTTGTCACTTCAGTGTATAAATATACATTTCTTTTAATTTGCCTCGGACCGGCAAATTAAAATTCTATCCGCGAGCCGGATAGAACCTTCCGGAGGGCCGTAGTTTGCCCATTCCTGTTGTAATGAAAAAAATTGCCTTTTTAGATAAATGAGTTGAATAAAAGTTCATTGGAAGTTCTTCTCAATCTATTAGTAAAGATTATGCGGAAGGTGGTCTCCATTCCTGGACTATTGAAATTCGAAGTTATCACCTCTCCCGAAACAGATCTGCTTTCCTCCGAGAACACTTCTACTTCTATTTCTTCTTGATCCACGCAAGCAGATTTAGAAATGTGTTTTACACTGGAATTTGGATGAAATCTTTGTAGATAAATTATGAGTCACCATGAAAATACCATTCCCAATACTTTTTTTTATCTTTGGGATTTCAGAACAGAAAGAGAATGGTTGCGATGCGAATATTTTTGAAGGAATTAGAGTGCGTCGGGTCAGAAGATATTGCAGAAGCTCATCTAACATTAAGAACAAACCAGATTGAATGTGTTACAAATAGTACATCTTTATGTTTAAAATGGATCTACTTTTGCACGTCTTCAACTATTCTAGAATACTTCGGCACCTGTTCATTGGGAAAATATTTTTATAAGGTAACTTTTTTTGTATGCAAATTGAGAGTATCATCATCACCTGCGTAACAGCCCCATTGTGGGCCAAGGCCATCGGTCTTGCTGGCAGATTTCGAGACAAGAGATGTTTTTCTTTTTACGGGATAGGGTTCCTACGCCCTACGCTGAACAGTCATGTTAGACCGGGACCTACGGCTTAAAGTGGATTCCGAATCACTACAAACATCGATGGTACCGCCGGGATTCGAACCCAAAACCTGTGGTACCGAGCGCCACAGCGCTAGCCACTCGGCCATTCAGGCCCTAGTTGAGAGTACAAGAAAGTCTTTTAAGTGAGCGCAAATGCTACACTTTCAATAGTGTAAAATAATACGTTGTGATAGAACTTTTTTTTATAGATAGATGAGTGGAATAAAAGTTCATTGTGCTTATTTCACAAAGTTCTTCTCAATCCATTAGTAAAGATTATGGGAAAGAAGATTCGAAGTTATCACCACTCGCGAAACAGATCTGCTTTCATCCGAGAACACTTTTACCAACCGAGTGTGGAGACTTCTGAGGAGTTGCCGCTCCGACAGAAATTGCTCTTCCGTGACCCGAACCCGAAGAACGCCTTGCTAGAAACGAGCCGCACGTGCTTTGGAAGAATTCACATTTTAATTTTCGTGACATTTATGAATCCGTTTCCGCTGGATGCCCAGAGATGTCCGACCGCGTTCTAGAGCCAACACTTCTAAATAATGTGTTCATGAAAATTATCTTCGAGGTCAGTGTTGAATCAGGTTGTAAAACATCGATAAACATGAAAAAATGTATACACGTATTTTCTTGTTAAAATATGTATAAAAATGGATAAAGTATTACTGTATCCAAAAAGTACGACCAGTTTTCAATTTAAATTTCCCGAGCAAATGGTATTACAATTTTTTTTTCTTTTTTAGGTTACTGGCACAATCCTTCACATCTGTGTGAAATTTGACGTCAAAATATGTATTAGTGTTTGAGTTAAGTTTGGTTTTGCGAGACGCTAAAACTGATTCCGGCGATTTTTGAAATGTCTAAATTAATTGAGCAAGAACTTGCGTTAAATTTTGATTGCAGAAATGTATAGAATGTTGCAAAAACAGTTCAAAGAAGGCAGAGAACGCGTTGAAGACAAAGAGCCCTCTGGTCGACCCTCAACCTCAACCGACGAAGCTCACGTCCAAAAAATTAAAGATCTGGTGCTTGCAAACCGTCTATTTACAATTAGAGACCTTGCTTCTGATGTTGGAATTTCAAAATTCCATTTTAAAATATGTTTTGGGCCTCAAACGCGTCCAATCTCGATTGGTACCGAAAACACTGAATGCGCCAGATCACACTGCATTTATTCTTCGTAACTGTTTCGCCAAAAATGAAACCCATATCATTCCACAACCACCGTATTTACCTGATTTAGCATCGTGCTACTTCTAGCTATTCCCTAAACTCAAAAGACCTCTCCGGAGGCACCGTTTTGAGTCGATTGAAGAGACATTTCAAAAATCGCCGGAATCAGTTTTAGCATCTCACGAAACCAAACGTAACTCCAGCACTAATGAATATTTTGACATGAAATTTCACACAGATGTCAAGGACAGTGCCAACAACCTAAAAAAGAAAAAAAATTGGATACAGTTACTTTACTTACTTTTGGATACAGTTAAGTAAGTCATTTTTAACTTTACGGAAACGATATCTAAAACATATCACGAATATATATCCAAAACATATCACAGTATAAATGCTAATTACGCATGCGTTGAACCCAAAGAATTCTAAGCTGAACGCCCATCGAGTTAATGATATCAAATAATGAATATATTAAAAACTTTTTGCTTCAATAACATCCTTAAAAAGGTACTACAGGTAACATGTGTAAAAAGGTAAACAGATATTCAGTTGAATGCACGAATTCAGTGCTCCCAGCAGATCGTGATGAAACAGCTGCAAAAGTCACAGCTGCTATTCATTCTCAAAGCTACTTTCGAAAGGCCAGTTAAAATAAAACACTCATAAAAACTCCGATTTTTATTTCACGAAAATTGTGATGCGAATTAGGTCGGTTAGCTGTCAAAATACTTATACTCTAGAATTTCATTAAATGTTTAAAAAAAAAATTAGGGATAGTGACTATTATGATAGTAGTTTAAAAACAATGAATCCAGAACATTAACTAAAATACATTGAGAGTATGAGATATCCAAACAGTGACTGTTTATAACGCATAGCAGCTTTTTATTATTTGTAGTAGGTAAATAGTTATAAATTTACTATTTGTAGATCCAAAGAAAAAAAAAAGACATAAGATGAATAAATTTTGAAAGCGTAAAAAGTATCTGTACACTGTCGTGAATTTCGTTCTTTTTTTAAAAACGAAAATATTAAAACTATTTTAGATGTGGGGTTTTTTTCCAATCTATATTGCGGAATAAAGATTCCATTTGAAATCTGTGTTTCTAAAGTGTCACTCTTAGAAACCGCACAGGGAAATTTAAAAACTTAGACTTCTATTTCAGAAATGAAATGAATTTCACAACTTCACGATGAAAGTGAAACATTGAATGCGATTTCAATTTAGGACTGTCAGCCTCGCATTTGCGTGTCGTATGGGAGAGTACCTGGAAAATTCAATTCAGGGCAGCTTGACTACCGCTGTGAGACACTTTTACAAAGCGACCCAATTCCCTCGAGTCTATTCATTTTTGAAAACAGTGATCGCAACAGACGTCGACTGCTGATTCAAATCGCGGCCTCGTACGTTGTGTCTGCACGAGTCGACTTGTCCTGCTGAGTTGCTGGCGATAGAGAAAACATATATGCACCATGGTTCTGAACTTTGGAAACAAAATCCTATTCTTCTCAGATGAGTGTAAGTTCAACATTTTTGGATACGGTGAAGCTAGGAAAGTGGGGATAAATCCAAACACAGAAATACATCTTGTACCATTAGTGATACTGTCATCTACCTTACCTGCTACCCTAGGCAGGAGGTTGTGTGAGTACTTGGGTGTAAGAAATTTCGTCAACGTGGATCAAATTGCAATATCAACGAAATCATCCAGTGCTTTTACAATGGAGCTCGATGGTGATAACCTTTTTCAAGCTCGATTCCAAACATATAGGCGTTACACTTCGGGGTACATTAAATTGTCTTCGATTTCTTCCTCCCCCCTCCAAATCAATTCCATTGTAATCGAACAAGAGGAAGAGTTATTCTGTTTCGAAATTCTGTTCTGCTCTATTTCGTATTAATGACTTCAAAACAGACAGCCATGAAAACTGCAAGCTATTTTAAAAGCCAACGAATTATTCATTGTAAATTATGTATAACCAAATTTTTAAATTATTTTGACTGTACGAATATTTTTGAACTGTTAGATGAATAGCTCGTTTGATTTTTTTTTTGTTCTAAATATCATTTTGTTCAAATTTAAATAAAATAGCCTGATGGCCGAGTGGCTAGCGCTCTGGCTCACGGTACCATAGGTATCGGGTTCAAATCCCGGCTTGCCCATGGGTGTTGTAGTGGTTCGGAATCCACTTTAAACCGTAGGTCTCGGTCCTAATAGGATCGTAGAGCGCTGCGGGGGCATTGTTACTCCGCGTCCGTGGCTTAACATCAAGTGACACGCGCCCCCGGGGTAATGCAAAGTGAGTAATGTCTGTGCAGCACTTGCCTTAAGGCATCAAAGACAATTGTCTAAGTTGGTTGCCAGCTGCATTAGAACGAAAAAAAAATAATAAAAATAAAATAGCAAATAAATATTTAAATGTGCGTCAGACAGTTTTTTTTTAAAGTTTTGCTTCAATTACACATCAAAGATGAAAATGTTCGATACTTTTCAAATGCAATTAAAAGGGTACAAATGCATGACAGGTAATCTAAGTAAAACAAAAAAAAATTTTTTTTGTTGCTTTTGATCATCGGTGGACTTCATATACCACTAATGTATTCCAAGAAAAGATCCCCAATGGGAGAACTTTTAGGGGTAACTGCCCCGTATGTATGTGTCGCATGGGACAAAACCCAGAACACTTCCACCAGGTAGCCTGACTGTTGATGCGACAATTAAATTTTGCAATTATCTGAAATGTTTTCAATGCATTTATTTAAATATGATTTACTGGCAATTTTTATTTATTTATTTATTTTTTTTTTGTATAAAAAAAACTATTTATTTCATTTTTACCCTAAACGATACAATGAGCCTTTTATTTTAGAATAGGCTATTCTATTGATTCAATGCATGCATAATAAATATATGTCTATCTATACGCATGTATATGCATAAAATATGTTTTGCATATTCTTTTAATTGTTTCTGAAAAATTAAAAGTTGCTTATTTTTAAATTTTTTCTAAATTTTACCGACAAAAATACATATATATATACATTAATTTTCGTGTTTGTCGATGTTTTATAACCTAAATTCACAATAGCATCGAAAACAATTTCCAGAAAAACATTATTTGAAAGTATTTTCTAACACTGTGTCGGTTATCTTAAAAGAAAAGAAAAAAATCAACTAGTTTCTAAGAGCAAGAGCAAGAAGCAGAGAGCCCTTTCGAGCGAGCTGCGGAAGGGTGGAGAAGAGCGGGCGAATCTATTTTAATCCATTTTGTTTCCACAGAATGCCACCATTTGGCACCGTTCCCGGCTATGCACTATTCAAAACAGACTCCCGCTACGAACCGCGCAATTCCTCTATCCAAATGCAATGCATTCGCGGCTCAACTTCAAATTTCTCTAACTGTTGTTATGGAATGCAATGTGTATATATATATCCTCTGCAAGCCGAACTTCAAGAGAGACGCCAAATAATTCAGACTTGTGGAGGATTTCGACTTGCGCGGATTTTGTAAGGAAATAGTCGACTTGTAGAGGTTTAGATTCTTTCTGACTTATTTTCAGTTAGAGAGGTAAAATAAATAAAAATTCAAGTTGCGGAAGTCATAAACAAGTTTATTTGCAACTTAAAGGTTATATTATGTACTACAATTAAAAATCAAAGTAATTCCGAAACAACCTTAAATTTAAAAATATTATGTATCAAAAAAGTTCAGTTACTATTATTTATTTATTATTATTATTATTTTGCTTTAGACAATTGGATCGTTCTCTATCTATAGCATTATCTAAGCTATAAAGTGCAAAAAATTCTTTTTCTTCCGAGTTGCTATTTCATAGAATGGGTTATTCTATTTACTGTATACTCATACATTGTTTTCTAAGAAACAATGACGTGCAGTGTCGGCAAATCTTTGAAGTCGGTAACTTATTTTTCTTCGAGCTATAGAGGTAATCAGTTTCAAATGATCGAGTTGCAAAGGTTGTAAAAAGGATTGTAAAATCAAACATTTCTAATGTAATATTATATATATATATATATATATATATATATATAATATATATATAGAATGTATACATATATATATATACCATACTTCCAATAGAAACAGATCCAGAATGCTTTTCATCTTCCAAAAATAACTCAAAATCGAAGTGAGAAAAAAAAACAATAATAAAAAGAAAAAAATTCAGTCTGCTGGTACTATAGACAGGTTGCACGTAAAACATAGAATCTAATGTAAGAAAAAAATCGCATAGCAGAAATCTTTAACAAAAAAAGGAAGAAAAAGATATCAATAAATCCTACTCAGGAAATCAATTGTGTTCATCAGGTATCGTTCCAAACTCAAAAACGAAAGCAGATTCAATCAAAAAAATAAACTCTAGAACTTCAAACGATTTTATAAAAAAAAAAGCACGTGGAAGAAATTCATGTAAACCGACAAGAATAGCTCGTGAAAGAAATTTAAAAAAGAATCAATCAATAAGAAACATCGAAAGGGGTGCAGGACATCGCTGACCCACTTTCCCCAAAACAATACCCTTATATTTTATTGATAAAAAAATAATTTTGTGTATGAAGAGGACATAAATTGTAGTTCAGAATGCATTGAAAGTGATGATGATACCATGATGAGGGTGAATGAAAGTGAAGAATAAATCCCGATATTTCAATGAGTGAAATTGAATTGGACGAACCATTCAGAAACTCAGATGGGGACACGGACTTGAAAGGCGTTTTAGTACTTTTTTAATTCCTTCTATTAGCTCACACTCTCCCTATATATATATATCTTGTTCACATTTTCAATCGTTCATAAAATACTTTTTTCTCATCCACTCGAGTTCGAATACATTTTTTTTGAACTTGTAGTGGATGACACTGGATGTGAATACAGTTTTTTCAAATATTCATTCAATAATTAAATTGAATTCCTTAATTTTATTTTTTTTTACATTTAAGTTGCATGTATCTACCAATAGAGGGCGCCGGATTAACTTAAAAAAATGAATAAAAATTATTTATAATGGAGTTGACTTTAAAATTTTTTTTTATATTACTTGTTTAATTCTTTTTGTTTGAATGATGGCCTTTAAAATACTCAAAAAGTAAGTTAAAAGAAAAACTGTTAATCAAAATGGCTTTAATATGCTAATTATTTATGGTATTCCGTTATTATTTCTGTTGTACATTATGTCATTATTCCGATAGTCGGGCGCACGTTTCGCCGACATCCGTATTCTTTCGCTTTGGAGACGAGCAAGAAAACATAAATTAAATAAATTTCGAAAAAATAAAACAACTCATTCAAATTTTTTTTCATAAATATAAGAAATTTAAATTAAATAAATACAGATGTGCTGTATTGAGCGATACTTGGACGTAATGATGGACTCATCTACAAAAGTAAAATAAGTGCCAACATAATTATACGACATTTATTCATTACGATTTCTTAAATACTCCTTCATTATAAAATGTTGAATAAAAATTTTATTTTGCATTTGCCAGAATGCCGAGATAATGTGACGCACATGTGTATCGCTTACGCAGATTGGGAATGCGCACGAACACGTTCAGTTCGCGCGTGTTTCAGTTTTGACCTAGAGTGATTTACCTTATGGAGGCTGGATAATCCGGTAAAACAGTTAGTCCGGCCCGTGCCGTGTAAAAAAAAAACTTTCTTTTACTTGCTTGAACATCATTTTACTTGTGTTACTTGTGTGTTGTTAATATAAAAAAAAATGTTAAGTCAATTCCTACTTTATTTTCACTTTATTGCAGAAAGTCCTTTATAAATAATTTTCATTCATTTTTTTTAAGTTCTTCTCTCTCTCTCTCTCTCACACGCACACACATACTTTCTCTCTCACTCATTTATTCACATGTTTCTTTTTCCGTTTTGTTCCCTCCTAAAACCCAGAATGAAAAAAGAAATTTTTTCTACACGCTTCGCCACTGACGGTATTTATTCCTAAATTTATATCCTGCTTAATATCTTATAGGGGAGAAAAAATTTCTCTTATATAAAACTGAAATTAATGAATTAAATTTAATGAAGGAATTAATATTTGAAAACACTGTACTAGCATCCAGTGTCCTCCACTACAAGTTCAAAATGAAAAATGCATCTGCACTCGAGTGGATGAATGATAAGTGTTTCATGAACGATCGAAAATGTGAACACGATATATACATAGGGAGAGTGTGAGCTAATAGTAGGAATTGAAAAAAAATGTGTTTGAACTTGAGTAGATGAATAAAAAGTATTTCATGAACGATTGAAAATTTGAACAAGATATATAAATATATATGGGGAGAGTGTGAACTAATAGTAGGAATTCAAAAACAGACGTTGAAATTTGAAGGGGCTTAAAGTGTGCACGAGATGACCGTAGAGCGACAAACCAAACCAAACCTTATGGAGGCTCGATAATCCGGTAAAATCGCACGTCCGGCAAGTGCCAGATTAAAAAAAGTTTCGTTTGATTGCTTGAAGATAATTTTACGTGTGTCGGTATCAGAAATTTGAAGGGGAATAACGTGCGGCAACGGCAACGGACATTTCTTCAAGGAGTACCTATGCAACAAAACTGTCACTAAAACTCCATATCATAAAATAAAATTAACGAACAAAAATATAATGCAGCACTAGAAAGTTAAAATTAAATTTAAAAATAATTTTAACATGATAATAATTACTAAAGTAATAACTCTGGAAGAAAGAAATAATAGAGAGTTTTTTGCATACCGTATTTCGGACGTCCGTTAGCTTTTTCACCCTAGCGCGCATGCTCACAGGAAACATTATTACAGATACGCATGCGCAATTTCCTATGAGCATGCGTACTAGGGAGAAAAAGCTAACGGACGTCCGAAATAGGGTATGCAAAAACTCTCTAATAATAGAAAAAGGTCAAATTAATGTTAAGAATTTAAAAATAATAAAAGATTTTTAAATATTAAATAATTAAGAGTGAAGAAATAGTCAGGGGTCCACTGCACATGCCATCGTAATAGTACCAGAGGAAAAATAAGTTAAAAATTACTAGAGATGAATATGAAACAAGCAATTCGCCCTCACAGAGATCTCTGTTTATTTATCCACTGTCTCCGGGGCAGCCATTGTGTGGGTTTCACACGCGGAGTGCCGCACGGGGGTTGCCAGTCTGTGGCAAATAGAGTCCTCGCGTGACTGCTATGTTGCCATCGAGGAATGGCAGCTTGGCCACTTTTGGCAACATTTTTTACAGGTGGTCCGAAAAAGGTCTGCTGTCCTACACTTTTCAAAAGAAAGAGTTCGTTTTTTTCAATTCCTTCTATTAGCTCACACTCTCCCTATGTATATATCTTGTTCAAATTTTCAATTGCTCATAAAATACTTTTTATCATCCACTCAAGTTGAAACACATTTTTTTAACTTGTAGTGGATGACACTTCATTTAATATAGTTTTTTCAAATATTAATTCATTCATTAAATTTAATTCATTAATTTAATTTTTTTTTTAGATTTAAGTTGAATATATCTACCCATAGATGGTGCCAGATAAACTTAAAAAAAAAGAATGAAAATTATTGATAAAGGACATTCTGCAATAGAGTGAAAAAAAAGTAGGAATTGACTTTAAAAAACATTTTTTTTATATCACTTGTTTTAACAGTCAATAAATGTAAACATAATTTTTCCAAATATTTTACAATTGTATACTAATAAACTCTTTCTCCTGAAAATGATTAAAAAATAAAATATTAATTAAAATTATTTTTTTATGTTTCATTTTGCTTCATACACAAATAAAATAGCATTTCTTGTATCTGTTTAACTCGAGTAAGTGCATAATCCAATAAATTCATGGCTTGAGAAGAGGAATTTCTCAGAATGTTCAGAATCGCTTAATAACATGCAGGCGTTTTCAAAATAAATGCACGCAGGGGAAAAAATAGCAAAGGTGCAGTACAGCCCTCGCTCTAGTATGTAATGGACGGGAGATGTTTGGTGTCTATCTGTTAATTTAAAACAGGGAAACGGGCTCTATTTTATGACTGCTGTATGGTTTCACAAGTCTGAAACTTATTTTTAAATATTTCACTAAATTGTGACGATAACAAACGATTATGAGTTCCTTATTAAAGAGAGTCGGAAAACATGTAGTAGTCATTTTTAACTTTTCATTTTTTTAAAAATATAAACTGATCTTTTTTATGTAAACGTTTTTAAAAAATAATAACATTTTCATAATGAATTCAGATCATGAAAATCTTATAGTATATGAGGTTATTTTGTTATTAATTAAAAATATAATTATATAAATAGAGCATATTTGTATTTAAAACTTCTTTTTCTTCTGTTCAGCTATTCCATTATATTCCTATAGCTGTATAGTTGCAAAATCTGTAGTAAGTTAAAAAATTTTTAAAAAAATGAAAATAATGATATTAAAATTACTTTTTATCATTGAATCTCCCCATTTTACTTTTGTTTAAATAAAAAAGAAACATTTTGTACCATGAAGCTGAATATTAAAATTTAGGGAATGAAATACAACAAAATTGTATTCTCAGGTGCCTATTTTTATCACACTTTAACATACTTAAGATGAAAGAAAAAATCACACACACTTCAAAGTTTCTTTGAATAACTGAATTGAAATCCAACCTTAATTGTATTTACTTTATTCATATACTCACATTTATCAATAGAGAATCATAGCCAGGTACGGTAATATATAAACAAAACCCAGAGTAAAATTAAATGAATTGAGGGAAATGGTGTTTTTTCGTGTGCTAATGTAAAAAAAAAAAAAAAAATCAGTTTCTATCAAAGAACAGATACATGGCATACTAAAAAACTTGAAATTAAAAACAAAAATGATTTCAACATCCAGTGTACCCATCATTAAAGTATACGAACTTAAGAATTTAAACTATGTTATTCCAAGAAACTTTCCCCGAAAAATATTTTAAAAAAAATTTAATTTAGGTCCAGTTCAATAAACGTAATTGAGAATGATACTTACAAGAAAAATGGAATACATAAGGAACCACGTTCTGATACAAAACTCCATTAAATTATGAAAATTGCATTCAGTTGATTTTATTAATACGCTTTTATTAGTTTCACCTGTATGTTTGTTTGTAACTAACTCTTTGGGCTCGATTTTGCCCTACTTTAAGCGATCCGATTTCATTTAAACGTCTTACTTATCAAGGACCGACGACACTAAAATATTTTGATGCGTTTATTATGTCATCATGATTAGGATCGCCAGGATGAGTGATTTTATTTTAACTTATGAAGAGCAATTTAACCCATGTAGAATGAAAGTATTTAGTAAAGACATGCAGACCTACGTGGGACAGCGGCACAACGCGCCTGACTACGGATCAGGAGATTCCCTGCTCGAATCCTGGCTAGCTCGATATATTTGCATTTAGCCTTTATTTTACTCACAATTAAATTATTGTAGGAACCAGTCCTCCGTACCGGAACTTCATTTAAATATTATAGTTTAAAAACTCGCTTTTTGATTTAATTAAACCAAAAAGTAATAAATAATTGCTAACATGAGAATAGAATGACTGACGAGAAAATGAATGTCACAGTTCTAAAAGCGTGGGGTGCTTTGTATGACATTTTAAAACTAACTCTGCATTTCGGAATGAAACGAGTGAAAAATTATAACGATTCCCCACGCTTTTAGAACAGTGACATTCATTTTCTCGTCAGTCATTCTATTCTCACGTTAGCAATTATTTATTACTTTTTGGTTTAATTAAATCAAAAAGCGAGTTTTTTTAGTTTTTTTAAACTATTATTTTTTTTGATGGGTCATTTGGACTTTCACTGAAATGTTCAATGAAGAGCCTCGATCCGAAATGAACATAAATGAGTCCCACATTCGACGATTGTGTCAGGTTGAAGTGATCAAAAATGTGCATCGAAAAATTAATAAATCGAATTCATGAGATTGGAAGAACTTTTTTTTCACAATACCTTTCATTTTATGCATTATGTGAATAGTGAAAATTCTATGGATTGTCAGAATAAAAAGAAATATCTCAAGAATTCCATGAGAGCACATAAGACAGGCAGGCCTGGGGGGAGGGTCCTATATTGATTCTTTTGATGATCAAGTCTCTCAAGAATTCCATGGGAACACATAAAATCAAAGGCATTCTGCGTAGAAAAAATAATCAAGTCCCCTTATAATTTCATAATGCAACACAGACAGAAATGAGCCCCTCACATATAAATATCAATCAACTCTTTAAAGATTTCCATGAGAGCACACAGAACAACACAGAGAGACCTGAAAGCTGTCTTATTGTACTTAGTAACACTAATCAAGAATCATAAGAATAACATAAGAGCAGACACACATAATAAATAAAAATAAAGGCTTACAGATTAAATTTTATGTAAGAAATAATCTGAAATTGAAAATACGTAACTTGTAATAAAATAAATGTTAATACACAAATTTTTATTCTAGATCCTGGACAGGGCCGGATTTAGATGAAAAGCGGCTATTCCACTTATGAGGCCCTTTCACCTCCCATTTTTAAGCTTGTAGATTACATGAGAGATAATAAAACACATCATTACTATTTATGCAAGAACAGACCAGAGCCTAGTAGCGTAAGGCACGTCAATATTTGCCATAGCAATCAGTGAACGTATGAACTCTACTGTGGTGCAATCTAGTCTATACAGACCAATTGAGCAGAACGCGTTGATCCTAACGAATACATTTTTATGTTTGTTTATGAGTCGTGTGTGTAGAATTTCTTCTTATTTTCGATTCAGTGTTTACTGTTTTTGGAATAGTGTCATTCTAATTTTGCTAACCATTTGAATGTAGGCCCCTCTTGATTTGGAGGCCCTAGGCTGAAGCCTAGTTATCCTATTGGAAAATCCGGCCGTGATCCTGGAAGAATCTGGAATACAAATTCATGAAAATACTAAAATTTTAACTGCATCCAACTTCGTGTAAAACGTCGCAAACTAACAGTTCTTTTGGAGGACGAAGGGAAAATGGGACACTGTCCCTCTGTCTGTGAGTGCTCATGAATGAATACGATTGAAGCTACGGTCGAAAGTTCCCATTTATAGAATATCGATTTTCATGAAACAAACAATCGGTCAGTGCAGTTGAGGAGGAGGAGAAGCAGGCTGTCACACAGTCAGGGCCGGATTTCCCTATAGGCTAACTAGGCTTCAGCCTAGGGCCTCAAGATCAAGAGGGGCCTACATTTAAATGGTTAGCAAAAGTAGAATGACACTATTCCATAAACAGTAAACACTGAAACACTTTTTCGTTTGAATTTTGTTTCTTTTTAAATGTTGTGTGTTATGTTGGATGAGTTATTGTTACAAGTACTCTATAGGGTGCTGCTGAGAATAAATGTCCAGATAAGTGCAATCGACATTTTTTTATTTATTATCCGTGCCACAATTTCTTATAAAGTTTAGTACCCATCACAGCATGTTTCCTTTAACATATTGATATAGATCACAGTAATGACGCATTAATTATCTCTCGTGTAATTTACAAGCTTAAAAATGGGAGGTGAAAGGGCCTCCTAAGTGGAATAGCCTCTTTTCATCCAAATCCGGCCGCACAGCCATTCGAACATGCACTCACTCCATCTCTCAACATGTAATAAAAAACAATAAGGAGTTATATGAATAATTGCAAACAATGTTTGGATAAAAGATCGATTTTTGTAGTCACTGGGTACTGATCAAAAGTTTTTTAGTTATATTATTTTATTGGACATTAGAGAGTTTTTGCATACCGTACGTCACTTACCGTAGGACGTCCGTTAGCTTTTTCTCCCTAGCGCGCATGCTCATAAGGAAACTGAGCATGCGCGCTAGGGAGAAAAAGCTAACGGACGTCCTACGGTAA
>BPLQ01003787.1:126244-146070 GCA_021605075.1 Caerostris darwini | reverse complement strand
CCTCACTCTTCAATAATCCTGGAACTGGAATGGTAAGAGAAATTTTGCATGAACCTTTCTAGTTTTATTTTGGAGGATTGTTTTGGTGAGGTAAAAATATATATATATATTACTTGTTTATTTACTATAGGCTATTTTGGACTGATACATGTGTAATATTTGTTATTTTAAAAATTTTAGCTTCAAAAAAATGAAAAAAAAAAAAAGGTTTAAGAACAGAAACAGACAGAAGAAAAATGATATTCCAAACTCAATTTTCTTTGTTGATTTTGTAAGCTGAAAAAGAAGTAAACAAATAAAAGAAATAATAGTTTAATAAAACTAATCACGTGGAAAACGTTGATCGCCACAAAAATGGAAGTAAACACTCGAATTAAAAGTGAAGTCAACGACAGGTTGATTCGAAATCAAGCGAAATGAATGGGTATTAAAAATCAATTTATTATACCTTATCGACAATTCCTTATTCGATCAAATTTCAAATTGTTTTTCAAGAGTAATTTCTTTTCCTTTTAATTTTTAAATAGTAATTTAAATACTGAAAGGGACAAAAAAAATGGTATGTGAAATTTGAATTTGAATTCTGTTCAAATACTCTTTTTTAGTATATATCGATATAAAGACGAAAGGGAAAAAAAACCTTTTTATTGTGGCGCCATCTATATTCTAAAGAACGAATGAAAAACAACGAGGGAATGGTAAATAAAGCAACTCCCTTTCGTTAAAAATTCCAGACCGCCAGAGAGAGCTGGTGGTCTTTAGGGAAAGGGAATTTTCCTTTTACTAATTAGGGAATTTTAGGGAAGTAGCCGATCTTCTTGCCGCCTTCGCTTTACTGTAGTATCCGTATGTAGTGTGAGTTACTTTTTTTTTTTTCTTAAATTAATATACTCATTTTGTTATTTTATTCAATTCCATTCTATTAGCTAACACTCTCTCTATATATATATCTTGTTCACATTTTCAATCGTTCTTAAAACACTTTTTATTCGTCCACTCGAGTTCAAATACATTTTTTTGAACTTGTAGTGGATGACAGTGGATGTGAATACAGTTTTTTCAAATATTAATTAATTCAGTAATTAATTTTTAATACTTTAAATAGAGTTTTAGCAGTTTGTAATGAAAATTGTAATCAATCGCCTGTAACTCAATAGGGAAAATGCAAGGATTTCAGTATTTTCCACGTGAAGGTGAAGAATACGAGTTCAATTCTTGCGAAAATTAATGATTTCTTGATAAATTTTTGCTTTAAGTAGACGTTTTATCCAAATGATTTTCTAGAGTGAGTTGGCAATTGTGGCTTAGTGGTTAGAATGGAAATTTTTCTCAAAAAATAAAATTGAAGAAATTGTATTTTTCCACTTAATATTGTGATTCTGTCTTATGTATACACATATTTATATTAATTGTAATTATTTAATAAAAAGTAACTAAAATAAAATTTGGAATTGACTTAAAATTTTTTTTATATATATTACTTGTTTTTATACATTTAGTATTTTAAAATATACTGCTTGGATGTGATGCTTTAATTATTATTCGAAATTTGCAGAATTTGATTAATTGGAATTGTACTAAATGCCTATTAGGCTTAGTATTTTATTAGGTATTTACTTACTATTATTTATTGGTAAGTAGTTTTTTAATTATTCATTTCTAAATAATTCTAATAAAGGTATTAAATTTAGTAACTTAAATTGATTGTGGTCTTGAAAAGAAATGATGAAACGTTGTTTGGGAAATATAAATATAGAAAATGAACAGACATTGAAGGTTAACAAAACTTTTATTCCTTTGTATTATTTACATAAATAACATCGTTGTTTTATTTATAGAGTCATTCTTTTTTTACAATTATAATAGAAAAAAATCACATACATATGTAAATATTTTAATTATTAGCGAAACATTGGATATGTGTTGTTAAAAACTGCAATGTAAAGTTTTAAATGATGACGCATTTTGAAAGAGACGTTTCGTCCTGACAAGACCAGGCTCAGTCTAGGGAGTCTTGGGAGGCCGTCCGGCCCAGGATCTGTCCGAAGAGCCTGGTGGCCGCCCACCGCTGCCTGTTGCGGCAGAAGCGCAGCACCTCGCACGACAGGTCGCCCACCGTCCACTCCCGCTGCACCACCACGCCGTACACCTTGCACACCTGCAAGTAGAAGCGTACTATTAGCTCACACTCTCCCTATATATATCTTGTTCAAATTTTCAATCGTTCATAAAACACTTTTTATTCATCCACTCATTGAAACCACTAAATAATGAATACTTAGTAAATTAATTTATAAATTTTTTTCCTCAAGATTTCATGTGTTTATTTACTAGAATAACTTAGGCCTCTTATTAACGAATGTTTTCTATACGCCCAAAATATATTGTTTATTTTGGCAATATTCATAAAATGTTAAAAATCACAGCTATACAGATTACTAGTTCCTATTCATTTAAGAAATTATTTTTAATCAGACAAATGGTCTCCCAGATTGATTGATTTAATGTCGCATAATTTTCAATTCCTTCCATTAGCTGACACTCTCCCTCTATATATGTTGTTCAAATTTTCAGTTGTTCATGAAATACTTTCTATTCATCCACTCGAGTTCAAATACATTTTTTTTGAACTCGTAGTGGATGACACTGGATGTGAATACAGTTTTTTCAAACATTAATTCACTCATTAAATTTAATCAATTAATTGTAGTTTTTTTTTAGATTTAAGTTGCATGTATCTACCCATAGAGGGCGCCAGATAAACTTAAAAAAATGAATGAAAATTATTTATGAAGGACTTTCTGCAATAGAGTGAAAAAAAAAAGTAGGAATTGACTTTAAAATTTGTTTTTATCAATGTCTAATCAATGAAAAGGAAAATTTAACCAGGAATTTAGTAAAAGATCCCTCCAAGATTTCTGAAAAACTTGACGAACCAGAAAGAACTAAAGCTCCGAGTTGACCCACTTTCAACTCGAAGCGGAACTTCACTGGGCGCGATGCTATTTCGCCGTGAAGGGGTCGAAAAAATGTTCTTGCCCGCCGCATGTCGAGTCGTCGCCTCGGTGGGAAGGAGCCTTAAGCCTTTACAGATCGAGTAATTAGGATCGAGGATTATTAATTTTCTCGCCTGCCGCGTGAATCTTCAACGCTTCACGCCTCGGTGGGAACGAGCCTTAAGACGTAATACAAATGATGGAAATGATATCACAGAAAAAACGCGCACTTGGATTGAACCGTTGGCTGAATCGTCTTGGTAGAGGAGGGTAGAAATGATTTTTTTTAAATTAAATTAAAGTTTGTTTAAATTAAATTAAATTAATTAAAGTTTTTGGTGGCAACATCAGAGTGACTTATTGATGTACTGGAATACGAGGGAAAATTTGTTTGAAATTTTTTTTTTCCGCTTATAACTTTCCCTCTCACCCCGATAGCTGTGACAGTACTGACAAAAACGGAAGCTTTTTTAGTACGTGAGTTGTATTTTTTTGCATTATATTTATTATAGCCTTTTTTCACTTCAGAATACTGTTTTTCAACACTTCTCAGCTAAATGCTGTGGCCAGATGGCCAAGTGGCTAGCGCTCTGGCCTTTGGTCCCACAGGTTTCAGGTTCGAATCCTGCGATCAGTGGTTCGGAATCCACTTTAAACAGTAGGTCCCGGTCTGTTTAGCCCTCGTGTGCACAAAATGACCGTGGAGCGGGAAACCAAACCAACTGACCCAATTTGACCCTTCCGTTTTTGTCAGGCTCGTGCCCACCGAGGTGAGAATCGTTTAAGCGAGAAGCGCTGACCCATCACTAGCCCCACCACGTTCGCCTGAAACCGGTTTGAAATCCACCGCTTCGAGTTGACCCACTTTCAACTCGAAGCGGAACTTCGCTAGATGCAGTGCTATTTCTGACGTTTCGCCGTGAAGGGGTCGAAAAAATGTTCTTACCTTCCGCTTGAATCTTCAACGCTTCACGCCTCGGTGGGAACGAGCCTTTAGATCCATTGTTTGCAGGCTCACCCGCTCAACTTCGATCTGCACTCTGTCTGCTTTTTGGATTTGTCTCGAATCCTTCTGCTATGCCTTGCCACCAATATCGCTTCCACCTTCGTGAAATTACAACACGTCACCCAAGATTCCCCTTATTGTCTACTACTACTACTACACCACACCACACCACATCACTGTGCCTAGAGCTGAGTTGCCCCTATACAGTTTGGGAATGATGTGGGTGAGAAGAAGTCTGACTGGGCTCTGTGACGCTCTACGGTCATAAGAGACCAGGACCTACGGCTTAAAGTGGATTCCGAACCACTACAAACAACCATGGGCACCACCGGGATTTGAACCCGAAACCTGTGGTACCGAGAGCCAGAGTGCTAGCCCCCTTATTTGTTTGGATTTCACACCATATGCATTTTGCTTCATTGTGGGTTCTATTTAGTTAGGCCTCGCCGAACTCTAACTAACTAAGCCAGGGGCGGCCAACCCAAATGATCTTGCTGGATCCACTTTGGAAATGCATCCTAACTCCGCGGGCAGCATATAAAATTATATATTCCTATATTAGATTTAGACCCACTATAAATATTTTTTGGAACAAATCAAATCAAACCCAATGCTGTGGCCTAAAAGGCAATCGGCTAGCGCCTTGGCCTTTGGTCCCACAGGCTCCAGGTTCGAATCCCGGCTGTTAGTGGTTCGGAATCCACGTTAAACTGTAGGTCCCGGTCTGTTTAGCCTAAAGTGTGCACAAGATGACCGTAGAGCGACTAACAAAACCAATTGACGCAATACGAGCTTCTGGTGGAAAGGCCTGACTTACCTCGTTGAGCTGCTCGTGGTTGAGGGTGTAGAGGAGGAGCGAGTGCAGATTGGCCATGCTGGCAGCCAACCACAGGACGCTGACGCGCAGTTGAAGGTCTCCGCCCCCTTCGGGATCCGCCTCCACGGCCGCTCGGGGCCGCCCCTGCAACAGAAAGCGACAATTTCAAGACCTTTTGTTAAATCTAAACTACAGTAGCTGTGCTTCTGTATGAATCTGTTCATATTGCAAACAGATATAGGCACTTTAGCATTAGCAGGGCGCAAGTGATCCAACTCTAAATATCTCTCGACAGGAGGTCTGAATGGCCGAGTGGCTAGCGCTCTGTACCACAGGTTTCCGGTTGGAGTTCCGGCGGTGCCATGGATGTTTGTAGTGGTTCAGAATCCACTTTAAACTGTAGGTCCCAGCATAAAAGGATCGTAGAATACTGCGGGGGTTATTGTTACCCCGCGTCCGTAGCTTATCTTCAAGTTGCAAGCACCTCCTAGGTAGTGTTAAATGAGTAACATCGGTGCAGCGCTTTCTTTAGGGCATCGAAGACAATTGTCTAAGTGTTTTCCAGCTGCATTAGAACAAATATATATATATCGATAGAGCACGTTTTTAATTCTTTAGTTTACATTGTTTAAGGTTCTGAACAGAAATATAATTTTAAATGAAAGGAGTTATTCATTTTATAAAAAAGAATTGTTTTATTTTCGAAATGGTTTGTATTGCTGGTGTATTGCGTCATCGCCAAAACGAAAAATCTCCTGGAAAAATGTGCGTCCGACTAACAGCAAATTACCAAAACGTACACCAGAAATAATTAGAATAATGATAAATATTCCTCCTGATTATCTATTCTACAAAAAAAAAATGTCACGGAAAATAGAACTATTATAGACTGTATACAAGACAACTGTCGAAAATGCTGTCTGTCTAGAACTTTTAAAATTATTTATCACGTGAACGCTTTACCACTCAACTTAACTGTAACCGTACTCCGGTGTAAGAATTTTTAGCGCCTGGATTTTAGAACTTTCTTGTTGGTAGTCATCCGCGGATGAGACGCGGATTTTTTGTATCTGCATTATTATTTTTGTGTGTCATATCGTCATGTGTAAATAAAAGCATTGTATTTATTTGAATTGACTACTACAACACATCCTTTTGGATATCTCATCGACAGTGTGTTAAACTAGTAAGGTAAGCGAAATTTTATGTGACATTTTTCTAGTTTGGTGGATTGTTTTTGTGAGATAAAAACAACTGAATGAAAACAATTTCATTTTCACAAAACACATTTTCACAATTTCATTTCTGCATTTTTACTGGTAAATTTTCGAAGAAACAATCGCACTCCCGGCTTAATGCAGGGATTGGCTTCTGTTCTGAAAAGCCGCGCCCTCCTTTAAGGAGCTAAATGTCTAACCAGTGATAACTTTAAATCCTTCAAGGATTAAAAAAATGACTACTTATTAAATTTATTTTCTTTTTACTCCATACATATCCGCTTTAATGGTATAATTTATTTCAATAAAATTTAGGACTGCTCTAGGACTTAATTGCTTCTGCTTATGCTGTGATTCCTATCTGCAACTAAGAGAAAACTTCTTTTCTTGGAATTCTTTTTGGAAACATTTCTTCGAGAATCTTTTCAACATTTGTAAAACAGGAAAAATTGCCGTTATTTTTACATTTATTTTTATTGGCTATTTAGATGAAACTGAAATGATTTTTCAGCGATCTTCTTTAGCATTACTTCAAGAGAAGAGACTGAAATGAACTTTTTAATATTAGCTTACATTCTATAATATACATTGTACCGAATTTAAAACTTAACTTTTAAATTCTTTTTTTTTTTCTTACTTTTTTTATAAATAGTATTTTTTTTTTGAGTACCTACTTAATTTGAATTTTTAGAAACATTTATTTTTAATTTTACTAACAATAATTAAGCAGCCATTTAAAATGCCAAGCATATATATGAATTAAGATGAGGAGGTTTAAGGGGTATTTCCCCCTGTTGGTACTCCGTAATCGGTACGCCAGTTGCCAGTATAATATACATATTAGCTAAATAAGAGTGTTATATATCATTTATTGCTTATTCTGTGATCTGTGTAACTGGATATTTTGTTTACATATATGTTTCGAAATTGCTAAGAATATCTTGGGTTGTTAACAAATAGGAGCATAGAACAGCACAAAATGCGGATTATTTTTATTTACTAGCATATACTTGGACATTTTGCTACACCAACAACATTAATGTTGACATCTGGAAATGATGCAGATAGTATGCACAATGAGAGTATTAGGCAAGACGATTGTTCCTTTTATCATTGTTTATGTTCAAAAGTGAATGGTGTACGATAATCGCAAAAGCTTGGCGCAATGGTTGAATGCAGAGGAAAAGCCTAAACAGCCACTCAAACTCGCATCCAAAAAAGACAATGGTAACCATTTGGTGGAATCAAACGTGGGAGGTATCAATACAAGGTCAAACAACTAATACACAATATTACTGTCAATAAATTCATATTGTGCATCAGGATTTATTGTTATCACAACTAGTGTAGGTGAATGGAAAATATACCTTTCTTTTCCAGTATAATGAATATGCATGATCTCACGTTTCTCAAGTAGCACTCCAAAAACTGGACGAGCTGAAAATTTAGATTCCACCTTATCCATCGTATGGGGGCCTGGTATCCGAGTGACTAGTGCTCTGGCGCTCAATACCACTGGTTTCGGGTTCGAGTCCCGGCCGTGCCATGGATGTTTGCGAGTGGTTCAAAATCCACTATAAACTGTAGGTCCCGCTCCCGGTCTGTCTGGTTTAACGTGTGCACAAGATGACCGTAGAGCGACAAACCAAACCATCCATCGTATTCCGCAGACTTCTCTCCCACTGACCACCTCTTTCTTAAACAATTGGAATCGTTTTGAGAACAAACGCTTTGTCAATCAGGAAGATGTCAGATCAATCTTTATTGAATTCCTTGACTCCAAATCAAAAGCACTCTTTGTCACTGGCATAAAAATGCGATGTTAATCGATGGCAGTAATGCATTGATATAGATGAATCCTAATTTGATCAAATATGCGTTTGTCATCTTTTAAAATCTGCGTACTCAAAATTTCATTTCATATGAAACAATCCAATAATTTCGACCCATGAATTTTGCGAAAACGGCATCTTAAAGTTTATGTCCTTGAAAAGAATGGGGATTGTTTTCAAATTTAGTTCAATCCATTTAGTTAAAGTGTGTGGAGAAAGGAGGAAGATCCACTCACCGGCTGCGGGTCCTCTTCGAAGGAGGAGGGCGCCCTGCGTTGTCGGAAGCGCGCCCTGAAGGGCACGGGCAGGTTGGGGCTGACGCCGTCGTACGAGTAGGCCTTGAGGTGTCCGTTGCTGGAGGTGACCATGAGGCGGCGGCCGCTCATCGACACCAGCACCGTCTCGGCGTCGGCGGACAGCGGTGACTTGGGCTGAGAATCTGCGCAGAAAATGGTGTCAATTGAGTAACGGTGCTTGAGTATACAGGTGAGGTGAGTTGGCGAAAATTCCCGGCTCATTTCAGTCATTTAGTGTATTTTGATATTTATTCATGGAATTAGATGAGTGTGAGAAAAAAATATTGTGACTTTTACCTATAAAAACTGTTTTTACAACTGTAAAGGCTCGTTCTGTTGAAGCGTGAGGTGTTGAGTCATCACAAGCCTCGCCATTGTACCAAACCGGTTGAAATCCACCGCTTCCAGTTGACCCACTTTCAACTCTCAAATGCTTGCCGTGTCGAGTGACTTGGATTGAGCCAACAGTAGATCTGCCATCTAGTAGAAGTAACTGGAACTTCACTAGGAGTAAAGTGATTTCTAACGACTCGGTGTGAAAGGGTCGAAAACATTTTCTTCCCTGCCGCGTGACGCGTCCCCGCCTCACGCCTCGGTGGGAACGAGCCTTAAAGGCACTCACTTATTGACACTCATTCAAAGGTATTCTTGTCTGTAAATTTGCTCAGAATATATATATATATATATATTATGAGCAAATTTACAGACAAGAATACACACACTTTGTAAAAGGTAATATTACTCGATTTAAATAATTTACAAAATCAGGAAAATTCCATTTCTGTCATTAAAGTAAATGACGATAATGATTTCGATAGGGAAGTAAACTAATTAAATAGTGACATTCTTAGCTATCGCTTAGGCAAAGAATTTGATAAATACGAACAGTAAATGCATAAACTCCTAGGAAGTTGACATCAGTTATTAGCAGACTCAGAACTAATAACTACAGAGGGATAAAGATTCTCCCAGACAAGACTGCAGAAATTGCCCCCAACGCATTTCTAACACCTAAGTACATTCTAGAGTGCCCAGCACTCACTCGCCCTGTTCTGCAATTGGGTAGGGTGCCAATCGAGGCCAATTTAAGAGAAGTCCTGCAGAGTCATTGCTAGCGGCCGCTATCGTGAAGACTTTTGACTTAATCTAACTTTAATAGTAATATTTTAAATCCATGGACACGATGATAACAACAACAAATGCATAAACTTTTGGATGGACTAAATTGGATGCATTTAAAACTATGTTGAAAGTTGTGTTAAAGAAACATAGAATTATAGTGGTTCTGATGTATATCAAAGAAAATTAATACTAATGTAAACAGTTTAAAACTTCCGCGTATAGAATTATTAGTGTTTATTTTTAATTATATTGATGATATTTATTTCTTGTTAATGTAGTAAGTACTGATTTTTAAGTGGTAATCGAAAATATCTTAAGTTGTTTGTGAAAGGCGAAGTAGCTACTTTATTACAGTCGATTCATATTTCAAACGAGAATTACAAAAAAACATGGAATGCTCTCACTGAAAATGAAACACAAATAATAAATGCAGCTTTAAATAAATCAGTTTAATAGCCTACATTAAAACGTGAATCTGTATCAGGTTTATGGAAATTAATGGATACAACACTACAATGTACTAGTATTGTCACATTAAAAATCCTTAAACAGTATATAGAGCACTGGAATGCTATAATTATTTTTTTTGCAAAATGGAAAATTTGATTCAGCAAAACTTCGAATACGAAAAAATTTCCTCTTTCGCCGAGTTCAAAATATTTATATTAAGTCGTGCGTTTTCCATTACTTCGCTGACTAAATGCCAAAAGGAGAAACCAGATAGTTATTCTGAAAGTAATGTAAATAGATTTAAAAATCAAGCAATAAATATGCTTATCCATTACAAAAAGCAATGAATGTTTGCGTATATTGCAAAAGTAATTCTTATGAATTATTTAAGTACGATAACAATTTAAAACACCTGATCAAAGAAAAATGGAATACAGTGAAATGGTTTAAAGCTATGCACTATTTGCTTAAAATTCAAAACATATACCATTGATAAATGTCGTGCAAACATGTGAAAAATCTATTCCAAGCTCCATAATACAATTTTATGTTTGAACGATACAAATGATACAAAATCTGACATACACACAGAAAATGGACTTCCTTCTATTAGTAGCAATAACGCAAATGTACTTGTCACACAGGTTGTTTTATTGCTTACGACAATTCTTATTGATTCAGCGTCAAGGCTCATTCATAAATATACTTTTTTTTCCCTTCTAATGCAGCTGGCAAATAGACCGTGATCTTTTATGCCATAAGTGCTGCACCGATGTTACTTACTTTGCATTACCCAGGGGGCGCGTGTGACTTGAAGATAAGCCATGGACGTGGAGTAACAACGCCCCCGCAACGCTCTACGATCGTATCAGGACCGGTACCTACGGCTTAAAGGGGATTCCGAGCCATTACAAAGGCCGAAATTTGAACCTGATACCTATGGTACCGAACGCCAGAGCGCTAGCCATTCGGCCATCAAGCCCCCTTCATAAATATACTAACCGAACAAATTGGCAATCTTATCGCAACTAATCGAATCGAATCTTATTACACCTAATAGCAATAAATGTCTGCTAATAACTAATAGTTTGATGCAACTAGTATTGTGTATAAAGTTGCACACTTAGCAATAGTTAATTAATAGCTAGGTATGCAATTTTATTACAATTTACAACCGTATTAGTGTAAGCATAAGCGTAGACGGTTTCAATTCGTGAAAAATGTGTAGGGTTGCAAGCTCGGTTCAGTTATAATACAATTATTTTACAAAAAACGCAAGTATTACCGCTGATGTATTAATCATACCTAAAATCACCTGTTACCTTCCTCAGTGTTAGGTCGATGCATCTGTTTTGACAACATTCAAACAGAAATCAACTCTCGCAAGCCTGGCCCAATAGACATTATTTTAGGTGCTGATCTACTGTGTTCAAAAAGTAAGACCAGTTTAAAATTCCCGGAATTTATGGAATTTCAATTTATTTCTTCTTTTTCAGGTTCCTGGCACTGTCCTTGACATCTGTGTGAAATTTCACGTCAAAATATTCATCAGTGTTTGAGGTGTGCTTAGCTGTATGAGACGCTAAAAGTATGTTCGGTGAAATTATGCTTAATGGACATTTAAATATTCCAGAGCATTCATTATCTGCTTTAGAATCAATTTTCAGTTGGGTAATTCTGGACAAAAGGTGCTTCTCAACCAGATCAAATCAACCGGATTTTCCTATAGGCTAACTAGGCTTCAGCCTAGGGCCTCAAGATCAAGAGGGGCCTACATTCAAATTGTTAGCAAAATTATAATGACACTATTCTAAAAACAGTAAACACTGAATCGAAAATAAGGAGAAATTCTACACATATGAATAATATACAAACATAATAAGTAATTTAAAAACTTAAAAATGGGAGGTGAAAGGGCCTCATAAGTGGAATAGCCTAGGGCAGGGGTCTCCAAACTACGGCCCGCGGGCCAAATTCGGCCAGCTACAGCGAATAGCATATTGTTGCTGTAATAATTTAGATAAAAAACACATTAAAACACTAGAAATTGCAGAAAATGGCGGAAAAATTAAAATGGTTTTGGCCCTTGGTACCTACTGGAGCAAACATTATGGCCCTAAGGCTGGAAAGTTTGGAGACCCTTGGCCTAGGGCCTCTTTTCATCTAAATCCGGCCCTGGATACGCGATAATAACAGTTCTTGGTATTTGAAACTACTCACTTGTGGACGTGGCCAGGCGGAGAGATGGCTCCGACGAGGCGGGGCGGAGGGGGTAGTGGGCGGGGCCACCCTCCGGATCCTCCAGGATGTCGTCCATGTCGCTGCTCGACCCTCCCACGTATGAGGAGGAACTGCTGCGCCTGCGCGAAAGCCGGCGGCGCGTGCGCTTGCGGATTCGCTTGCGAAAGTCCTCCAGACGCTCGTGGGGGGTCAGCAGGGGGTCCTCGTCGTCCTCCCCCTCCCCCAGCACGAAACCCAGAGAATCAGCCGACCGGCTCAGGCTGGTCTCCTCCGTGTAACCGCCACAGCCACCTGGTGGGAAGAAGAGAAATCGTAATTTAAACAAGCAATATAAAAAAAAAAATTTTTAAGTTAATTCCTTCTATTAGTTCACACTCTCCCTATATATATCTTGTTCAAATTTTCAATCGTTTATAAAATATTTTTCATTCGTCCACTCGAGTTCAAATACTTTTTTTTTGGAACTTGTAGTGGATGACACTGGATGTTAATACATTTTTTTTTTTCAAATATTAATTCAGTCATTAAATTTAATTAATCCATTTTTAATTTTCTTTTTAGATTTAAGTTGCATATATCTACCCATAGATGGCGCTAGATAAACTAAAAAAAAGGAATGAAAATTATTTATAAAGGACTTTCTGCGATATAGTGAAAAAAAAAAGAAGGAATTGACTTTAATTTTTTTTTTTTTTTATATTTTACTTGTTTTCACTCTATTGCAGAAAAGTCCTTTACAATTAAAGTTGAAATTTTCCTCTTACATCTGGCGCCATCTGTTATTAGATACATACAACATAAATCTAAAAAAACCTAAAATTAATTAATTAAATTAATATTCAAAAAAATTGTATTCACATCGAGTGTCATCCACTACAAGTTAAAAAGAAATGCATTTGAACTCGAGTGGCTGAATAAAAAGTATTTTATGAATGATTGAAAATTTGAACAAGATATATATAGGGAGAGTGTGAACTAATAGTAGGAATTGAAAAAAATGTGTCAAGAGTTCGCAAACAAAATAATGCATCTACTAAGATCATCCATAGTGATTTCAAATGGCTTTTATTTAAAATATTAATGATTCAAAATGAAAAAAAAAAATACTAATACATGTGCAGTGACATAACAATACAAGATTTATCAATGATAACATCTAAGTTGTAACGAATGTTCTGTCCGTTTTTTTCTGATTGAAATAAGACTGATGTGGAAATAAAGCCTTTTTTCGATGTCTTTTCTTGTAAAGTATTGTAAAAAAGAATCTAGCCTCATTTCTATTTCTCTAGAAGTCAAAGAGTCTGTCGGCTTCTAAGCAGAAGAATATTTGCTGGAGTAAGATCTAGAGAATAGTGTGTACGCGAAGCCTATTTTCTGATAATTTAGGAGATTTTAATCACTATTGCAATGTAGGGTTCATCATTCTCACGCTGCAGGATCATTTTTTTATGTTGACCCACAAAGACTCTCTTGTCTGCAAAAATACTTTGAAGCCTCTTAAGGCTCGTTCCCACCGAGGCGTGAAGCGTTGAAGCGTGAAGCGTTGACCCATCACTAGCCTCACAACGTTCTCCTGAAACTGGTTGAAATCCACCGCTTCGAATTGGCCAACTTTCAACTCTCAAATGCTTGCTGCGTCATGTGACTTCGATTGAGCCAACAGTAGATCTGCCATCTAGTAGAAGTAATTGGAACTTCACTAGGCGTAAAGCTATTTCTGATGTTTCGGTGGGAACGGGTCGAAAAAATTTTCTTGCCTGCCGCGTGACGCTTCGCCGCCTCATGCCTCGATTAAACAAGTATTTAGAGTTCGTTTGCCAACCAATAGCTCTTAAAGTACCTTTACTCTCCTACCCCCCAAAGAATCGTTTTTGATTGAAAACTATTTTCGCGGTTTTTGAATGGGTCTCGAATGGTTATCTCTTTTGACGGTTTTTGTTATTATTATTATCATCACTGATGTATTATAGTCATAAATTGAAACGTTGGCGTCATGTCTTATAATTATCCATCAAAATATGGGCAGATCTCTTATTACATTCTGATATGTAGCCTTTTAATAAAAATAAAATAAAAATTAATATAAAAAAAAAATTTTAAGTCAATTCCTACTTTTTTTTCACTCTATTGCAGAAAGTCCTTTTTCAATAATTTTCATTCATTTTTTTTTTTAATTTATCTGGCTCCCTCTATGGGTAGATATAGCCAACTTAAATCTAAAAAAAACTAAAATTAATGAATTTAATTTCATGAATGAATTGATATTTGGAAAACTGTACTAACATCCAGTTGCGTCTACTACAAGTTCAAAAAAAAAAATGTATTTGAACTTGAAAGGGGTGAATCAAAAGTATTTTATGAACGATTGAAAATTTGAACAAGACATATATTGGGAGGGTGTGAACTAATAGAAGGAATTGAAAAATGAATGTTGAAGAGTTGAGTGCAGGCCGCATTATGATTTCCTTTACGCATAGAATGCTACGTGATGTGATGATGATGCAGACTTCATTAGACATGTAACGTAGTCATGCTACATGATGGGATCATGTTTCATAATCATCTTTAAAAAAAACCAGGACAAAATTTTTCTTATAACCTAATCAAGGTTGTTTTAAAAATACTACTTGTAGCAGTACGTGTAATATCTGTTGGAATTTGTAAGCTTTCCAACGCGATACTGGGTGGCTCTGCTGGTGTTATAAAAACCGGTTTTCCTCCTGGACTTGAAGTTGAACTGATACCTTTGAGATGAGCTATTACCACCGGAGTGTTAAGATCAACTCTGTATAAATCTCTACCCTGTATATGTCAATTATAAGTACTAACTTTAGGTAAATAAATGAAACTTCAAAATAATATCTGAATTGATTATTAAAGATTTCTTGAACCAGAAAGCTGTGGCTAATAAGACAAATTGAAACACCGAACGAAAGAAAGCAAGATAGCCGTAGTGACAATATCAATACGATATCGAAATTGATGAAGAATGTATTTCAAATAAACATTTGCAAGTTCATCTTTAGCAATAGTAATATCCATATAAGCACGGGGTTCTGATACAGATTTCGCAATATACTGTATCGCCAGCTCAGCGACAGTTAGCTTGTCTACAGATTACACTTGAAATATCGTCTAACGCCATCTTTTATAGCAGAAGTTATTTAAGTGGGTGAAAATGTGCCACCATTAAAATGTAACAAGTGTTAACAAGTGGTGCAATTGTGTTAAGAAGTAGTACAGCTGTTGTATACAATTTTGTTTACGACCCCCGTCAAACAGCAAGTTGGAATGTCACCAAGACCTGAACAGTATACGAGAACATTTCCAAAGTTCTTTTGCAGTTTTCTGGGAACGATCTTTGGATTCACTGATCTGTTGCTAATGGCCATATCATGAGGAATATATACCGGTTTTAGTTAAATCACCAACGTCGAGCATCATTGGGCGTGGTCAGTACTTGGGAGGAGGACCATTTGGAAACACCGTGTGTCACTGGCCTTCTAAACTCTGGCATAGTCCTGGTGCATAGGATATCTAGCTCTTCCCCAGTAAGGCAAGCAGGGTCGGATTTACCTATAGGCTAACTAGGCTTCAGCCTAGGGCTTCAAAATCAAGAGGGCCTACATTCAAATTGTTAGCAAAATTAGAATGACACTATTCTAGAAAAAGTAAACACTAAAACACCGAATCAAAGATTAGGAGAAATTCTACACATATGACTAATAAACAAACATAAGAAGTAATTTGCAAACTTAAAAATGGGGGGTGAAAGAGCCTTTTAAGTGGAAAAGCCTAGGGCCTCTTTTCGTCTAAATCCGGCCCTGAAGACAAAGTAGTACCAAAAAAGTATTTCAACAGCGAATCTTGACAACGTCGCAGTCAGCGTACAGAAGTATAGAATCTGCTGACGGAATTGTTGTATGCGTTGCTGTCAGGAACCAGAAGATTTGATTGAGATTTGTTGGACTGTTTATAGAACATTTCAGTCGTACTCGAACCGACATGGAAAGGTGCAATCCTTGTATTATATCCTTGTAATTGACTTTGTATTAAAACTATCAGCATTTATGACTTATGCAAATTGTGTGATGTTCAAAGACATCTGATTGGATGAAATGGGAAGAACATGCGAGACAGCTTCGGTCACTCTGAAAGTTTTTTGGTTACAATGATGTATCGTTTTGTTTTGATTTCTGAATCCTGAGTTGAGTTGATTTTTTCTTTAAAATAAACTTCTTTTTATTTAATGTTTGGATCTACTCTGGCCTTACACATCTTCAACGAGATGGCAACAAATGTGTTTGCCCAGTTGGTAATTTTTTGCCATGCCACACGCAAATGCGGGGCAATTACTCCTCTAAAAAACTTGTGTCCTCATAATAATTAGGGGCTTCATATCCTAGGTATGGAGAGAAGAAAAGTCGGATCCTTTATATCGGCTCCTGAATTTTTATCTAAATTTTTTCTACTATGATCTTCATTAATGGAGCCAATAATAAATGCAACGACTTCTGTTGCTTTAATAAAAAATGCAAAGATTTCCGTCGCATTTATTTCGCTTATTTTTCTAAATCTATTAGTAAAGCAATTAAAAAATAATTCGAAATAAATACAAAACAGTATTCGGATAATAGTGTATTTCTTTACAACATTAAATGTGCAGTAACTGCATTCGCTTAAAAAGCATTCTTTTACTCTAAAGCTGTTTATAAAAATGCATGTATACATATAACATAACAGTAGCAAAGTATTACGGAATAATTTAAAACAAGCAAAAGAGCTTGCGCATTTTCAGCACAAAGATGTTGTATTTGTAAAGCATTCCATCTTATTTTCTTCCTTAATAATAGAATAGTTTCTATAAGTTCACTGCACCCCTTTGCAGCTTGGGAATGATGTGGTTGAGAAGAAGTCTGATTCGGCTCTGTGACGCTGGATGGTCATATGAGACCGGGACCTACGGTTTAAAGTGGATTCAAAACCACTACAAACATTCACGGGAAAATGTTTTAGTAAGAAGTTCTGCGCATAAAATTACAAATTATCAGGATTAAAACTATTGAATGGAGAAATACATTGGTCAGCTATTCAGTGCCAGTGACATTAAATGTTTGTGTTATAATCACTACTTAAGAGTAAGATCACCTAGTTTGAGGAGCACCATTCTTTACAATTTTATTTCAAAAAAGAGTATTTTAATTTCTTGGCAAGGACGAAAAATGAATAGCAAGAACTCGTTTATAAAATATTGTTTGCCTTTTATTAACAGACAGCCCGTGGAAAGACCTTTTTGGTCTTTTGTCTACTATAAGAATAGGTGTCAAACTCTTTGCCGCTTCTGACCATGTCTTGACCACTTCTGTCTTTGTCATCTGTCTTTGTTTGACCCAGATTTAAAAGAACTCCAGCATGAAACAAACTCAAAGATCGTATTTAGGTTTGAAGACCGCAAGTTAAAATATCAAGATGAATAGTTATGAACTTTCGTCGTATGTTAATCGGGTCTGAAAATCACTTGTCTGGATTTTAGACAGCTATTTAAAAAAAACTAATAATTAAAACCTATAAGTTTAATCCGTATGATTAATTTGTTAGCTAACCAAAAGAAAAAAAGTTACAACAAATGACATTAGACACTGACACAACAAAAAACATGGCATTGACTGCATAATGTCATGCTAATAGCTAGTAACATGTTGATACTATTCAGCATGCCACATGAGAGAACATGAAAGAAAAATAACTAGCATGCCATCGTAGTGCAAGGAAGAAAAATATCCAGGAAGTATTGGAGAAAAATATACAGCATGCCACCTAAGAGTGCAGAAGAGAAAGGTACCTATCAAGCCACCTAAGAGTGCAGGGAAAAATTATCCAGCAAGCCACTTAAGAATGCGAGAGAAAAGTATCCAGTAAGCCACCTCAGAGTGCAGGGGAGAATAATATCCAGCATGCCACCTAAGAGTGTAAGGGAGAAACATATCCAGTATGCTACATGAGAGTATACGAAGGAAAATATCTGGCTTGCCACCTCAGAGTGCATTGGAGAAAAATATCCAGCATGCAACCTCAGAATGCATGTTAGAAAAATATCCAGCATGCCGCTTGTGAGTGCATTGGAGAAAAATATCCAGCATACCACCTCAGAGTGCAAGGGAGAAGAATATCCATTATGCCACCTCAGAGTGTAAGGGAGAAAAGTATCCAGCATGCCACCTAAGAGTTCAGGAGAGAAAAGTATCCAACATGCTACCTAAGAGTGCAAAGACAAAATATCCAGCATGCCACCTAAGAGTGTAAGGGAGAATAATATCCAGCAAGCCAGCTAAGATGGCAGGAGAGAAAAATATACAGTAAGTCATCTAAGAGAGCAAGGAAAAAATATCTAGCATGCCACCTAAAGGCTCGTTCCCAACGAGGCGTTGAAGCGTGAAGCATTGACCAATCATTAGCCTCACCGCATTCGCCTGAAACCTGTTGAAATCCACCGCTTCGAGTTGACCCACTTTCAACTCGCGAATGCTTGCCGCGTCACGTGACTTGGATTGAGCCAATAGTAGATCTGCCATCTAGTAGAAGTAAGTGGAACTTCACTCGGGGTAAAGCTATTTCTGACGTTTCGCTGTGAATGGGTCGAAAAATGTTTCTTACCTGCCGCGTGACACGTCGCCGCCTCACGCCTCGGTGGGAAAGAGCCTTAAGCGTGTAAGGGAGAACGATATCCAGCATGCTACCTAAGAAAGCAAGGAAGAAAAATATCCACGATGGCACTTCAGGTAAACGACCACGTTCAGAGCAAAATTTTTAAATTATGTTCTGTGGAAATTTGCTTCGATGTTATCTTTCAATTAGGTTGAAAGCACTGTGATACATACTTTGATATATACGTGAATATATTTTGTTAAAATTTGACAAAAGGTGTTTTTTTCTTACTTTACGTAAATATTCCTCACTAAAAAAGAGTGTGAACCATGCGTATCACATTGATATGCTTAAATATATCTAGTATGCATGAATCGAACTTAAAAAAAAGGAGACTATCCCAAACTACTATTCCGTCTAAAGCCAAATAAGTAATTTTAGTAAAAATATAAAATAACTCATCTTTAATCAAAATAACTCATCTAACTCATGCCAATAACTCATATTTCAATGAATATGCTTAAAATATCTCCATGAATGAATAACTCCATTAAAACTATACAGCTGAAATTTAATTAAATTCTGAAAATCACTAACAGTTATGGCTGTCATCGCATGGCAGTGTAGCGAAAAGTGCAATGAATGCATTGAATTGAGCTCGCGAAGCAATTGCATCTCTAGAAGTAAACTAAAAAATGTTTTCAAAATCCGAAGATCTGATCTTAACAAAAAGTAAATGTTTTCTTTTAACTCAAAAGTCATGACTGAAGCGCGGTTTAAGGATTGAAAGGTTTGAGGATTTAAAGGTTAAGCGTTAAAGCAAAGAGGGATGGGAAAAGCAATGTTGTCGGCGAAGGTTATGAGCAAACATGTCAAAATGAGAAGAATTACCCAAACAGTCAGTAATTTGTGAGAATAATGAAGAGAGATGCCAACCAACCGTCGTCGCTGTCCTCGTCGGCCGTGAAGAAGTCCTCCTCCCCCTCCCCCCGCGAGGAAGACTGGCTCGCGGTCCTCAGGGACAGCCTGCAAGAGAAGACCATCTTCACATCAACAGAGAAATGGAAGCACAGAGTAATACTACTGTTATATTTGCACGTGTAGTGTTAAATTATATTTACACGTGTAGCCCGTGTTAATGTCTTGTTAAGTTATATTCTTTGCACGTGTTAATGTCTTGTTAAGTTATATTCTTTGCACGTGT
>BPLQ01003787.1:95138-126234 GCA_021605075.1 Caerostris darwini | reverse complement strand
TCTTTGCACGTGTTAATGTCTTGTTAAGTTATATTCTTTGCACGTGTAGCATTAAATTACATTTACACGTGTAGCACGTGTTAATGTTTGATGTGAAGCGAAATTGGCAACGTTATTGTTGTTCCCTGAAAAATAAAGACGGCTGTTATTGTGTTGTAAATTTACTTTACTGTGGCGAATCTGGGATTCCAGTAAAGTAGTGTTATTTGCAATACGATTATCGAAATCATAAACTTTATTTTGAAAGAGATAACGTAGGAATTGTATGATTGTTAGTATGCGACTACTTTTTAAGTTAAAACTACTGTGTCCAAAAGGTAAGACCCATTTTCAATTTAAAATTCCCGGGGCTTATGGAATTACAATTGTTTAAAAACTTTTTTTGGTTGCTGACACTGTTCTTGACATCTGTGTGAAATTTCACGTCAAAATATTCATCAGTGTTTGAGTTAAGGCTCGTTCCCACCGAGGAGAGAGGCGTCGAGGATTCACGCGGCAGGCAAGACACTTTTTTCGACCCCTTAACAGCGAAACGTCAGAAATAGCATTGCGCCCAGCGAAGTTCCGCTTCCGGTTGGAAGTGAGTCAACTCGAAGCGGTGCATTTCAAACCGATTTCAAGCGAACGCGGTGAGGCTAGTGAGGGGTCGACGCCTCACGCCCCGGTGTGAAGGAGCCTTAATGATAAAACAGAACGCGCGACTGGGTTGCCAGTTTCAGACAAACATGGCTGTCATGTATATCGCCACTGAACACTATTGGAGTGACGTGGCAGCTAAACACTTTGCTGTACATTTGTATTGGACTGATCACTTTGCTTACTTAGGTTGTAGAGGAAAATATGAGCCTCTATTGCACTGAGGAATGCATGAGTACAGAGCGCATGAGTACAGAGCCCGGGAGGCAAATGTAGCAGGCACCCCTGTTACAGAATCTTTTTTTTTTTTTTTTTTCTAATGCAACTGGCAAGCACTTAGACAGCTGTCTTGGATGCCTTAAGGCAAGCGCTGCATAGACCTTACACACTTTGCATTACCAAGGGGGCGCGTGTAACTTGAAGATACGGACGCGGAGTCACAATGCCCCCGCAGCGCTCTACGATCCTATTAGGACCGGGGCCTACGATTTAAAGTGGATTCCGAACCACTACACACATCCATGGCACCGCCGGGATTTGAACCCGATACCTGTGGTACCTTGTTTGCATTCAGCGGTCCAGAAGGATAATTGTATACTGGACCAGATGGAAATCCTCGAAAAACTCTTTTCTATCATTATTATTATTATTCTAACTCTACCTTTTTAACTAGTTGCAAAGATTAGGTAAGTTAGGTACAATTTTTCGATGCTAAAATCGAAATATTTTAAAGGCATTAAAAGTTAGCAACCGACTTGAGAAGACTTCTTTTTTTCATTTCCTTCTATTAGCTCACACTCTCCCTATATATATCTTGTTCAAATTTCCAATCGTTCATAAAACACTTTTGATTCATCCACTCCAGTTCAAATGCATTTTTTTTAACTTGTAGTGGATGACGCTGGATGTTAATGGAGTTTTTTCAAATATTCATTCATTCATTCAATTTAATTCATTCATTTTAGTTTTTTTACATTTAAGTTGCATGTATCTACCCATAGATGGCGCCAGATAAACTTTAAAAAAAAAAGAATGAAAATTATTTATAAAGGACTTTCTGCAATAGAGGGAAAAAAAAGAAGGAATTGACTTAACATTTTTTTTATAATACTTGTTTATTATTGTTATTATTATTCCACCCTCACCTTTTTAACTGGTTACAGAAGTGAGGTAAAGCAGAAGTTCACGTGATTCAGATAATGGAACTAAGTGACGTAGAAGTTTCATTGAATGCTAAAGAAATATCTAGGTAGATGGATTTCAAGAGGATCGGTGTATAGGTTTGGTTTGTCGCTCTACGGTCATCTTGTGCACACTTTAGGCTAAACAGACCAGGACCTACAGTTTAAAGTGGATTACGAACTCCTCACAAATATCCGTGCCACCGCCAGGATTCGAACATGAAGCCTTCTGTACCACCGGCCAGAGCGCTAACCAGGATCGGTGTATAGGATCGAGGGTCCCCTCCTACATTCCGTTGTTTCCTTATTTCCTCCTCTCACCCCCTGCAAATCTGTGCACTGAAATGTTTTCCCACATTACGACAGACCACCTTCGATTTTAATACGCTTTAAAAAATTCTTTCCTGGAGTTGTTCGATTTCTATAAATGATATTGGTTTGGTTAGTCGCTCTACTGTCATCTTGTGCACACCTTAGGCTAAACAGCTACAGCTTCGGGACTAAAGCTTAACGTGGATTCCGAACCCCTCATCAATATCCATGCTTCAGCCAGGATTCGAACCTGGAGCCTGGGGTACCAAAGGTCAGAGCACTAGCCACTAGCCCAATCACACTACTTTCCCAATATCATTTACAAGCCGCGTAAATGAAAAACCGAGACGTGTGGTTTCTTTATTCGTACTATAAAGGCTCGTTCCCACCGAGGCGTGAAGCGTTGAAGGTTCATGCGGCAGGCACGAAAATGTTTTCGACCCCTTCACAGCTTCTATGAAGTTCCGCTTCGAGTTGAAAGTGGGCCAACTCGAAGCGGTGCATTTCAAACCGGTTTCAGGTGAACGTGGTGAGGCTAGTGATGGGTCAACGCCTCACGCCTCATTGGAAAGGAGCCTTTAGTGTGACAGACATCAATTGAATCAGTTACTAAATATTCCGTTTCATTTAAACAAATTGAAATTTAGCATTCTCTACAATTTTGGAAAATTCATCTATGTCTTTGGAAGCACTCACTTGCTGGAATGCTGGCTGCTCGCTCTCTTCTCCAGAGTCCTCCTCGAAGGCTCCGCCCCGCCCTGAGACGACTTTTCTGGCTGCAGGAACAAAAAGGCAATTCTTATTAAATTTGAAATGTTAGGGGGAAGTGAGAATTTATTGAGGACACTACTTAATTACTATGCTCTAGAAGCAAACAACGACGTGTCGAAAAAAATTATCCATGCAAAATTTCTTGGCGTTTAACTTAGTTAGATTAATAATTATTTTTTTCAATTAAATAAATAATCAAACACTGTTTAGAGTAAAATTGGGCTTGGGACATGACAAAGAGGTCTACTACTGTGGCTTGAATAAAAAAAAATATGCAGTAGCTATAAAAATTGTAGGGGCACAAGACATTTAGTCTTTTTTGATTAGCAATAGAAAACATAAGTTTTTTTAAACAAATATTCATATTAAATATTGAACTATGCTTTGGGATTGAAAGTGTACATTTTCCGTAGAATGATCTGTACACACGTGAAAGAAATAGGGAGGTATTTTTTTTCTTCAAATAGTTGTTCTAATAGGAGGATACGACCTTATTTCATATACGGGCCACACACAGCAGCCAATCAGCGAAAGGGAAACAAGAATTGGTTACACGACATTTGCTAATTTGCATAAACAAAAAGGTATTTAAGGATAGCATAAGTATGAATGACTATTAACGTACGATTACAAATTCGCCTTGGGTTGTTCCGAAATGAGGATATCAGACATGTTCTTTCCCTCCCAGATTTTAAACAATTTGTTTATAAAATTGCACAAACATTTTAGAACCCCGTTCCAAATATTAATAATTCCGTTTTGAATGATCTCGGCAACTATGTTTACGACATTTCTGATTTTAAAAATCGCAAAAGACCTCGCGCTGTTCTGAACAGTATTCATTAACGCTCCGATATCCTCCTTTCCGAATGACCATGCAGTTTCTCCACTGAGTCACAATTTCCCCTCCAATCGTTTTTGTTTGTTTCTATTTTTTCCTTATTACCTTCTTGAAATTATAGTAATAATATTAAAAAAATTATATACATGCATAATTTTTTTTATTAATTAATAAAAAAAAAAAAAAAACCCGAATAATGAATAAGTTAAGACAGAGGTTGCTGAGCAGCCAAGGTTTTTCCGTCAATGCGGCAAATCGTCGTCGAAGGACTACGCATAACACGCTCGTCCACACTTTATATCTTTTGCGCCACTGCCCCGCCTTGTTCCCTGTACTTGGTCTTGTATATCTTCTGCTACCACTTTTCCGTTCATATTTAGTTACGAGGTTGCACCTGCGAAACTTGCAAATACTGATGAACTGGTAAAGATTTTGTCATGCATAGGAACAGAGACTCGCCTTGTCGAGCGTGAAGGCCGCCAGGGCCTTGTTCAGCTCCCTGAGGAGCAGACGATCTTCGAACTGGCGCTCGGGGGCCTCGCTGAAGTCGCTCGGATCCAGAAGGCACACCCCGCCCTGAAATGGGAAAACATTCTTAATTTGCGACTCGTTTCATCAAAATTCATTGTGGGCAAAATTTAACGCTTTACCCCCTTTGCGGGAACATCATAAAGTAATAAAGAACAGCATATATAAGATTCATCAGAACATATTTAAGATTCATCGACAACATATATAAGATACCGACAAGAAGAACCATTCAAACCAGGTCGTAACTTGAGGGGTCCCCAAACGGGGAGAAAAAAATTAAAAAATTTTTATTGGGGAATTTATTTTAACAGAAAATTGAAAAATGAACGTTGTTTTATATTTTCAAGCGGATAAATAAGAAAATATTGAATAAGAAAAAAATTTCATTTCAGATTAAATAAAAAATGAATCCTTGCGAATTCATCGGCCACTCAACCGATAATGTAAACCCTGCCACCACATGGCACCACTATACAGGCGGCTTAGATAAATGGTTTCTGGACGAAGCTGGAGGAGAACGCACGGCCATCAGAAGTTGTTATAGAACACTGAAATTTTCTCGGCACTCAAGAAAAATAGTGGACCACTTTGGAATATTGCTGTCAATACAGACAAAAATAAAGTAATCCTATTTAAGAAAGGAAACACCAGGATTCTCCAGTGAGGATATTTCGAATATTTTATTCGAATATATTTTGAATAATTTATCCCAGTGATACTTTTTCGAAGATCCAATTGACTGGGTAAACGAATTGAAATATTTCTGTCGTAATCATCTACCGAAAACTAACATTCAATAGCTATATTCAGCAAATCAAAAGCAAGTGTTGGAATAAACTTCATTTGAGCCTTCCTCTTTATAAGGTAAATATTCCAAGTTCTCTCTTCAAAACAATGTGCTTCTCTACAAGCTAGCCATCAGTATTATCTCAACCGATGGATCCTCTTGTCTGGTTACTTACTCGTAAAATTAACAAACTTCAAATACAAATTATTCAAAACCAATTTCTTCGAATCTTCCCTATCTGGTTTATTCGCAATGACTTTATGCAAAACTACCTTAACATCCATTCAATAGAAAATCATTCCATGAAATCTTCCAGAAAACTTTTCATGGGTGTTGCAAGCTCTTCTATTCACACAACGAAGTAAAATTTAAATTTCCATAATCTACTACCAAATGTTCTGCTGATTTCAAACCAAGTTAATTTTTTTCGAATTGAATCATCTCCTCGTTTTTTTTTTATTTTAGCTCTTCAATTATTTAAATATAATATGTGAAAAAGTAACCTTAACTTTTATACTTTTATTTCTCAAGATGGTGCTTTGGACGCAAGAGGATCCGCTCCTCCAATTCATCCAATTCAGTTTTTTGCAATAGCTCCAACTTTCTTCGGTAATGCTATATCTGGTAATGCTTGAAAAAACAGGAGATAGCAAATATACTAAGTTCTTCATTGTAAAGTAATCAAATTAGTAAATAATTCGAAGGGTTACGCTTTGTGCAACTTTTGAAAAGTATAGGTCCTTTTATGAAGACATCAAGTATACTTCTTATGAAGAATTGTTTGGGACGCCTGTAAAAACAGGCTTGAAAACGAAGTACGCTATCGAACATCTTAGAACAGAAGACGAATTTCAAGTTCTAATCGAGACAGTTAATAGCGTTTCCGAAAACACCCATAGCGAAATGGAAGACGATTCCGATGAAAAATCACAGGTAAAAAAATGTTGAAAATTTCAATTCTTAAATTTCCTTTTGGTAAAGTTGGTGACACGGTGAAAAGACATGTACAAGACGTTGGCAGAACAAGAAGCGATCCACGAAATTTATCACAAGTTCAAAACGAAGATTTTATCAGTTAGGAACAAAACAAGGAAGACTTTCCCATTTGTATACCAGAAATCGATTCCTACAATTTATTTTGCTTGTCAATGTTCCAGATCTAGCAATATCACTTTGAGAATGTGTTAGCAAATCATCTCTTTATGGAGTTCAAGTATATCAGAAATTCAATTTCAAGGCTCAAAGCTAGTCTAATAAATGCAGATATAAAAAGTCTGAAAACTTTGTAATTCTAAATGCCATAATAATCTGTTGTGTTGTTCTAATGTAGCTGGCAATACAGAGAACAGTTAATCTTTATGCCATAAGTAAGGACTGCAACCGCAGATACTCATTGAACACTAACCCAAGGGGCACGTATAGCTTGAAGGACGCAAGTAACACTACCCCAATCTACTACATTAATAATCTAATATGCCTAAATTAGTAGCATAATCTTTACAATTTGTATATAGAGTGTTTTACTTTTGGTATTCCGTTAAAATTCTATTAACGTTCGATGATCAGGTAAAATCGCTTGCAGCCCCTATCCAGAAATTGCCCTATTAAAGAGAGCCTTCGTTCTGTATAAATCCTTAATGAAGCAGTCAATCTGTTGTTGTTTCTTATCCCACTTGGCTGACATCTAGGCCAAGCCCACGAGCCCTTATGGACTCATAGTTGAAGGGGAAGGAAGCAGCTTCTGTTGTGATGGAGCACCCGTAAGTAGAAGTCTGACTTCGGCTCCGTGACGCTCTTACAGTCATAGGAGATCGGGACCTACAGTTTAAAGTGGATTCCGAACCACTACAAACATCCATGGCACCGCCGGGACCAGAACCCGAAACCTGTGGCACCGAGCGCCAGACACTCGGCCATTCAGGCCCCAGCAGGCAATCTAAACTATATGTTTTTATGCATGGATTCCTGATGAGGAAATGGACAAGGAAGTGTGGAAAAAAACATGAGAGGGTGGGACTCACCTGTGCTCCAGAAAGATCGTCTGCGACGAGGGCCTCCCCATCCGCCAGCCCCTCCGCGAAGCTCAGGATCACCAACAGTTCCGGGAAGGAGAAGAACAGACGAGATTCCTGCAAAACACTCAGCAAGCTCATTTCACCGCGCATATGCACACACACTCATTCACTTGAAGGAGTCGGAGTTAAGGCTCATTCCCACCGAGGCGTGAAGCGTTGACTAGCCTCACCGCGTTCGCCTGAAACCGGTTGAAATCCCCCGCTTCGAGTTGACCCACTTTCAACTCTCGAATGCTTGCCACGTCATGTGCCTCGGATTGACCCAATAGCGGGCCTGACATCTAGCAGAAGTAACTGGAACTTCACTGGGCGTAAAGCGATTTCTAACGCTTCGGTTTGAACGGGTCGAAAAAATTTTCTTCCCTGCCGCGTGACGCGTCGCAGCCTCACGCCTCGGTGGGAACGAGCCTTTAGAGACGGATGCAAGGAGAAAAATAATTTAAATTTTTTTTTTCTTTAAAATGTTGGGAATTCTCCAACCAGAAGACCGGCCGCCAAATTGCGAATTTAGATAGGCTAGAAGATCATCAAAGGGAGACAAGTATTTCAATATGTTAATCATTAAACTTTATCAGTGGGGTTATTTTTATGAAAATTGTTCTGGCCCTTCAAAAAATGGAAAGGAGGGCAGATAATTTAGATAAAACCAGGTGCAGGTAATGCACAATTTTTTTTTATTTACTCTAATCAATTATGTTCATTGGGTATTGTTATTTATACAAAATATATGCATTTTTTGTAAGAAAACTTCGAATGCAAAGAAAGCCTTTGGAACGTGTTTAAATACTATATTTTCAAATTTGATTGATCAAGACCTTTGAGAGGTGGTTCTTGATTTTTAGTGGCGCCCTGTAGTGTATTTAATCGATACTAGATAAGAGCTTCGTATTAAGATAAAAGTAATGTTTTTTCTTTCTAATGCAGCTGGCGAACACATTAGACAGCTTGGTCTTGGATGCCTTAAGGTAAACGGTGCACAGACGTACTCACTTTACATTACCCAGGGGGCGCGTGTCACTTGAAGATAAGCCACGGACGCGGAGTAACACTGCCCCCGCAACGCTCTACGATCCTATTAGGACCGGAACGTACGGTTTAAAGTGGATTCCGAACCACTACAAACATCCATGGCACCGCCGGGACTCGAACCCGAAACCTGTGGTACCGAGCACCAGAGCGCTAGCCACTCGGCCCTTCAGGCCCATAGATCAAGTTCTTTGAGAGGCGGTTTTGGATCTGTAGTGACGCCCTCTAGTTTGTTTAATCGATACTAGATAATAGTTTTGTATTAAGATAAAAGTAGGTAAAAGATTTAAATTAAAGAGACATTTTAAATAGAGATATAAAGAACTGCCCATTGTGATGCTTTGATAATTATTAAACAACAGTTAAGACATCACGTATTCACTTTCGAAAAGGAAAAGAAGTTCACGTACCTTGGAGGTGGATGCCTTGAGGACGTCCCCTCCGATGACTGAGGAGCAGGAACACATCTGCCAAAAGAGAGATGAGTCAACAGAGGATGCATTGCCCATCATAATTGGACAATAATCTATTAATAAGAGCCCTGATAAAGAGGTACTCAAAACAGAAATAAAATATATCATGCGAGGAACCTTTCACGCGAAAGATGTGTTATTCTGAGCTGTATACCTTAAAGAATTTTTCATCTCTTATAACCCACCAACGTAAAAAAAGTTTCAGGTAGACATGCTCTTGGGTTAAATGAATCTTCGTACTTTATATGTAAATCTATCTGATTGTCCTTTTATAACTCATTGAAGATATTTTATGCCTCTTCAAGATAGAGTCACTTAAAATATTTTTGACATAAATTACCTATCTATTAACATATACATAGATAGAATGATTGCGAAAATATAAATTAAAATTAGAGATAAATTTGGATTATCAAATGTTAATTTTGTATATTGCGCGTTATTTAACTTTTTTTTATCAATTATTTCTGTTAAATAGGTCAGTTACAAAATTTTGCTTTCTTATCTATCTATACGACTATATAAAAATCTGCGTGGTCTTATAAGAGGTGTGGTAAATAAATGTGTTATCTGCCTCTAAGTTCTTTTGTTATTACCCTTCAAAGACGAGAAGACATATACCCTTTGTCATTGTTCGACCATCCCGTCTCCCTCTCATCTCATCGATTGTACTGGTGCCTCTGTGGGGCAACTGTTGAATGAGGGTAGGACCGTTTACAATCTATTGAAGCAGCATGATCTACTGGACTTGTTTTAGGATTCTAAATCAAAGGGATAAGCAACAACAACAGCATCACCCTACAAGGATGTACATATAAGGCTGGTGAAGCTGACGGTTACTGCTAGCTCTTTAATAAAATGGCGACTGATGACATCTATAGGCTTTTATTTCAGAAAAGAGAGGGGAGGGAATCTACATAATCACTCAACATGACGGAATGGGGAGGGGCTTGCGAACTTACGGGGCGGGGATTACGACAATGATCCATAGATTGTTAAGTTGTGATGTGCAGTTGTTGTGGTTAATATTATTTTCTTGGATTTGGTATAGAACAAATAAGGCAGCACTCACTCTATAGACGCTCGCCTCCGCCTGGTAGGCGCCCTCTCTCACCAACAGGGGCACCAGGGGGCGGTCGCTGCACAGCCAGCCGGGAAGGGAGGGGCCCGAAACCACCTGAAAGGAAGCAACCTTTTTTTAAATGCACCACTTTCTCATTCACTGGCAATTGTGCATTCAATAACTACTGACTTTTACCTATCCACAAACATAATCATTCGTATCGTCTATTGATATGTAATATTCGTACTTAATCATTATCATTAATTCATATGTTATATTCCTACTTAGTGATTTGCATCGTTTATTCGTATCTAGTATTCGTACGTAGTCATCTATATATGTAGTATCGTAGCCAAATACGTTTTATCTATCTACAATCAATCAAAACATAGTCATTCGTATCGTCTATTGGTATGTAATATTCGTACTTAATGAGTCTATACAATATGTTTGTTGTTTCTTATCCCACTTGGCTGGCCAAGCCCACGAGCCCATACGTACTCATGATTGAAGGGGAAGGAAGCAGCTTCTGTTGTGATGGAGCACCCGTAGGTAGAAGTCTGACTTTGGCTCCGTGACGCTCTTACAGTCATAGGAGACCGGGACCTACGGCTTAAAGTGGATTCCGAACCCCTACAAACATCCATGGCACCGAAACCTGTGGCACCGAGTGCCAGAGTGCTAGACACCCTACCATTCAGGTCCCAAATTTGCCAACGGCACGCGGTGTTCCCAGGTGGTCACCCACCCAAGTACTGACAGGGCCCAATGATGCTTGACTTCGGTGATCTAACGAGAACCGGTATATTCAGCATGGTACGGCTATACAATATTCGTACTTAATGAGTCTATGCAATATTTGTACTTAATCACTATCATTTATTCATATGTTATTTTCGTACTTAGTGATTTGTATCGTTTATTCGTATGTAATATTCGTACGTAGTCATTCGTAATGTATGTTGATATGTAATATTTATACACAGTCCAGTCACATTAATGTGGCCACCTGTCAAAAGCCAGAATATGCACTCTTGTATATTCTGGCTTTAAGTGGGATTCTTTATACACACTCCACTGCGATGTGTTGCCTTTTGTGATGGGTTATTTCACCTTGACGTCCAAAGTAGGCGGTGGTCACATTAATGGGACTGGACTGTGTACATAATAATTCCATCGTTTATTTGACCATTCGCATCATTTATTTGCATGTAGGCATTCATATCGTTTATCCCTATACAGTATTCGTACGTAATCATTCGTATCATGTGTTGATAAATAGTGTTCGTAGTCATTCGTACCTTGGCATTCGTATCGTTTATTCGAGCCCTTTGTATCCTTTATAAATGGCATGTTCCTGAAAACAGAAGAGGTAGAACAAACGGGGAGGGGAGGGCTTACCTTCCTTGTAAACTTCACGTGACCACCGGGAGCTGAACCCAAGGTCTCGAAGTAGCGCAAGAAAGTCCTCAGCTTCTTCTGGTGGGTGCGTCTGCCAGGAGAGAGAGAGACATCAAACTCAAATCGGACAGAACAGGTTGAGCTCGTATACAGTATGTTGGATCTATAACGACTCATTTTCCCCAAACTACAAACTTGGAAGGGAGGCAAGAATCACAATCATACAGATGGCAAACGCCAAATGGCAAGCATCGAGAAGAACAACCATTACCTGGGCCGGATTTAAATGAAAAGAGACCCTAGGCTATTTCACTCATGAGACCCTTTCACCTCCCATTTTTAAGTTTGTAAATTACTCCGTTTGTCTGTTCCAATCTACACCAATTTGCACTTTATTAATGCATGAACTTAGTAGCATGAGGCACGTCAATATTTGCAATAGCAGTCAGTGAACGCATGAACTAGACTTTGGTGCAATCTAGTCTATACAAACGAACAGACCCAATGAGCCGAACGCATTGATCTCAACCAATGCATTTTTGTGTTTGTTTGTGAGTCATATGTGTAGAATTTCTCTTATTTACGATTCGGTGTTTTAGTGTTTTTAAAATAGTCTCATTCTAATTTTGCTAACTAATTGTCCTAGATCTGCTCAAACGGCTTTAGCTAGACTGAGGACTGGCCACACTAAGAGTTTGACCTTCAATGGAGACGAGAAGACCCTCTGTCGTTGTTCGGCCATCGCGTCTCCCTCTCATCTCATCGATTGCACGGGTGCCTCTGTGAGGCAACTGTTGAATGAGGGGAAGATCTTTTGATGCAGCATGATCTACTGGACTTGGTTTTGGATTCTTAATCAAGGGGATAAGCAACAACAACAACACAAATAAGATTAACTTAAAAGATTAGATTAACAGAAAAAAGGAGGACTCACTTGTGCAGGTGTGTGAAGAAGTCGGCCATGCGAAAGTCCTGGAGGGTTGGATGAGTTTTGGCGTTTCTTTTGGTGAAGGTCGAGAAGAAGGCGTTCGCCAACAGGGACGCCAACAAGCTCCGCTCCAGCTCGAAACGACCCTCTGGGTGCACAGATAAACAAAGATAATCAAAACACAGCAAAAATTGTGGTGGCTTAATATAATGCATGCATGTTTTTTGGCAAGAAATGTTCTGCCAAATCTGTATAAAGAGTTCCCCATGTAGCTAACAAAAGAGAATTGTATGCCACTTAAGGCTCGTTCCCACCGAGGCGTGAAGCGATGAAGATTCACGCGGCAGGCAAGACAATTTTTTCGACCCCTTCACAGTGAAACGTCAGAAATAGCATTACGCCTAGTGAAGTTCCGCTTCGAGTTGAAAGTAGGTCAACTCGAAGCGGTGCACTTCAAATCGGTTTCAGGCGAACTTGGGGAGGATAGTGAATGGTCAACTCTTCACGCTTAAACGCCTCACGCCTCGGTGTGAACAAGCCTTTAATATAACGCATGCATGTTTTTGGCGAAAAATGTTCAGCCAAATCTGTAAACAGTTCCTCATGTGGCTAACAAAAGATGATTGTATGCCACTTAGAAGGCAATTACTGTGACTACTTCAATGCAAAGGTTTTTTTTAGTACCTCTTAAAAGATTTACTCTGCCAGCACCAAATAAACAAGACTCTAGCTGAGTGAGTAAAATCTACAGCTATGGAGTAGAAACTGGTCCTCAGTCTATTCTATACTGCGCCTGCGCATGGACGGAAATTTCCAGATCTAGCAAGATCTTTCCTGCAAAAAAGCTTTTAAACGTCTTAGTGAATCTTCTATCTTACATTCAAAAGAATCGTTTTCGAAACATCTGGACAGTGTACTACTGTGCTCTAAAAGTAAGACCCATTATATTTTTTTTCAAAAACTCTTTATTTATTCCTCCAAATTTATTGCATCGCCTTCAAAGTATTCCCCTCCGGACGCAATGCACTTACACCAACTTTTTTTTCCTATCCTCAATGCATCCAAAAAGTCACCGGCTGGGATGGCCTTCAAAGCGCGCGGCGATTCACTTTGAATCTCTTCAATCGACTCAAAAATGTCCCCGGAGTGGTCTTTTGAGTTTGGGGAATAGCCAGAAGAAGCACGATGTGAATACGATGGTTGCGAGACGATATGGATTTCATTTTCGGCGAGAAAGTCACGAAGAATCAATTCAGTCTGCAGTGTTTTCGGTACCAATTCATTTCTTTCCGATATAGGAATGCTCACCGAATGCCTTCTGCAACTTTCTATACGTTTCCTCAAACAAAATTGAATGCAAGTCTTTCCTCAATGAATTCAGACATTTCAAAAATCCCCGAAATCAGTTTTAGCGTCTGGAAAAATCAAGCAGTACTCAAACACTAAACCAGCAACCTAAAAAAGAAAAAAAAATTTTAATTCTTTAAGCCCCGGGAATTTTAAATTGAATGGACTTTTAGACACAGTCTATATTACTTTTTAGACACAGTAATATAGACTAAGAACAATCAACTTGAGCTGCTATTGTTGGATGGTCGCCTAATGAACCCTTCATTTTCTGACCCATCCTTCTCTCAAAATTTGTTTGGTACTCCTCCGAAGATGCGAGATAGGCTTTCGATGCCGGTTAAATTCCTATCTTATGCTCTTTATTAATAATTGATGTATCATAGGTCAATTAAAATGTATTAGAAAAGAAGAATAAAGTTGTATTTTAAGAAAACCAGATGTTCAAAAGAATACTTCTGCCGAGAGGACATACCTTCCCTGCGCAGGCTGTAGAGGAATCCTCCTGGGGGCTTGAGGGCCTTGAGTTCGGCCGCCCTGGTGGCCATGCGGGGCAGGGTGTCTCCCAGGAAGCGAGTGCGCTCCGCCTCGCACATCCCCTCCTCGACAAAGCGCTGCAGCTCCGGAAATCCAGGGTGGTCAGCTCCCCCTGCCTCCTCTGGGTCCAGGGACACGCTGTGAAGAGAACGATCAGAGCACTCACTTTACTAGTAACAAAAGTTGCTATTTTTATAACAATATTCAAACATCAAATTTGAGTTCAAAATTTGAAAGGTGAACAAGGTGACATATTGTAAAATTTTGAAAGAAGTATATTTGTAAGCCAGGAAATGGACTCGAACAATTAAACAAATTACGCGATCGTCGTGTCCAGTTTTCTTCAATAAGAAATATCTGTTTATGTTGAAGACAAAATTCACACTATACTGAAGAGCTTGAATTTAGAGTTTTGCGATTTTGCCTACAGGCGTCACATGGGGTTACATTTATCGTTTCTCACAGAATCTTTCTTCAACTGGTCTCAGCACCCATCCCAGTTAAATGTTTCTTTAAAATGTATAAATGTTAACAAACGTCAACATGAACTGTCAACACTCCATAACTGGTATGTCCGTTGACATCAAGAAAAAAAAATTCAACAGCAAAGTCGCCATGTTCTATATCATAATATTCTATGATTTTTAACATATTACTGGGCCCAAAAAGTAAGATCAATTATTTTCTTTTTCAAGAAGTCTTTATTTATTCTTCCAAATTTATTTCAACGCCTTCAAAGTAATCCCCTCCGGACACAATGCACATATGCCAACTTTTTTCCAGTCCTCAATGCATGCTAAAAAAATCATCGACAGGGATCGCCTTCAAAGCGGGCGGCGATTCACGTTGAATCTCTTCAATCGACTCAAAACGGTGTTCCCGGAGTGGTCTTTTGAGTTTAGGGAATAGCCAGATGCCGTGAGCTCCGTCGGTTGAGATTGATGGTCGACCAGAGAGCTCCTTCAACGCGTTCTATGTCTTCTTTAAACTGTTTATACCACTTGTAAACATTTCCTTCCGATATAGGAATGCTCTCCGAATGCCTTCTGCAACATTCTATACGTTTCCGCAAACAAAATGTAATGCAAGTTCTTTGCTCAATGAATTGAGACATTTCAAAAATCGCCGGAATAAGTTTGAGCGTCTCACTAAGCCTATCGTAACTCGAACACTAATGAATATTTTGACGTAAAATTTCATACAGATGTCAAGGACAGTATCAGGAACCTAAAAATGACAAAAAAAAATTGAAATTCCATAAGCCCCGGGGAATTTGAAATTGAAAATGGGTCTTATTTTTTGGACACAGTTGTAGATTAAGCGTATAATTGGCAGGACATTATAGTGATCTCTGAAGAAACGGAAATGTAGTCTAAAAAGAACAATGGTCAACACTTTGTTCTGCCTGTGTAACTGTTGGAATAACCGAGCAATCAACCTCCAATTAATCTGCCTTTAAGATGAGAAAAAGTTGAGAATCAGATGTAAGGATTTCACTGGTACTTCGTACATTTCTTTAAATAAAAAGTCCAGTCACATTAATGTGACCACTTGTCGAAAGCCAGAGTAACCACCTTTGGCAGAGCGGGCCGATTGCAGTTCGATCAAGGTAATTAACGATTGAAATGCTTTCCGATGCCCTAGGACATCCTTTATATACACTCCGCTGCAATGTGCTGCCACCTGCATTTTGTGATGGGTTATTTCACGTTGACGTCGAAAGTAGGTGGTGGTCACATTAATGGGACTGGACTGTGTAATTATTCCCTTTTCATCCTAGGGTTGTGGTACTTACCAGCAGAGGTCGTGCAAAGAGGCCATGACGTGCGTCATGTGACGTGCGTCTGCGCAGGTGGCCAGTTGCGCCAGGTGGCGCTGCACGTCCGGCCAAAAGGGAAGGTCGCAGGGTAGCAGCACGTGCGCCATCCCCTGTGGGAAGAGAAACAGTCGCACATTACAACCTTCAATGATAGTTCCAGAGCCGTGTTCTGCAAGATAAGTAAGACAGCATTGATAGTAGTAGTAGTTCAGCAGTTTTTCAATAATGTCTTCCACAGATGCACATTATTTACTGTAATCGCAATTTACAACATTATGAAGTAATGCATGCATTTAAAAAATGCGTATGTTAAAATAGGATTTATTTAAAAATCATTCGATGTTACCAATACATGTATTGAAATTATTTATTACAGGTTACATTAAAAGTGGGGAAAAAAATATTACGTATTTCCTTATACAATATGAGATAATTTAGAGCTTTATCAAGAATTAAACGGTGTGGTTTGGCTTCTATACGTTCATCTCGCAGCAAAGTAGGCACTTTTCCATGAACCGGGCGGCAAATAGAGTACGTTTCTATTTGTCTTCTGTTATGAGGATAGACTCCCTTCCCAGAACTCTATCCAAATGTAAGAGATACAGAAATTGAAACATTTTAAGGAATTCCAAGGTAATTTGATTTTTGATATTTTGCTAATTTTCTAGTGTTTTTTCCTATTGTGGACTCACCTTTCTGAGATATATATATATATATATATATATATATATACACACACACAGAGAGAGAGAGAGAGAGAGAACAAATCGAAAATAAATTAAAGAAGTATAGATACGACAAGGACGATACAACCATGTGACAAAACCATATTATTATTTTCGATAATAATTTGCCAATCAGTCCTATTAAAGAATTTCAAATGCAGAATAAATATAATACAACTGGTTTTTTTCCCGAGATCTGACGTGACCATAAACTGAAGCTGCGAAACTGAAAGTCATTCGACGTATAAAAAAAAAAGGATGCAAAACCTGCAAAGGCAGACCAGAAATGAAATAAGCTTTTATACAAACAGGGTGAAAAACAAATCGTGCACGAAATCAGAAAAAGAACCACAAAATTGAATTTTAACAACGCGATCGCAATTGTATAAAGACATTTGTACGCTCAGAGCGTTTTTAACCATGTTATTTTTTCTCCTCCGACGACTGTTTTTTAATGAAAACAAATGTAGCGATGTCTCCAATAACATAGAGAAACCAAAATTCCTACCAAGTAGTAAGAAATAAAGTCAATGAATGGCACTTCAGCAGTGCAGTTGGTTTATAGAAAAATTTCAGTTAAATAACGCAGCCATGCGACTAATTATGACGTAATACATTCTCGCTTCATTGCTGAAATATCACTCCATAGACACCGAGACAGATTCACTGCGATAGATACTCGCATAATTCAAATAAAGATATGTCTACAAAAAAAAAGCTACGTTTCGAAGTACGAAGGATGTTTCGTTTATTAAGAACCGTTGGGAAGTAAAATCGAACGTGGTCAATTTTGCCAGCAAGTTAATACTTAGATGAAAGCCTGGATGCGTAATTTCTTCATTGTGTTTATTATCATAGTGTGTCAATTCATCCTCGTAGTTCAGCACGATATCTCCAACGTCGTCGTAGGAATTTTCTCCGAGATGCTTCTTTAAGTGCAAAAGATAATCGCTGGATCAAGTTAGGTTCCATCAACCCCATGAGCATTATCCTGAAGCAAAGGATTGAGCAGGCCAAGTTTTTTGTTGTAAAATACAAGTTTATCCAAGGTCTCACATTATATATCTGCAATGATCTTGACACAACAACATTTGACTATCCCAAAACATGGAACCCTTTCTTTACCAGTCTCAAACTGTTTGCTTGAACTTCACTGTGTTGGGCTAAGTGGAATGCCCTCTATTCCATTCCGGTTCCGATTCCGGTGTGAAGCGAGATATCCGTGCTTGGTCATTATCCTGTTTGGCACCATTTTACTATCATTCCATCTCTGCCCATACCTATTTCACACATCTGCAAATAAATTTCGACCAATTTCTCATCTAAGAAATTTTACAATTTACGATTTAAGAAACTCAGAGCAGCGTGTTTTTCGGAATCGACGGTGTTTTCAATCGTTTGTGGCATTTTAAATACGCATCAATAAACGCTGACGCAAGGAAATTGCCTCCGAAATGGCCTCTCCGAAAGATAATTAGTTCGCATATACAGACACATTTCAAAGCGATGCTTACTTAAAAAAACAACCCTTACAGAATTGCAATTTTGGCTTCAGAAAAAAAAATAGTACATTAGAACTGTCTCGAAATGACGAGAGTTCATAATTTTTGCACTGTGTCCACGAAGGAGACAAAGGTCGAACTAATTAGGATGCAAGTGGATCAGCATTTTACAGCGGCGCAGTTAACGGAGCGAGAGTTTCAGTGGGGAGTGGAAGACATTCGAGAATTCATTATGCCGCAATGTGTTGCCTATTTTCGTGTAAAATAAAGAGAAATTAAACAGCATAATTTCATGTAATGATTAAATATGATCCAATTTTAGTTCTTTTCCAACGTTAGTTGATCTTGATAGCTAATTCGTGACACGGCATTGCTCTCATTTTCGCTCAGGGTTTAACAATTTCCATTTTCCATTTTCTCTATCCATAAACATTCATTTTTCTTTTGTGCTGTATTTTGTATTTTGAATCCATGCAAAAAAAAGAAGGTTTGGATGTATGAATTTTGATTTTGTATTTGTTGGAATTACTCAGTGGGATATATATATTTTTTTGCTCTAATGCAGCTGGCAAATACTTAGACATGGACGTCTTGAATGCCTTGCGCTGCACAGACGTACTCTCTTTGCACTACTCGGGGGGCGCGTGTCACTTGAAGATAAGCCACGGACGCGGAGCAACAATGCCCCCGCAACGCTCTACGATCCTATTAGGACCGGGACCTACGGTTCAAAGTGGATTCCGAACCACTACAAACATCCAGGGCATCGCCGGGATTCGAACCCGATACCTGTGGTACCGAGCGCCAGAGCGCTAGCCACTAGGCCATTCAGGCCCCGTGGGATATATCTATATATGTAAATTTTGATTTTCCAATCCAAATTTTCAAAAAATATTTCTTGGCATCTATGTAATAGAGCTTACTAGTATTTTAACTAGTGTAAATAAATAACCTTCAAAATCACTATAACTCTCACTAAAATCATTAAAATTATCCACAGACTCGTACCATAAAGCTCCGACATCAGTATTAAATTACATGGCATATCATTAATCAGCTGCACAAAATTAATTCCATCTAAAACAATACTTTTAAAAAGCAATTATGGATTATTGCATATTTGGGCTTTTAAAAGTAGTTCTATATAATTGGAATATTGGATGGACTTCGGAATATAGGGATGCAGGTGTGAAATAAAATCAACCTCCCTATTTTTAGAAAAGCTCTTCTTTTATTTCGGAAATCCAGATGTAACGGGATAGTTCAACAAAGGGGATCTCAGACTGAACGTAAATCATGTTAGAAAATAAAATTATCTTTATGTTCAGGGTGATTATAATGAAAGTCCCACTTTCAAAATGCTGTAAAATAAGAACTATTGGTCACAATGAGTTCAAATTTGAACTGAAGATACTTGATGGTATGGCATCAAAAAAAGTTTTAAAAAACGTTCCACTGGTATTCCCCATCTAATTTGGTATACCTTGCCGTGGTGGATGGTCTTTCCACTCACAGTGTCACAAGTGTTGAATGACTTGGAAGTCACTTTTTCCGCCAAAAAACCGAAACAATCAAGCACATTGAACACTTTAGTTCACGTGCTTGATTGTTTCGGGAACATATGGCATTGATTGTTTGTGCAACGTATGCACATGACAACGTTTTGGCATGTGCAACTCATGCCAAATACGTTGTTATTTCGATTCAAAATATCACTGGCAGCCGAATTCACTTCGTTAGGCCACTTGCAGCGCCATCTATTAATACACTTTGGAACTGTTTTTGATGCCATACCACTTCCCCTTTCCTCAAATATCTTCAGTTCAAATTTGAACTCACTGTGACAAGTGGTACTTTTTTTACAGCATTTTGAAAGTGGGACTTTCATTACAATCACCCTGTATATATATATATTGTATTAGTTATTCAATTCCTTCTATTAGCTCACACTCTCCATTCACACACTCTGTTCACATTTTCAATCATTCCATAAAATACTTTTTATTCCTCCACTCGAGTTCAAATACATTTTTTTTTTGAACTTGCAGTGGATGACACTGGATGTTAATACAGTTTTTTCAAATATTAATTCATTCATTCATTAAATTTAATTAATTAATTTTAGATTTAAGTTGCATGTATCTAATAATAGATGGCGCCCGATAAACTTACAAAAATGAATGAAATTTATTTATAAAGGACTTTCTGCAATAGAGTGAAAAAAAAGTAGGAATTGACTTTGAAACTTTTTTTTATATTACTGGTTTAATTACTATATTAGTTTGGAGACGGCTACTCAACGGAATCATCATTTCAAGTTTTGAGGCCCTGGCACTTTTAAGAAAATTTGAGTAAGAAAAATAATATTCATGGCCATCAGCAAGAAAGATGAAATCACTGACTTCAGCAAAAGTAAAAGAAAAAAAAAGGTGACGGAGAGAAGCCTTTGAACGAAATGTCGTCTGGGGATTACCTCACTCGCCTTCCGAAAATCCCGTTAACGAGGTGTCGTGCAGAGGATTGCTCTCCAAGACAGTTCCTTCCTCTCTGGCGGCGGAGGTTCGAATCCCCTCTGTGCGAATCTCAGCCGCAATTTTGTAATTTTTTGGATTTCATTTTGTCAAATCTTGTTCAATTCCTTTTATTAGCTCACACTCTCCCTTTATGTATCTTTTTCACATTTTCAATCATTAATGAAATACTTTTTATTCATCCACTCCAGTTCAGATACATTTTTTTTTTTGAATTTGTAGTGGAGGACACTGGATGTGAATGCAGTTTTTTTCAAATATTAACCCTTTGCATTCGAAGTTTTTTTCATTCATTCATTTTTTTCAACTCGAAGTGATTTTTGTGAAAAGATCCTATTCACAAGTAAGTTTGATATACGCATTAAAAGAAACGCATTATTTATAGTGCTATTTGCATTGTCTCCGTAGCGGAGCCCTCGAGCTTGAAAACAAATTTTAAATGGCTCCGCTCCGGAACCCTCGAGTGCAAAGGGTTAATTCATTCATTAAATTTAATTCATTCATTTTAGTTTTATAGGGGAGAAAAAAATTTTTCTTCTATGAGATATTTAGCAGGATATAAATTTAAGAATAAATACCGCCAGTGGCAAAGCGTTTAGATTGCTGGTAAAAACTGTCTTTTTCAGATTCTTTTTTCATTCTGTGTTGTAGCCTGAGTCAAGGAGGGAGCAAAATGGAAAATGAAACATGTAAATAAATGAATGAGAGAGATTGAAAGTGTGTATGTGTGTGAGAGAGAGAGAGAGAATTTTTTCTAACTTAAAAAAATTAATGAAAATTATTTATAAAGGACTTTCTGCAATAGAGTGGGAAAAAAGTAGGAATTGACTTCAAATTTTTTTTTATTTTTATATTACTTGTTTGAAATAAAATCGATTGCATTCAATGTTGATTTCTTAAAAATAAAAGAAGTGTGAGGGTTTTTTTTTCTTTCCTACTTAATTCGAAACGAAGTTGCCCTGAGTTGTAGATCACTGTTTAAATTTTATGTTTAACTCATTCATTTTCTTTTTTAAACGTTTTTTATCTATTTATTGTTTTTAGACTTCTCTTAACGGATCCCTAACTGCTGAAAGCTGCTGGTGATCGTAACTTAAGAGGAAAGCTGTAATCTCTAAAATTTAATTTGAAATTTTTCATTATAATTTCATTATTATATATTGTTCATTATTTGAAAATTTCATTATTTCGCTAATTTATCTAATTTTTTACTTTGATTTTCAAAAAATTATATTCTCTTATCTAAAATTTTTATTTCTTTTCTTTGATTTTAAGCAACTGCTTTTCAAAATTTGACTAAACGTGAAATGTATAACTTATCTCAAAGGTACTTTACAACAGCTACAACAAACAGCAAACTACAGCAAAGGTGCAACTACTCTTTCACCATCGAAATCACAACAAAAATATATCTTAAAATCACTTTGCAAAAATATATCTTAACTCTATCTGTCTATTTTTCTATCAGGACAAGAGATAAAATTCATACCGGTGAAGTTTTTACTCCTTCTCTATTCAGCATGTTCGCCGGACAATTTAAATATTTTGAACAAAAAAAAATAATAATCCATAAATTAATGCGCAGCCACCCGCAAAGGTAGTTTTAAATATTCACCTAGTATCCAAATGAAACGGATGAATACAACAGAAATCATTAGCTGTTTGACAAAAAAAGAGTTAATAACTACTAGCTATAGATATTGCTCATATCACAAGAATAAGCTCTCATAAACTCTCAACATATTAGAAAAAAGCATAAGCATTTTCTATTAAATGAACATTTCAATTTTGGAGGAAATGCGAAATTTTACTGCTTAAATTTACTTATTTTTCCCCAATAGAAACAACCATTTGAACATCTTATCGTAATATATATATACAGTGGGCCACAAAATTGAGTATACACCTTAGAAACTTGGAGACTTTTTGCAATTACAAATTAAATATTGCTTTAAGATGATTGAATTTTTTACCTTATATACTTTAGTCTATGCTTTGCCGTACTATACTTATAAAATTGTTACGTTTATTTAATTTTTACGAAAAAAAATAAAAGATCTGAGACGAGAGGAAAAACAACACCACAAAAATAAGTATGCACCTTTATTAATTTCCTTTCAACGTACAAATTAATATTTTGTTGCATAACCTTTTGTTGAATTACAGCTTGTAATCTTCTGGACATAGATTCTACTAGTGTTTTAGTGTTTTCAACAGAAATTTTAGCTCATTCTTTTCTCAGAACCTTCTTGAGAATTTCCTTGCTTGTGATTTCGTGCTCATGTATAGCTTTCTCTAATTGCGACCACAAATTTTCGATGACGTTTAGGTCTGGAGACTGGGCTGGAGTGTGTAATTGCTTCTTGCAATGGTACAGCAATTATAACTGCACAATCTTCGCTGTATGCTTGGGGTCGTTGTCCTGCTGGAATATGAAGCTTGACCCAAGCCCCCACTTACTGGCACTTTTTTTCAAGTTATCATTTAAAATCCCCAAATATACATGTTTGTCCATAATACCATCAATAAAAGCAAGCTCTCCAACTCCTCCAGCCGACATACAACCCCAAACGAGGACAGATCCACCTCCGAACTTGACTGTCTTAATGGTGTTTTTAGGTCCCAGTGCTTTCCCAACTTCTCTCCATATTTTAAATCGTCCATCGCTTCCGTAAAGATTAAACTTACTTTCATCAGAAAATATTACAGTGTTCCAGAAAGAAATAGGCTTTAAACAATGTTCTTTGGCGAAAATCACTCTCTTTTGTCTATTCACATACTTGATGAGTGGCTTTCATATTGGTGTACGGCCATGAAACCCTATATTGGTGAAGGGTACGTCGAATTGTTTCAACTAAGATCTTTTTCCCGATTGTAGAGGACACCGATAAAGCTAGTTTAGAGGCACTCACCCTCGGATCTTTCTTTACTGAGTGAATGATCTTCCTCTTCGCTGTAGTACTCAGCATTTCTTTACGTCCTCTTCCAGGAATATTGGCCACAGATCCAGTTTTTTTATACTTCTGTAGTATTTTTTGGACGCAACTATGAGTTACATCAATCAACGAAGCGATTTCTCGAAGAGATTTGCCCTCTTTCGACCATTTTACAACCAATAAAAGCTCGGATTCAGTAGTTTCTCTACGAGAGCTCATTTTACGATTTTTAATGAGAAAAAATACTATTTAAAAGCGTTGAAGTGCAATAGCACGTGTTATAAGCAGCAGTTACTCCTGAAACTCTTTAAAGAAAATTTGAAACTAAAAAAAGTGGTGGCATAATTTACAAATATAAGAAGTGTATACCCAATTTTGTGGCATGGTTTTCTATCTTTTCTTCGAATCGCTTAACTTTTTTCGTAATAAATAAGTTAACTATAGAATTGTGTTATTATAGGATGGTAAAGCAGAGGTTAAAGTATCTAGGATAAGAAAATTTATCTATTTAAATCAATATTTAATTTGTAATTGGAAGAAGTCTAAAAGTTTTAGAGGTGTATACTCAATTTTGTGGCTCACTGTATATATAAGCAGCAAATCATTATACTAAAATTATACTAATCATTATAAATGCATTAGAACTGTTATATTTGGCTGAATAATAAATTGTATATATATATATATATATTATCAGAAACAGAATATGCAAAAAAGTGCATTTTCAGAAACAATCAGCTTATCAGCAAAGTCTAATTAGAAAAAAATCCATTATCTGCATTAAAAAAATGACTGATTCTAAAATTATAAAATTTTGAGAAAAAAAAACCCAGAAGAAAAAACTGAAAATTGAATGTGAGTCGAGTAAGTGGATCTATTGGTTTAATTCGTTAAGTTGCAGCGACAGTGGTGTTCGGAATCCACTTTAAACCGTAGAACCCGGTCTAATACATTCATTTCCATCCATTGCCATATCGTCATCACTTCCATATTGATTTGTGTGTCCTCTTCATAAGCACAATTGCTACAAGAGGATTTTTTTCATGCTGCTTCTATAGGATTTGGAACTTTGGGTTCAATCTTTTGAAGAAAAAAGCAATCTTGGCTTATGCACTGAGTAAGTGACAATTTGCACCAGGATCACATTTCTGAGTTGGTTACTTTAAAATCGTGCCGCACGTTTCGGGTTCGTATTTTGGCGATGCAGTGGTTCGGAATCCACTTTAAACCACAGGACTCGGTCTAATAGGATTGTAAAGCGTTGCTGGGTTAGTGTTACTCCGCGTCCGTAGCTTATCTTCAAGCTACACGTGCCCTCCTGGTTAACGTTAAATGAGTAACTTCGATACAGCCCTTGCTTATGGCATAACGATAACTGTCTAAGTACTTGGCTGATGCATTAGAAAAAAAAATTCTTCAGAATCAGAAATTTGAACAGTTCTTGTTATTCGTTTTCATCTATTGCAATGTCTTCATCACTTCCAATGTCTTCCGTACTCATCTTTGAGTACTCTTCATAAACACAATCGTTACAAGAGGATTTTTTTTTTTAGGATTTGGAACTTTGGGTTCAATCTTTTGAAGATAAAAACAATCTCAGCTTATACAAGGAGTAAGTGACAATTTGCACCAGGGTAGATTTTCTGAGTTGGTATTTTCTGAGAATTAAAGTCCTGCACCCTACCAGAATCCTTCATTTTACCTGGCTGTTCTGAAATAGGAACACTACCGACTGGAGAGGAAGCAAACAAGTAATATAAAAAAAAATTTTAAAGTCAATTCCTTCTTTTTTTTTCACTCTATTGCAGAAAGTCCTTTATAACTAATTTTCATTCATTTTTTTTTTAAGTTTATCGGGTTAAGTTTATGGTAGATGCACGCAACTTAAATTTTTAAAAAAAAACTAACATTAATTAATTAAATTGAATTGATGAATTAATATTTGAAAAGACTGCATCAACATCCAGTGTCCTCCACTACAAGTTCAAAATGAAAAATGTATGTGGACTTGAGTGGATGAATAAGAACGATTGAAACTGTGAACAAGATATATAGAGGGAGAGTGTGAGCTAATAGAAGGAATTGAAAAAAGGAAATTGTGATGATTTCGTTCTCTGATGACACGATTCGAGAAGAATGAGTGACATGTCCTCAATATGGAAAGGTGCTTTGTGTGTCATTTGCATTGCAAATGGATATTCCAAAGAAACTTATGGTACCTACAACTGAATGTGACAACGTCGCATGGGAATACACTAAAACTATCGTGGTATGAATGCGTCGGTATCAGTAGTGACTGATATTCGAGCATTTTTGAAAGATTTGAAGGTGGACTCATGAGTCGGTTTAAAATTCGAATCTTGATCGTTCATTTTTAATTTTTAATAATAAATAAGATAATTTTTAATTTTTAATAATAAATAAGATAATTTTTAATTTTTAATAATAAATAAGATAATTTTTAATTTTTAATAATAAATAAGATAATTTTTAATAATAAATAAGATAATTTTTAATTTTTAATAATTTGATAAATTAAAGTAATTTTGCGTGATCCTTTTTTATTTTTTAAAAATTGCACGTTTGGTTTGGTTTGCCGCTCTACGGTCATCTTGTGCACAGGAGGGCTAAACAGAGCGGGACCTACAGTTCAAAGTGGATTCCGAACCACTACAAACATCCATGCCACCGCCAAAATTCTAGCCTGAAGCCTGGGGTACCAAATGCGAGAACGCTAGCCAGTTGGCCATCAGGCCACCATTTAAAATTTGAATCCTCATCGTTCATTTTTAATTTTTAATAATATGACACACATTTTTAGTTTTTAATTATTTAATTTTTTTATATAATTTTAATTAATAAATTTTATTAATTTTTATTTATCCAAAATAGAAATTGATGTTAAAATTATATGTTAAGGAAGGGCCTGAATAGTCGAGTGGCCGAACCTGATTCGAACCTGAGCTCTACAGCTCGTGAACTCTATCTCCATGCCATAAGTACTGGTATAACAAAGTTACCGTACATTTTCGCATATGGGCCTGAATGGTCGAGTGGCTAGCACTCTGGCGCTCGGTACCACAGGTTTCGGGGTCGAGTCCCGGAGGCGCCATGGATGTTTGTAGTGGTTCGGAATCCACTTTAAGCCGTGGGTCCCGGTCTCCTATGACTGTAAGAGCGTCACGGAGCCAAAGTCTGACTTCTACCTACGGGTGCTCCATCACAACAGAAGCTGCTTCCTTCCCCTTCAACGATGAGTCCATATGGGTCCGGGGGCTTGGTCTAGATTAGATATCTACCAAGTGGGGTAAGTAACAACAACATATGTTAAGGATCCAATACAATTGTATCCTTCGGTTATACAACCAGCAGCAAAGACAGCGACTGATTTAGCAAGCAAACCAGCACTGAGGCTTATCAAAAACTGTATTGGATCTACCCCGAAAAAATATCTTCATAGGAAATGTTCTATTATTAAGAACAAAAGATATTGAATGGATTACAAATAGAACATCGTTAGGTTTAAAATGTAACACTCACATTTGCTTGTGTTAAGCTGTTCTATAATACCTTCGTATCTGTAATTTTATATGTGACATATGTACAAGCAAAATATATGTGCCTTACGCACATTGTATTTCGAAACGTCTTTCTTTTTAAGAACTGTAAATTTTTTTTCTTCTATTTTTGCTCTGAATGATTCGATGGGTTGTCACTTGGATACTTATGGGTCGACATACTTATGGTAAGTATACATAATATTTATGGTATGGTAAGCATACATAATACTTATGGTCGGATACTTATGGGTCGACTTTTGGTCTATTACATTCGATGGGTTGTCACTATACTTTAAAATAGTTAGCTCAGTGCTCTGATAATGGGCATATCTGTCTAATTTACATTAATGAATGTCGTACATATACTTTTAGTGAGGACTGTTAGTGTAAAGTGAGAAATTACTTATTTTTATGAATTTTTTTTCCAAATTTTAAAGAAAAATGTGCGTGAATATTCTGATTTTCCCTTTTTTCAATGTTTTATAACATAAACAGGGCCGGATTTCCCTATAGGCTAACTAAGCTTCAGCCTAGAGCCTCAAAATCAAGAGGGGCCTTACATTCAAATTGTTAGCAAAATTAGAATGACGCTATTCTAAAATCAGTAAACACTGAATCGAAAATAAGGAGAAATTCTACACGCATGAATACCAAACAAACATAATAAGTAATTTACAAACTTAAAAATGGGAGGTGAAAGGATCTCATAAGTGGAATAACCTAGGGCCTCATTTCATTTAAATCCGGCCCTGAACATAAACCGTGTTTGAGTTCCGAACGTGGGCGATTAACTTAAACATTGGAACCAATGATTCATGTATAAGACATTCGAAATGATTTAGACCAGGGGTCTCCAAACTTTCCAGCATTAGGGCCATACTTTTTACTCCAGTAAGTACCGAGGGCAAAACCGTTTTCATTTTTCTGCCATTATCTATAATTTCTAGACTTGTCGCCGAGTACGTGCTCTGAGCTAGCATACACTTGTTAAATTCGCTGGTGCAATTACTAAACCTCCTTTAATAATTGCTAAAATTAAAATTGATCCACAACTACAAACTACTGTCAGTGAAAAATCACAATTACATAAATCTCATTAGTATTTTTTTACAAGTGGATACCCCGCGGTTTCATTCGCGTTCATTTAGCTTTTCCGTTCCTGAGGGTTTTCAGGTTAAAAATCATCATATGTTTGATTCAGGATATATACATTCCAACCATCGATATACATACATATGCGATACTCTTTACCCCAACATAACTACCGCGGGATGTTCACTAGTTTATAATGATAGTGGGATTCATTTCAATTATGTCTTAGTTGTTATGCTTAAGTTACATTTTCCGCGTATTATGCTTGTCATTAAGCTTTACCTAGCAAATAAATAAAACCGAGTTATTATCATTCTGTGTTTTTTAATCCAACTTATTACAGCAATAATAATTTTAATAAGCTAAGCTAAGCAACAGCAATTTTAATAAGCTATTCGCTGTCGCGGGCAGGATGGATGACACTGGCGGTCCGGATTTGGCCCGCGAACCGTAGTTTGGAGACCCCTGATTTAGGTCATTCAATATATTAAATCACATACCTTTTAATCTCGGTTGGATCTTGGACAGTAATGGTGGCAGCCTGTCTTAAAAACCACTCCACTCAAAATGACCCACAGTTCTTTGGAGAGCGCGAAGGCTCGGAAACTGTAAACAAAAAGCAGAGTGTTAATGTAAACAGTGATAGCGACATTCCGGAAAGAGACCTTTGCTCAGGAATATCGCGAACGGCATCTCGTCGTGCCGCAAGAGGTTAGAAAACTTTCTATGTCAAGGGCGCGCAGTTTTGGGATAGAGTCGTTTTAACTTAACATCTACACAGGGCCGGATTTTCCTATAAGCTGACTAGCCTTCAGCCTAGGGCCTCAAGATTAAGAGGGGCCTACATTCAAATGGTTAGCAAAATCAGAATAACACTATTCTAAAAACAATGAATCGAAAATAAGGAGAAATTCTACACATATGACTCATAAAACTTAAAATTCATAATAATTCATACTTAAAACTTTAAATGCGCATTATTATGAAATAAATTTATCTGAATTGAATTTGCTTTAAACTTCAATATATTGAATGTATTTAATTGAATTTGATAGAAAATAGGATCATTTTTATTGAATATTTTATTTTCGTGGGCAAAGATTTTTATTGTTTGAGTTTTGTTTCTTTGTAAATGTTGTGTGTCATGTTTAATTAGTTATTGTTGCAAGTAATATATAACGTGTTGAGAATAAATGTCCAAGTAAGTGTTCTCGACTTCTTATTATCCGTGCCACATTTTTTATAAGCATTAGTACCCATCACAGCATGTTTCTTTTAACAGATTGATATATATCACAGTAACGATGTATTTTATTATCTCTCGTGTCATTTACAAACTTAAAAATGGGACGTGAAAGGGCCTCCTAAGTGTCTTCTATAACAAAAATGTATTTTTCCAAAATTTTAGGACTTAATGTTAAAATGTCATTCAAGTATATCCTTCCGTAATGCAAGTACAGTAGAACCTCTGTAAGTCGAACTTCAAGGGAGACGCCAAATAATTCGAGTTCTCGACTTATGGAGGATGGACTGACGCGGATTTTTGTAAAGAAATAGTCGACTTGTAGAGCTTTAGATTCTTTCTCACTTATTTTGGGAAGTAAAATAAATAAAAATTCAATTTACAGAGGTAATAAACATGTTGATTTGCAACTTAAAAATTATATTATGTACTACAATAAAAAATCGAAATCATCTAGAGTGTAGAGTTCAAATGAAATCAATAGCAATAATAAGAATATTTCATAGAATTGGTTATTCTATATACTCATACATTGTTTTCTAATAAACAGTGACGTGCATTGTCGGCAAATCCTTAAAGTCGGTAACTTATTTTTCTTCGAGCTATAGAGGTAATTAATTTCAAATGATCGAGTTGTAAAGGTTGTAAAAATAATTGTAAGATCAAACACTTGTAATGTTCGAGATACAGAGGTCCAATTTTTTCTCTTTTTTTTGGGGATGGAAAATATATACCAAAATGGCTTGTGGGGATTTACTCATTTTTTCGACCTATAGAGGGTTGAAATTTCGAGTCATGGAGGTTTTGGGACTTGAAGGGTAGTTAACAAAAAAATGTTTCGAGTTGTAGAGGTTTTCGACTTAAAGAGGTTCTACTATAGTTGCAAAAACTAATTGCTTTAGCAGCAAGCCCAATAAGGGTTTCAAGATACCTAGCTATAATTAAGAAAAAAAAAGAGATTTTAATATGCACAGTCCAGTCATATTAATGTGGCCACCTGTCAAAAGACAGAATATGCACTCTTGTATATTCTGGCTTTAAGTGGAGTGTGGAATGTGGTATTTAAGTGGTATTAAGTGGCATTCTTTATATACACTCCTGCCTTTTGTGATGGGTTATTTCACGTTGACGTCGAAAGTATGTGGGGGTCACATTAATGGGACTGGACTGTGTATTACAAACAGGTTATCTTTGGATTTAAAATGCCTCATTTTCTTTTGCTTGTCTTAAGCTATTCTGTAATACTTTGATACTCGTTCATTGGATGCTGTTGTTATTATTGTAGGATATATGTATTCATTGTAACCAAATTGAGTGAGTGTTAATATTACACTTTTTAAAGTTGAAGAAAATGCTTCGTTATGAAAAAGCTGTGTAGGATGTGAGATAAATATGAGTTCTGTACAGGATATGATATATAAATAATAACACGAGTTCAATAAAATTCGTTGAATTTGTTTCGTGCATTCTTCTAAATCCATTTGTAAAGATTATAGTACATAAAATTACGGAATTGAGTCAGCAGTCGAGGTTAGGAATTGTGAGTCGGTATTTTGAAATGGGGCAAGTTTTGGAACATCGCGGAAATGACTCAGCTGTGTGGATCTGAGCTGCCACATTTGGCATTCTAGTATACAACACGTAAAGAAACAATGAATAAAATGTTTATCTAATATTTAGAGGCTTAATTCAGGGTGGTTATAATTAAAGTGAACCATTCAGACCCCTACAAAACCCTTTCTGCCTATGGGATTTTGATGAAACTTGGTACATACGTTA
>BPLQ01003787.1:65477-95128 GCA_021605075.1 Caerostris darwini | reverse complement strand
ATAGAAGAACAGCTATTTGTTGGTAACACGAATAGCTGTTTTTCTATGATAACAACATTAAAAAGAATATGGTGTGAAAAGTATCTGAGTATCTGAGTAAAATGGGAACAATCCTTCTGAATAGCGAACAATCAGCATCTTGGGGGAAAATGAGAACATACGGCCTCCGAATAGCAAAGAATATAGAGCTAACGATTTAAAAAAGGGTATTCAGCTGATTGTTCATTGATATGTAAAAATTGTAGAAATTGTGACACTATTAATCTGCTGCAACTCAGTATTTTAGAAAAACCTATTGCTATCACTAACAAAAGTTTCATCAAGTATAGAAGAGGCAATATCTACTTCTATTCATGAAACACTAGAATCCTTATAGGATATTATGAGTAACATTTATTATTTTTATGAGGTCTCTAAATGAACTCTATCTTAATAAAACAATCCATCCTTATTTTTTTAAATCTTGTTGTGTTAATATGTTGCGATAATACAATAAATTGTAGCTGCATTTGCAAATGTGTATCTCTGTGAATGCAAATTTTGTGATAAAGTTGATGACCACTTTGATTTGCAGGTAGGTAATGTGTTTCGAAGAAAAAAAAAGGAAAGAAATGAAATGTGTCAGATATACTATTGAAAAAACTCATTTGAGAATGGCATCTTTTCAATATTCACTCCATACCAATCCTTGAAATAATAGCATGCGTATATGCACGAGTGAGGATCAGGATAATTAAATGTTGATTAAGATAATCATTCCTGCTGTTGAATAGTATAATTAAATTAAGTCTCATCGATGCTAATTTCTTACCTTTCGTCTGAATTAACTCCCAGTGCTTAATTTTCGACTCGAAAAAAAGAAAAGATTTCATGGAATCCGTGTTCTAATTCCTGCATTAAATAATCAGTGGTGTGTTTAAAATAAATGTGTTACTTGTTAAATTATGCTATGTGGAGACCAGAAAGAAAAACATGCGTAGGCGAAAACAAAAAAATGACATTTTCCCGAACGACGATGAGCCAACTTCCTGTTTGCTGGAGAAACGACGAGTGCCACAGTTCATTACGGTGCCGTCTTCTGTAGCGTGCCTTCTAAGAATCGGATGTCGGGACAAAAAATTCAGCTCAGGAGTCGGCCAAAAAGGGTCCTACTGAAAATCTTATAAAAAATGAAAAATTTATCAATTTGACCTTCTATTTAATTCAACCTATAGCATTGCAGTGAATAGTAGCCTTCAGCACTACCAGGGGTACTCGTAGTGCTGAATGAGTACCCCTGATAGTGCTGGTACTCATTCAGAACTACCCAGAGGGCACTTGTAGCTTGAACAGTCATACTACCCACACAACGCTCTGCGATCCTATTAGACCGGTAGCTACAGTTTAAAGTGGATTCCGAACTACTACACACACGCATGGCAACGCCGGGAGATCTCTAGATGAAACAATCAAAGATTTAGGGGGTTCAATATTTTTGTATTTGTAAAAAACCATTGCTCAAAACAAAAATGAATACGCAAGGATAGTTAAAACAAGCTAACTCTATGGCAAGAAAACATACACGTGAGTTATTTTTATGCGTTACTATTTTTAAAAAGAATCTGATATCCCGTTGCTTACGTGATGTAGGTAACTTAATCAAAAAATTGCGAATTATTGCTTATAAATAATAATAAATTATAATAAATAAATAAATATTAAATAACTTAATAACTTAAAATATTAAATAACTCATAGATTACATTTATCAGTGGATAACTCATAAATTACATTTATGAGTTCTCAAACAAACACTCGAATCCACACACAGAAAAAGCGGCTTCATTATTGAAAGTGTCGATCTATCGGATTCTGGATTAAAGATCACTTAGTGTTTAATGTAAATGGAAATTTGGTGTAATATATTCTTAGAATTGCTTTTTTCAATTCCTTCTATTAGCTCACACTCTTCCCATATATATCTTGTTCAAATTTCCAGTCGTTCATAAAATACTTTTTATTCATCCACTCGAGTTGAAATGCATTTTTCATTTTGAACTTGTAGGGGATGACACTGGATGTTAATGCAGTTTTTTTTCAAATATCAATTCATTCATTAAATTTAATTCATTAATTATAGTTTTTTTTTAGATTTAAGTTGCATATATCCACCAATAGATGGCGCTAGATAAACTTAGAAAAAAGGAATTAAAATTAGTTATAAAGGACTTTCTGCAATAGAGTGAAAAAAAAGTAGGAATTGACTTAAAAATTTTTTTTTTTTATATTATGTCAATTTGTTATTATAATGATGATATATTTGTTATTATTTGTTATTATGTCAATTTGTCAATTTGTTATTATGTTTATTTTATATTGTGTCAATGATAATTGACTCAATGAATAAACTCAAATGCGCTTCCTGCATTAGATTCTTTCTTTAATCAATTTCTGCTGATATGCATAAATTATGGATAATTTAATAAAACAACTTGTACGCTCATTTTAGAAGGTTTGGTTTGCCGCTCTACGGCCATTTTTTTTCACACTTTAGGCTAATTAGACCGGGACCTACAGTTTAACGCGGATTCCGAACCACTCATAAACATCCATGCCACCGCCAGGATTCGAACCTGGAGTTTGTGGTAGCAAAGGCCAGAGCGCTAGCTAATCGGCCAACATTTTAGAAGGAGTCGGTTTAGAAATCAGACATATGTTTATGTCATACAGAATCATATGTTTTCCCAAAATTCAAAGAATTCATGTTAAAATTAAATGTTAAGTAGGCAGCTTTATTGTATTTTTCAATAATGCAACCAGTAGCAAAGATCTTAATCAGCAAGCCAAGCAAATGCTGACAGACTTTTCTGAGACTGGGGCTTATGAAAAACTATTCGGATCCACCCAGAAAGAAGATCTTACAGGCACTGAATGCGCCAGCTCACACTGCATTGATTCTTCGTGATTTTTTCTTCAAAAATGAAACCCATATCGTTCCACAACCACCGTATTCACACTGTGCGACTTCTGGCTATTTTCTAAACTCCTTTTTTTCTTTGACCACTCCGGAGACACCGTTTTGAGTCGATTGAAGAGATTCAAATTGAATCGGTAGGCGATTTGAAGGCCATCCCTGCCGATGACTTTTTAGCATGCATTGAGGATTGGGAAAAAAGTTGGAAAAGTGCATTGTGTCCGGAGGGGATTACTTTGAAGGCGATGAAATAAATTTGGAAGAATAAAGAAAGAGGTTTTTTTTAAAAATTGCTCTTACTTTTTGGGCGTAGTAGAACTTCAAGAGCGAATTAAATAATGCGGAGGATGATTCTGCTTACAGGGGTGCTCTTCACAGAGAATCTCTTAGTTTGCAATGCATTCTAAAGCACCGATTGCATTTCTCGGTCAATACTTGACGGCTCGGCTTTGTTTATCCAACTAGAGCCCAATACTTTAAATGTTTTAATCTTTCGTTAAAATCAGAACGTCTGTTAAAAAACGCCATACAATTTTTAAACAATATTGATGGATCTCTATAATTCCTGAATGAATGAGTACGAATTAAATAGTTTTAAATAATTCTCATAGTAGAGAGTTTTTGCATACCGTATTTTTATCGTCCGATATTTTTTTCTCCCTAACGCGCATGCTCATAGGAAACATTATTACAAATACGCATGCGCAATTTCCTATGAGCATGCGCGCTAGGGAGAAAAAAATATTTTACGATAAAAATACGGTATGCAAAAACTCTCTAGTAATATTTCACTTCGCATTGTGGGAGTTTTTTAACGACCTTTTACAAAAGATAGTTCCAAAGATGATCAAGGACGGTGAAATCCAATTAAGAGCGTCGCCGCTCCATTGGACGGCGAGCCACAAATGAAGGCGAAGGACACTTTTGGATAATCAGAATCCAGTGCTCTCCGCTCAACATTGTGCCTGGTATAGTATGCATTAACAAAAGTCATTTTAGCTTTCGAATGTAATGAAACCTCCTACACGCTTACTGAACACTTTTCCACTGATCCACGCCATTTAGAAATGTTGAACTTTAATTTCTCAAATTTAAATTTTAAATTTAGTTAAATTTAAACTTTAATTTGTAACTATCAGACTCGTACTCCAAGTGGTAACAAGCACAGCTCGGAGGCTGGAGGACTCAGGCTCAAATCCGCTTGTGACGTCCGTCGTAATTCAACTTTTTTTAAAAACAGAGACTCGAGGGCGATTATGACACCTGTGTAAAGCGTTTCGCCTCGACAGTTCAGATTGTCTGGTGAAGGTTTTTTGAGTTTAATCCTGTACACCAGGCAAATTTGGGACGGTTTCTCCTCAAAGTACTTTCGGAAGGCAATGTCTTCGCCAGATATTTAGCAAACTCTTGACATGCATAAGTATAATACGAGCCTCATTGACGTTATGTTAAAAAACCCTACTAATTGGCTTTTTATTTTGAATTGTGCTTCGAATTGATTGCTTTATTTTGAGATTTCTTACTAGTAAATTTTTGATAGTGACATTAGACGTTTAATATTAATATATTGAACATCTATCTGAGAATTTTATCTGTAAATTTACATTCTTAGCTTATATTTTTCTGGCGAAACTAAATGAAGTAAAATGAATCTGCACTGCAGGCGTGGGGAGTCGGCCTAAAAATTCAGAGTCGGATTTTTTACACCGACTCCTGACTCTTTTACGTAATTTTATGTTCTTTGATTTTAGTGGAAGATTAGATGTAGAAGAATATGGGAAATAAATCCAATAACATTTATTAAACTCCTCTATCAATAAAAGCAGTTTTTTGCTTATCAAAGTGTTTTTTATAACTTTAAAGACGCACATATGTTGTTTATAAAATACATTTTACAGTTTGAAAGGCTTATGCACTCACTTAAAATATATTATTGTACTCTCAACTTGCTTATAAACAAGTAATATATAAAAAAAAAAAAAAAATTAAGTCAATTCCTACTTTTTTTTCACTATATTGCATAAAGTTAAGTTTATCTGGCGCCATCTATTGGTAGATACATGCAACTTAAACCTAAAAAAAACCTAAAATTAGTTAATTCAACTTAACTAAGGAATGAATATTTGAAAAAACTGTATTGACATCCAGTGTCATTCACTACAAGTTAAAAAATGTATTTGAACTGGTTTGGTTTGTCGCTCTACGGTCATCTTTTGAACACTTTAGGCTAAACAGACCGTTACCTACAGTTTAAAGTGGATTCCGAACCACTACAAACACCCTTGGAACCACCGAGACTCGAACCCGAAACCTGTGGTACCAAGTCCAGCCACTCGGCCATTCTGGCGCCTGTATTTGAACTCGAGTGGATGAATAAAAAGTATTTTATGAACGATTGAAAATGTGAACAAGATATATATAGGGAGAGTGTGAGCTAATGGAAGGAATTGAAAAATATGTAAATGATATACAAATAGCAGCACCCAATGAACAGGTACCAAAGTACTACAAAAAAGTTGAATACAAGCAAAAGAAAATGGTACATTTAAATTACAAAGATTATCTTTTTGTAATCTATTGAACCTTATTGCTCTTAATTATAGAACAACTTTGAAGATTTTCTTTCATGGTGGATCCTTTTGATAAGTCTCCGTGTTGAGAAAAGTTTCTCAATTTCTGATTCAATTTGCTGCTCAGGCAGGTAGTGTCTTTGTCACTGGTTGCATAATGAAAGGACGCAATTGAATCTGACTTCATTTCATTTTAACATTGATTCCTAGAATATTGATTTGGTTTGTCGCTCTATGGTCATCTTGTGCACACTTTAGATTAAACAGAACGAGACCTACAGTTTAAAGTGGATTCCGAACCACCAACAAACATCCATGCTACCGCCAGGATTCGAACCTGAAGCCTTCGGTACCAACGGCCAGAGAGCTAGCCAACTGGACATCAGGCCGCCCTAGAATATTGGAGAAATAAAAAGTATTTTTAGAATAGTGTTGGGAGTTGATACAAAAATGCTGAATACTCGACTCCCACACTTCTGCTTCACTGAAGCCGTGTGTCGTATTTGCCAATGATTTCAAAATGAATAAATAAAAGAGAGATCCTGTTATAATGAAAACTCGAATACAGAGATAATCCATTTTTTCCTCATTTCCGTTACAATCAACTGGAAAAGCCGGAATATATTTATAAGCTACCGCAAACAGGAATGTTTTCTTTTTCAATTCCTTCTATTAACTCACGCTCTCTTCAAATTTTCAATCGTTCATAAAATACTTTTTATTCATCCACTCAAGTTCAAAGACAGTTTGTTTTGAACTTGTAGAGGATGAAACTGGATGTGAATACAGTTTTTTCAAATATTAATTCAGTAATTAAATTTAATTCATTAATTTTAGTTTTTTTTTAGATTTAAGTTGCATGTATCTAGCAATAGAGGGCGCCAGATAAACTTAAAAAAAATTAATGAAAATTATTTATGAAGGACTTTCAGCAATAGAGTGAAAAAAAAGTAGGAATTGACTTAAAAAAATTATATATTATTTGTAAGTAATAAAACTCTCTAATAAACGCTCTATGTGGCTATTCAAATTTTGGTAATAAATTATTCATTGCAGAATCTCTCAACAAAAAAAGACAAAACTACATTAATAACTGTATTGAACAGATAGAATTATGAAAATATTGTTAGTGTCATTAGATAATTTGAACAAATCTTTAAAATTGGATGCAAATAATACCAGATATATTAAACTAATATATCAGATATATTCCCGGCCGGATTTAGATAAAAAGAGCCCCAGGCTATTCCACTTATTTCACCTCCCATTTTTAAGTTCGTAAATGCCACGAGAGATAATAAAATACATCATTACTGGGATATATATCCATATGTTAAAGGAAACATGTTGTGATGGGTACTCATCTTTATAGAAAATGTGGCACGGATAATAAATAAAAAAAAAGATCGAGAACACTTATTTGGACATTTATTCTCAGCACCCTATAGAGTACTTGTAGCAATAATTCATCAAACATTACACACAACATTTACAAAGAAACAAAATTCAAATAATAAAAATCTTTGACTACAAAAATAAAATAGGCAATAAAAATGATCCTATTTTCTATCAAATTAAATGAAATCTATTCAATACATTGAAGATTAAAGCAAATTCAATTCAGATAAATTTATTTCATAATAATTCGCATTTAAAGTTTAAGTATGAATTATTATGAATTTTAAGTTTTAAACTAAACCAAAAATGGAACTTTATTGAAACAAAATCCAGATCACAAAAAAGAAAATATACAAACAAACAGACCCAATGAGCCGAACGCGTTGATGTTAACCAATACATTTTTATGTTTGTTTATGAGTCATATGTGTGGAATTTCTCCCTATTTTCAATTCAGTATTTTAGTGTTTACTGTTTTTAGAAGAGTGTCATTCTAATTTTGCTAACAATTTGAATGTATACCCCTCCTGATCTTGAGGCACTAAGCTGAAGCCTAGTTAGCCTATAGGAAAATCCGGCCCTGGATATATAATATTAAGGATATTTAATACATAAATATGCTTAGCTTTAATAGGAATGCCCGGAAAGTAATAATTTATGTATCAATGTATGTCCCGGAATCATTTCATGTATAAATTACTATCAACGTTCTGCTGTCACACGTGTGAACGTCATGGTTTTTTTCTGCATTTTTTCCGCATTTTTGTTTTTTCCCTACTTTTTTTTCTCCTTTTGAATTCCTTATCAAGATTCCTATCCTATCAAGTTTATTTCATTATCAAAACAAATCATCAATGAAGAGGTTTATTACTGCATAAAGTTGTCTTATAATTAGAAATACAAAAACAGTTTTTATTTTTATTTTTTTTAAATTTATGTAGTAAGATTTTTTTTTTAAATTTATGTAGTAGGATTTTTTTTTAATTTATGTAGTAGAATTTTTTTTAATTTATGTAGTAGGATTTTTTTTTTAAATTTATGTAGTAGGATTTTCTTTAAATTTATGTAGTAGGATTTTTTTTTTAATTTATGCATGGATTTTTATCCGTATTCCGTCGTTAGTAAAACATTTTTTTCCCCCTAAGTATATGCGCAAGACCGGTGTGATTTTATGCTGGAGAAAGCGGGTATGCGCAGATTTGCAAAGGCCCACGAGTAACGGAAAAAAGCAACCTCACTTATATTGGTTCTATTTATACGAAGAATACATAGTGAAAAGTAAAGTAATGTAATATGTTGAAAAAAACATTTTTGAGGTGTGATGTTGAAAAGGATTTAACCTCTTCCGGGAAAAAATTTTTCTCATTATAAAAAGGACTACATTTTTGTTTTATTACGATTTATTCCTTTTCTATTGATAAGAATTTGATTGATATATCTGATTGATATATAATTTGATTGATATATCTGATTGATACATAATTTGATTGATATATCTGATTGATATATAATTTGATTGATATATCTGATTGATACATAATTTGATTGATATATCTGATTGATATATAATTTGATTGATATATCTGATTGATACATAATTTGATTGATATATTTTTTTTATAAGAATTTAAAAAATAGGGAAAACAATATAATTGCACAAAAAAATTCACATTTGTGGCCACTGTGCGTTAATTTGTAAGTGAATTCAAAAGGGAATTAATAGTAATTTATAAGTGAAATTTCATACATCCCAGCCATTCGTTATTAAAAGTAAATTTATTTAATATATCTGGTATTATTTTTATCAAAGGTTAAAGATTTGTTCATATAATCCATATATTTCATTATTATAATTTCATACAGTTCATATAATCCATATCCATATTTGTTCAACATTGACAGTCTTGATACTATTTAATATTCCTCACTGTACATCATCAATTTTGTTACCAGTGCATCCAAACCATAACATTTGCAATTTTCTTGTTGAGAGGTAATTTATTACCAAATTTTTGCTCTTTTTCAATTCCTTCTGTTAGCTCACACTCTCCCTATATATATCTTGTTCAAATTTTCAATCGTTCATAAAATACTTCTTATTCATCCATTCGAGTTCAAATGCATTTTTTTGAACTTGTAGTGGATGGCACTGGATGTTAATGCAGTTTTTTCAAATATTAATTCATTCATTAAATTTATTTATTTTTTTAGATTTTAGTTGCATGTATCAACCAATAGATAGCGCCCGATAAATTTAAAAAATGAATCAAAATTATTTATAAAGGACTTTCTACAATATAGTGAAAAAAAGTAGGAATTGACTTTAAAAAAACTACTTGTTATGAATGAAAATAACTATGACAAAACTAAATCTGATCAAGGGACTCAAGCGTTTACTAATTGATTTTAAGTGATTAAAAATGATTTAATAAGTGAATTTTTACAAGTGTTGTGGCTCAATTTTTATAGAAACCAAAGGGACATGAATCAAATTATTTCTATCGAAGGTCTGAAAACACATGCTCACCATTATGTATGGAAGGCCCAAACACTTCAATACATGACGCAGTTTCAAAATTAAGCATGTTTGGAGCAATGCCATAAAATAACGTTTGCCATAAAATAAGTAGGTTTGCTGATTATCCGTCCAGCTACTTTGCGGATGCAGTTTTTAAAACGAAATATGGTTTTTGGATAATACTGTGTCCAAACAGTAAATCCAATTTTTAATTTAAAATTTCTGGGGCTTATCGAATTTTTTTTTTTTTTAGTTTGTTGGCACTATGCTTGACATCTGTGGGAAATTTGACATCAAAATATTCATTAATGTTTGAGTTGCGCTTGGCATTGTGAGACGCTAAAAATGATTCCGGCGATTTTTGAAATGTCGGAATTAATTGGGCAAAGAACTTGCATCCAATTTTTTTTGTTGAAACGTACAGAATGCGCATTCGGTGAGCATTCTTATATCGGAAAGAAATGTTTAGAAGTGGTGTAGACGATTCAAAGAAGGCAGAGAATGCGTTAGAGACGAAGAGCGCTCTGGTCGACCCTCCACCTCAACCGACGAAGCTCAAGTCCAAAAAATTAAAGATTGGGTGCTTACAAACCGTCGATTTTCAATTAGAGACCTTTCTGATGATGTTGGAATTTCAAAAAGATCTGTCGATTCCATTTTGGGCCTCAAACGCGTCAAATCTCGATTGGTTACCGAAAGCACTGAATGCGCTAGCTGACACTGCATTGATTCTTCGTGACTTTTTCGCCAAAAATGAAACCCATATCGTTCCACAACCACCGTATTCACACCGTGCGACTTCTGGCTATTCCATAAACTCAAAAGACCACTCCGTTACGAGTCGATTAAAGAGATTCAATTTGAATCCAATGAAATAAATTTGGAAGAATAAATAAAGATTTTTTGAAAAAAAAATAAATAATTGGTCTTACTTTTTGTCCACAGTAGCACCATAAAATAACCATTTCTCCATTGGACATTGACTAATGTCCTGATATCCAAATGAATCCACATGCAGGACAAAAACGAGTTTAACATTGTGGTAACGTCTATAAGCCACTGAGAAGATTGAAGGTCTTTTAGTTTGTAGTACAATATAAAAACATCCATGAAAATATTTTGCTATTATTTGAGCATTTACTTTGTTATTATTCAATTCAATACATTCCCCCCAAAATGTAGAGAAAAATCAGGTCTAAAATTTAAAATAATTTATACTCATTATAGACAGGAATGACTCATGAAATGAAATGCAAACATTATTTGTATTTTGCAATTTTTATTCAAACGTTATAAGCTGAAATGGGGGGAAAAAGTGCTAAAAACACTGATGTAAGTCTATAACGAAACTTATCCAAATCTAACGAAATTAGACTTACGATTAACTTGAAACTGTATAAGGAAATAGTTTTCGATAGTTCCTTGTGAACTATTTCTAAAATAAAAATTATTTTGCATAACGTTTTCAGTTTTTCAATTCCTTCTATTAGCTCACAGTCTCCCTATATATATCTTGTTCACATTTTCAATCGTTCATAAAATATTTCTTATTCATCCACTCGAGTTCAAATACATTTTTCATTTTGAACTTGTAGTGGATGACACTGGATGTTAACACAGTTTTTTCAAATATTAATTCAGTGATTAAATTTAATTCATTCATTTTAGATTTTTTTTAGATTTCAGTTGCATATATGTACCAATAGATGGCGCCAGATAAACTTAAAAAAATGAATAAAAATGATTTATAAAGGACGTTTTTGCAATAGAGTGAAAAAAAGTAGGAATTGACTTTAAAATTTTTTTTTATGTTACTTGTTTTTTAAGAAGGTATCCAAAAACTGGGCTTTTCGTAATGAAAACAAATTTGTGACAGATATTTGTAAAACTCTTCCAGATCGGTTTAACTGATGCTCAATGAATGCGGAAACAGAATTTTTAGATTAATATCTACCTCGGAAATCGAGATCATTTCTCATTGTCCATTTAAATACAAATTGGTTTTTCGAATACATTGTTTTTGTTTCCAAGGTATTGGAAATTAAAGCATGCAAATATTTAACTTTCGTTTTACATCCGAATCCGACGTCCGATGCTGAAGGCATATAATGGCTCGTGACGTCGGACACGGATGTATAAGCTGATAATCCATCAAGTATTATTAGCTTGTTTTGGAACATTTTTATAATAACACTCCTAACAATCCAAATCCTTTAGTTAAAAGATTACCTGAATATGGCATAACGCTACCTACCAACAATAAACGTCCGCGCACCTCTCTGAACATATTAAATAAATAAAAATTTTATTCAGCACTCTCTGTGCGTTGATTTTATTCCCCCTATTTTATTTTTTATTTTTATTTCACTTCATTTACTGAACAAGCCATTTCTCTTATCATTTACCTCCAAAGGAACCATCACTATAGAGGTATATGGAGACTAACGCTGCCAAAATGCCTCAATAAAGTCAAACTATCTGTATTATTAGCTTGATGGGCGGTTGGCTTGCTGATATTTATTTTAAAACCCAATATGTGGTTTGTAAAAAGTTTTTTTTTTTATCCTTTATGTTATATATAATAAACTTTACTTGCTTAAACTAAACTGCAGTGATTCTTATAACACTCTACACCACTACTCTACTCCATAAAAATTTAACGTCAGTTTTCATATAAAGAACTCGTGCCACTCAATTCAAAACAAAACATCACCATTCCAAATTGCGCAATTAAAAGAAACAGAATTATTAGATTGATATCTTTCTCGGAAATCGAGATCACATCTCATTGTCCATTAAAAAGCAATTTAAATACTGATTGGTTTCTCGAATACATTGTTTTTGTTGCCAAAGTACTGGAAATTAAATCATGCAAATATTTTACATCCGAGTCCGACGTCATATACTGAAAGCATGTAATGGGTCGTGACGTCCGGCACGGATGTATAAATTGATAATCCATCAAGTATTGTTAGCTAACTAACTGTCATATCAAACTCAACGTTACTAAAACTGAAGCTGTTCTCTATACTTGGAAACGTCCTAATATTCCTATTTTTAACACACATATAACTTTGTCAAATGAAGCAAAATATCTTGGAGTCATAGTTCACAAGCATCTTACCCATCATTCTCACGTCAATTATATCAAAAATAAATTCAATAGGGCTGTTAAAAAAAACTCCGTCCTCTTGCAATAGTCATACCAACGTTGATACTAAAATTCTTATCTATAGGGTCTACATGCGTCCCATTATAGCATATGCCAGTCAAGTATTGTTAGCTTGATGGGCAGCTGATGTTTATTTTAAAACAAAAAGTTTTTTTTTATCCTTTATGTTAAATATAATAAACTTTACTTGCTTAAACTGAACTGCAGTGATTCTTATAACACTCTACACAGGGCCGGATTTTCCTATAGGTTAACTAGGCTTCAGCCTAGGGCCTCAAGATCAAGAGGGCCCAACATTTAAATTGCTAACAAAACTAGAATGACACTATTCTAAAAACAGTAAACACTAAAACACAGAATCGAAAAAAAGGAGAATTTATGAAATAAATTTATCTGAATTGAATTTGCTTCAATCTTTAATGTATTGAATAGATTTAAATTAATTAGAATAGAAAACAGGATAATCTTTATTGCAAATTTTATTTTCGTAGTCAAAAGATTTTTATTATTTGAATTTTATTTCTTTGTAAGTGTTGCGTGTTACGTTTGATGAGTTATTATTACAAGTACTCTATAGATGCTGAGAAAAAATGTCCAAATAAGTGTTCTCGACTTTTTTTTTAAATTTATTATCCGTGGCACATTTTTCAGAAAGATGAGTGCCCATTACAGCATGTTTCATTTAACATATTGACATATATCACTGTAATGACGTATTTTATTATCTCTCATGTAATTTACGAACTTAAAATTGGGAGGGCCTAATAAGTGGCATAGCCTAGGGCCTCTTTTCATCTAAATCCGGCCCTGACTCTACATCACTATTCTACTACATAAAAACTTTCCGTCAGTTTTTATAGAAAGAGCTCGTGCTACTCAATTCAGAGCGAATAACACCATTCCAAATTGCGCTATTAAAAGAAACAGAATTCTTGTTGTTGACTAATCCTCAGTGTCCTGCAGTGCGGGACGGGCATCCCATAAGTGATCTGCTCATGGATGGAGGGAAAGGGGCAGCTTCTGTTGTGATAGAGAACCCGTAGGTAGAAGTTTGACTTTCGCTCCGTGACGCAGTCATATGAAAGGCTTAATTGGATTGATTCCCAACCAACACAAACGTCCATGGCCCCGCCGGGACTCGAACCGGAAACCTATGGTACCGAGCGCTAGCCGCTCGACCATTCAAACCAATTCCGAGCAACATAATTCTTAGATTGATATCTGTCTCGGAAATCGAGATCATTTCTCATTACCCATTAAAACGCAATTTAAATACATTGTTTTCAAGGAAAGAGCTCGTGCTACTGAAATCAGAACCAAATATCACCATTCCAAATTGCGCTATTAAAAGAAAACACTTAACTTAATTTAAATACACATTGGTTTTCCGAATACATTGTTTTCATAGAAAGAACTCGTGCTATTAAATTCAAAGCAAAACATCACCATTCCAAATTGCGCTGTTAAAAGAACCAGATAAAGTGGAAAATATGCACGCTACACAATCAGCTGTATGTTTTCCGAGTTCCACATGAGAACAGCAGAGTGGAGGGGCCAGAGAGAAGCTAAAGAGGCGAGAGAGAGAGAGAAGAGGCCTACCTGCAGGGCTGCCGCCGGGAGAATGGGGAAGGATATATTTAAACGGCGCCGCTGGCCCGCAGCCAATGGCCGCCGTTTCCGTGTAGGGGTGCAACGCGCATTCTTCGCGGGCACGTGCTTCCGTCCCGAACGGTGACGACGCGCGATAAAATAGTGCGCGCGTCCCCCCTTGTTCCAAAGGAACAGAAAGTTAGGAAGAGCATTTTCCGTCTTTTTCGTACTAGAGATGGCGCCATTATCGCCCCTTGGCATATTTTTCCTGGGCTCATTTACTTGGAAAAAATAAACCATTAGGACATGGATGGGCGAACTTTTTCGGTCGCGGGACAAAAATCAAAAAGAAAAAAAAAAAAAAAAAAAAAAAAAAAAAAAAAAAAAGAAAAAAAAAAAAAAAAAAACGGGCCGAGATAAATTTTTCTAAAAATTTAAAAACAATATATAAGTACTACAATTTAAATATGTTACGATTTCATTTTTAAAAGTTCCTTCTAGTGAGGTTCGAAGTGAGATGGACTGATTCTAAGGAAAGGCTCATCTGTCAGTCTACTTCTGAAATAATTCTTTCTAAGGTTCACAGTTGAAAACACGTGTTCACATATATAAGATGACGCAAACATAGTACTGTCTGTGCTTGCTATTTCAGTCGATTTATGTTTTGTAGAATAAAAAAATAAAAAAGATCATCAATCTTTTGAAAAAAAAGAAGAAAAAAAATAATATTTAATCAAAGTAGAAAAGCAGCTGGATATATAATATATAAATATATATTTCTTTTAATTTGCCTCGGACCGGCAAATTAAAATTCTATCCACGGGCCGGATAGAACCTTCCGGGGGGCCGGAGTTGGCCCGCGGGCCGTAGTTTGCACATCCCTGCCCTATTCCAAAGGAACACAAAGTTGGGGAAAACATTTCCCGTCCTTTCCGTACTAGAGATGGCGCTGTATCGCTTCTTGGCATCTTTTCCCTGCGCTCGTTTATTTAGAAAACATAACTGTTGTTGTTGTTGTTGTTACTTATCCCACTTGGTAGATATCTGATCTAGAACAGGGGTCTCCAAACTACGGCCCGCCAATGTCATCAATGCGGCCCGCGACAGTGAATAGCTTATTATTGCTGTAATAGGTTGGCTGAAGGGCCGAGTGTCTAGAGCTCTGGCGCCATAGGTTTCGGGTTCGAGTCCCGGCGGTGCCGTGGATTTTTGTAGTGGTTCGGAATCCACTTTAAGCTGTAAGTCCCGGTCTCCTATGACTGTAAAGAGCGTCACGGAGCAAAAGTCAGACTTCTACTTATGGGTGGTCCATCAGAACAGAAGCTGCATCCCTCTTCCCTCCTTCCATGAAGAACACGACAACAACAACAATAGGTTGGATAAAAAGCACAGAATGATAATAGCTCGGTTTTATTGACTTGCTAAGTAAAGCTTAGTGACAAGCATAATACGCAGAAAATTTAATTTAAGCATAACAACTAACAAATAATTGAAATGAATCCCCCTAACATTATAGAATAGTGAACATCCCCGCTGTTACCCTCGGTAGTTATGTTGGGGTAAAGAGTATCGCATATGTATGTATATCGATGTTTGGAATGTATATATCCTGAATCAAAGATAGGATTTTTATCCTGAAAATCCCTCAGGAACGGAAAAGCTAAATGAACGCGAATGAAACCGCGGGGTATCCACTTGTAAAAAAATACTAATGATATTTAAGTACTTGTGATTCTTCACTGACAATAGTTTGTAGTTGTGGATCAATTTTACTTGTACCAATTATTAAAAGAGATTTGATATGCTCATCGATTAACTTAGATCTGTAAACATTCTTTGTGTACTTCATTTTGGAGAATGTTTTCTTACACAAGTAAGTAGTACCATAGATTAATTAATGATTTCTTAATTTTTCTGCCATTATAAATGGTTTTGACCCTTTGTACTTACTGGGGTAAATAGTATGGCCCTAAGGCTGGAAAATTTGGAGACCCCTGATCTAGACCAAGCCCACGAACCCGTATGGACTCATGGTTGAAGGGAAAGCAAGCAGCTTCTGTTGTGATGGAGCACCCGCAGGTAGAAGTCTGACTTTGGCTCCGTGACGCTCTTACAGTCATAGGAGACCGGGACCTACGGCTTACAGTGGATTCAGAACCACTACAAACAGCCATGGCACCGCCGGGACTCGAACTCGAAACCTGTGGCACCTAGAGCCAGAGCGCTTGCCACTCGACCATTCAGGCCCAGAAAACGTAACTGACCACTGGCATACCGATTACGGAGTACCAATGGGGAGACACTCCTTAACCTCCTCGTTTTAATTCATATATAAAATTTGCGATTATTATTAGGCTGCTTAAGGTTAGTGAACGATGCAAGGTAAAGTTTCAAAAAATTAAGATGTGATACTCAAAATTAAAAAATACTAAAAATAAACAAAAGTAAGATAAAAAATTAAAATTAAAATTAAAGTTAAAAGAATTTAAGTTAAAATGCGGTACAATTAGGAACCAGTTGTCGATGCTATTAAACTATTGAACAAGTCATATAAAAAAAAAAAATTAAAGTCAATTCCTACTTTTTTTCCACTCTCTTGCAGAAAGTCCATTATAAATAATTTTCATTCATTTTTATGTTTATCTGGCGCCATCTAATGGTAGATATATGCAACTTAAACCTAAAAATTTTTTTAATTAATTCTTTAAATTTAATTGATGAATTAATGTTTGAAAAAACTGCATTCACATCCAGTGTCATCCACTACAAGTTCAAAAATAAATGTATCTGAACTAGAGTGGATGAATAAAAAGTATTTTATGAACGATTGGAAATGTGAACAAGATATATAGATGGAGAGTGTGAGCTAATAGAAGGAATTGAAAAAGTAAACACGTTAAGAAGTGATTCTGAACATTCTTCTTTTCGAGTCCTAAAGTTATTGAAGCGTGCGCTTTTACTCAAGGTAAACAGATATATTGTTTTTTATTATTGTTTTTAATTATTGTTTTTTTATTATTGTTTTTTATTATTGTTTTTTTATTGTTTTTATTATTGTTTTTTTATTATTGTTTTTTATTATTGTTTTTTATTATTATTATTGTTTTTGTTATTTTACTTATAACTCTGATCATTTTGTATGGAATACTACTGTGCCCAAAAAGTAAGATCAATTTTTTTTTTTTCAAAAACTCTTTATTTATTCTTCCAAATTTATTTCATCGCCTTCAAAGTATTCCCCTCCTAACACAATGCACTTATGCCGACCTTTTTCCCAATCCTCAATGCATGCTAAAAAGTCATCGGCAAAGATGGTCTCCAAAGCGTGCGGCGATTCACGTTGGATCTCTTCATCGATTCAAAACAGTGTCCCCGGAGTGGGATTTTGAGTATAGGGAATAGCCAGAAGTCACACGGTGCGAATACGGTGGTTGCAGAACGATATGGGTTTCCTTTTTGGCGAAAAAATCACGATGAATCAATACAGTGTGAACTGGCGCATTCAGTGTTTTCGGTACCAATCGAGATTTGACGCGCTTGAGGCCCAAAACGGAAATGGACCGACCCTTTTGAAATTCCAACATCATCAGCAAGTTCTCTAATTGTAAATCGACGGTTTGCAAGCACCCAATCTTTAATATTTTTGGACGGGAGCTTCGTCGGTTGAGGTGGAGGGTCGACCAGAGCGCTTTTCGTCTTCAACGCGTTCTCTGCCTTCTCTGAACTGTTTATACCACTTCTAAACATTTCTTTCCGATACAGGTAATCACCGAATGCCTTCTGCAACATTCTATACGTTTCCACAAACGAAATTGAATCCAAGTTCTTTGCTCAATGAGTTCAGTCATTTCAAAAATCGCCGCAGTTGTAGCGTCTTACAAAGCCAAGCGTAACTCAAGCACTAATGAATATTTTGACGTTAAATTTCACACAGATGTTAAGGACAGTGCCAGCAATCTAAAAAAAGAAAAATAATAAAATTCCATAAGCCCCGGGAATTTTAAATTGAAAATCGGTCTTACTTTTTGGACACAGAAATATAATAAAACGCTATAAAAAAATTTATACATATAAATATTTTATTTTTTAAATATTGAGAAAAATTTATTAATGGAATATTAATACCTAATATTTAGAACATTTAAATTTACATTTATTTAAAATGAACCGTTTCTTTTGGTTCGTTTGGAACGGTCATCTTGTGCACACTTTGGGCTAAACAGACCGGGACCTGCAGTTTAAAGTAGATTCCGAACCACTACAAACATCCATGGCACCGCCGGGACTTGAACCCGAAACCATGCCTCGAAGAGGCAACATTGTTTCGTGCTCTACTATATTACTGCTGTATGGACGGTTTGGTTTGGTTTGTCGCTCTACGGTCATCTTGTGCACACTTTAAGCTAAATAGTCTGGGATCTACAGTTTGACGTGGATTCCAAACCAGTCACAAACATCCATGACACCGCTAGGATTCGAACCTGAAGCCTTCGCTACCAACGGCCAGAGCGCCAGCCAATTGGCCATCAGGCCGCTAGTTGTATGGACGGAGAGCTATCTCAATCACATTTTTCAACAGCATTTTTAATATTTAAAGTTCATAGAGGGAGGGCCTGAATGGCCGAGTTGCTAGCGCGCGGGCGCTCGGTACCACAGGTTTCGGGTTCGAGTCCCAGCGGTGTCATGGTTGTTTGTAGTGGTTCGGAATCCACTTTAAAAAGTAGGTCCCGGTCTAATAGGATCGTAGAGCGTTGCGGGGGCATTGTTACTCCGCGTCCGTGGCTTATCTTCAAGTTACACGCGCCCCCTGGGTAATGCAAAGTGCGTCAGTGCAGCGCTTGCCTTAAGGCATCCAAGACGTCCATGTCTGTGTTTGCCAGCGCATTAGAAAGAAAGAAAAAAAAATTCACAGAGGGATTCTTTAATTTGGCGGGCACATTATTCTTCACAATTCAAGTTTGTTGACGTCACAGTAGCTGCCTTTCCATTGGTTGTTCGGATTTGTGTTTACTGCAGGGTGGAGCTTCTTCCAAAAGCAGAGCGCTTTGCTTCTAACAAGTCTTCTTGCGCGTGCCTTTGCTATGTCCAGCAATCACGAGCATACGTATTTGGTGTACTCCACTATGGAGTATGTTAAAGGAGAAAAAAGAACCGTTTGGCTTTGATAAAACAGGATGCAAAAAAATAGACGTTGAATCAGCACACCAGTGAAACAGAAAAATTTTATTCACATAACTCAATTTATTTTTTAAAAAAAAAGTGTAAAATAATTTACGATTCGGAATGATAACAAACGCGCGTCGTTTCGTTCGATATTCGCGAATGACACGCTCACTTTGTCACCCCATTTTATATGGCTCTGTCATTTGCTTAATATTGTTTGAAAAAAAATTTGGCAACTGTTCAAAAGTTCCAATCTTATTATTTAAAAAGATGACATTTTCCTTTTGAGCACGGTAGCGGTGGGTCAGCAGAATTTTGAATGCACCATGAAATATAACGACGTCAAAAGGTGAGTGTTCGTACAAAAGGGCTCTTCTCATTTCTTTGAGGAAATAGAAACTCAAAATGTTTTTGTAAAAACAAATCATTGCTGTTATCCTATTTACAAACTTATGAAAATTTTATTACCAATCATTTAATGTTAAATTTCATCTCCATGTTAATTATTATTTTTTTTTTTTTGTTGCAGCTGGCAAACACTTGGACAGCTTGGTCTTGGATGCCTTAAGGCAAGCGCTGCACAGACGTACTCACTTTGCATGACCCAGGGGGCGCGTGTCACTTGAAGATAAGCCAAGGACGCGGGGTAATAATGCTCCCGCAACGCTCTACGATCCTCTTAGACCGGGAACTACAGTTTAAAGTGGATTCCGAACCGCTACAAATATCCATGGCACAGCCGGGACTCGAACCCGAAACCTATGGTATCGAGCGCCAGAGCGCTAGCCACTCGGCCATGCAGGCCCCTTTCCATGTTAAATATATTCACAAAATATATATTACAGTCCAATTATTAAGATGATTTTTTTTTTTAATAAATTTCAAAAAAATTTGAAAAGACAGACAGTAGCTCTTTCAAAATTTAAAATTCGATTGGTTTAGCGATTTCTTGGACCCCGACTGACCAACATGAACTTTCGAATGAATGGCGTTGCCCGGTACAGTGAACTCCTTCGACAGCAGGTCATTCTTGCTTTATAGGAACGGCAATGTTAGCAGACCACTGTCCTCATGCAAGATGGAGCAACTCCTCACACTGGGCGCCAAGTCAAATAATTGCTTCGTGCTAACTTTCGCGAGAATCGTGTATTTCCAGAGCTTTTCTGGATGCCTGGCCTCCTCGTTCACCTGACTTAAATCCCTGTGATTTCTGGTTGGGGGGGGGGGATTCCTAAAAGATCGTGTTTATGGAGGAGGAATTCGGACTTTACTGAGTTGAAATCCAACATTAAACACCAAAAATCCCTCGAGAGTTTCTTTGCGCTACCAACGAACACTCTATAATACTCTTTCAATGCATAATTGATGTCAATGGAGCACACGTTGAGCATATTCTGTACTTGAATAAATTTTAATGGTTTTGACAAATTGTTTGTCCTTCTTTAGAAGATACAATTCCCCCTGGCGATCAAAATTTGAACTATTCTGTTTTTATTGCAGAAAATCTTTTCCTCATGGTCCATATACACCAAGTTTCATCAAAGTCCGTTTGGTAGATCGAGTTACAGAGGAATCTGAATAGGATCCCTTTAATTATAACCCTCCTGTATTTGAAGAACAGAATCAATGATTCAAACGACAAGATGCATGTTAACAATAGAAAGGTTTTTTTTTCTTTCTAATGCAGCTGGCGAACACCGAGACAGCTCGCTCTCGGATGCCTTAAGGCAAGCGCTGCACAAATGTACTCACTTTGCATTACCCAGGGGGCGCGTGTCACTTGAAGATAAGTCACGCACGCGGAGTAATAATGTCCCCGCAATGCTCTACGATCCTATTAGACCGGAACCTACAGTTTAAAGTGGAGTTCGAACCACTACAAACAACCATGGCATCGCCGGGACTCGAACCCGAAACCTGGGGTACCGAGCGCCAGAGAGCTAGCCACTCGGCCATTCAGGCCCGCAATAGAAAGGTAATGATTTAATAAAGCTTCATCAATTTTCTTTATTTGCATTTAAAAAAAAAAAAAAAAAAAAAACCGGGAGGTTTATCGACTGAAGTTCTAAATAAACTAGAAGTTGATAAAATGGATACTCAGAATTACAGGTAGCAAGGTTTTGACTGTGTCAATATGGCTGCCAAATATAAGAGTATAAATGTAAGTATTTTGCAAACAAATAATTAAGCAATTATTTGTACCTTGTGAAGCTCATAATTTAAATTAATTTATCTTAATTAAAGCTGCAGCTAAAACTCCAGAAATGACTTTTTTTTTTTTCGTTACTGTATCGCGATTATTTAATTTTTTTTTTTATAATCCTCAGCAATATGTTGGGATATTTAATGAAGTTTCTAAAATTATCACTTAAAAGTTTTTAATACAAGACAGTTATGATGAGTGAAATAAAATGTTGTATTGACAATTACTTGAAAGGATTGAAAACGACTTTTCTTTTTCTGTATCTAATACAGTTTTTATTTCCAATGGCAGATTACGATCAGTTACAGTAAAAAAAGAACATCAACAAAAAAAAAAAAAAACATACAATATACAACAACAACAACAAAATAATACAACAAAACATGCTGAAACAGAGTTCATTAATCAAACAATAATGCCAAGTTGCAGATCTTTTATCCATTAAAAAGTGTTACCAGGTAGATCTTCTGCGCACCCAAACAGTTTTATTTTGCAAATGAATACTAGATTGATGTGTGCTTTTTCTATTTGGGATAAGTTTATATAATGCATCGAACGAACAAACAAACACAGAAAAATTTGTCAATAGAGCGTGGAATGAAATGAATTGCTCTATTACATTTCAAGGACTTCGAAATGCAGGTTTTGAATAAAATTTCCAGGAAGTACAAAGTGGGTATAGAGAAGGGATTTCATAACAAACGAAAGAGGAGAATTAATAAAATGAAAAACAGATGAGACAACAAATGAAGGAAGTAACTTGACACCCGGAGAATTATTTAATTTAAAATTTAAATTTACAGTGTTCTCTACACTCTATTGTCTCAAATATACTGGCTTTATCAAAAAATGAAAACCATCTATGACGATTTTTAATTAAAAGTTAAAAATTAAAAACAGAATGGAGCGGACATCTGGAAATATTTTATAGAAGTAAAATAGGAAAAGATCAAGAAAAGAGAATTAACAAGTAATATTAACAAAAAAAATTAAGTCAATTTCTTCTTTTTTTTCTCACTCTATTGCAGGAAGTCCTTTATAAATAATTTTCATTCATTTTTTTTAAGTTTATCTGGCGCACTCTATGGGTAGATATATACAACTTAAATCTAAAAAAAACTAAAATTAATTAATTTAATTTTATGAATGAATTAATATTTGAGAAAACTGTATCAACATCCAGTGTCATCCACTGCAAGTTAAAAAAAAAATGTATTTGAACTCGAGTGGATGAATCAAAAGTATTTGATGAACGATTGGAAATTTGAACAAGATATATATAGGGAGAGTGTGAGCTAATAGATGGAATTGAAAAAAGAAACAATTAGGGATTCATTATATATTAGGGTGGAGCATCAAATATACTTTTCCTATTGTCTTGGAAAAGCTGTGGAAGGGTTTCAGAAAAATGCGAATACAATTTCAGAAATATCTTCCTATTTTACTATGCGTTGTAACAATTCATTAGTAAAAACGAAAAAAAAAAAAAAATTATGAGTCGGAGACTGTATAATAAAAAATTTGGCTCAAGAATCTGGAGTCGGAAAATGTGTGGCCGACTGTCCACCCCGGATTACAGGTCAGTACTACTGTGCCCAAAAATTAAGACCAATTATTTTGGTTTGCTCAAAACCTCTTCATTTATTCTTCCGCATTTATTTCATCGCCTCCAAAGTAATCCTCTCTGGACACAATGCACTTGTGCTAACGCTTTTTCCAATCCTCAATGCATGCTAAAAAGCCATCGGCAGGGATGGTTCGCCGATTCACGTTCAATCTACACAAAATGGTGTCTCTGGAGTGGTCTTTTGAATTTAGGGAATAGCCAGAAGTCGAACAGTGGTAAATCAGGTGAATATGGTGGTTGTGGAACGAAACGGGTTTCATTTTTGGAGAAAAAATTAAATGTCAGGGACAGTGTCAGCAACCAAAAAGTACTAACACAAAAAAAATTGACATTCCATAAACCCCGGGATTTTTAAATTGAAAATGGGTCTTATTTTTTGGACACAGTAGTAGATTTGGACTGAAAAACGTCCCAAACACTTTTCAGATGTCAATAAGTCAGTTTCGAAATTCGTTAAATTAATGATATGTTTTTCATACTTATCAAATTGTCTGCTACTTCTAAAGAACCTCCATCTAGGGCCAATTAAAGAGAGATTATGGAAGAGTTGAAATTACATGTTAATAAGGAAAAAAGGAAATTTCGCATTTAAACGTGTTAAATATCTGGGACATATTCTGGCGCTTTGTACCACAGGTTTCGGGTTCGAGTCCCGGCGGTGCCATGGATGTTTGTAGTGGATCGGAATCCACTTTAAACCGTAGGTCCCGGTCTAATAGGATCGTAGAGCGTTGCGGGGGCATTATTACTCCGCGTCCGTGGCTTATCTTCAAGCTACACGCACCTCCTGGATAGTGCTAAGTGAGTAATGTGAGTGCGGCGCTTACCTTAAGTCATCCAAGTCAGCTGTCTAAGTGTTTGCCAGCTGCATTAGAAAACAAAAATAATTAATTAGAATCTTGCATCCGAGCTAACATTCATTGACAGAGAAATTCTGCAACCAAATAGAAATTTTCGAGTCAAGGATTCTTCGAATATATAAATGTTTGTTTTTATCTTTATTAAAACTAAACCTGTATGATGTTCCCCCCAAAAATGGATAATTTGCAGTTTTATTTCTAAAAAAATAAATGAATGAATTAAAATAAAGTCTATATATAAGTAAAACCACATTGTTTTTAGCTGTTCCAGGTTCAAACATCCTAGAAAAATTTAAAGGAAAGAAATAACAGTTCAAAAAATCAAATGGAGCCCAAATAGCTGCTTTTACGGCATTTGGTAATTTTGTTAATTCATATTTTGATTTGTGTTACTCATAATTACTTATGTTATATAATTAATAATTTATATTTTTCCTCACATCGCTGTTATATTTGAAATCAAAAGCACCCCAGCGAAAAAGAGTATATTTTTAAATATGGCGTATTTCAAAGACACATCAATTTGCGTAAAAAAATGGTTCCATGAAAATAACGTCACCCCATCAACACATATCAATGTATTACAGAATAGCTTAAGAAAAACAAAACAAAAGGGTACATCGCAAGAATAAAGAAAATCTTTAGCATTTCATTTGAACATTTAATGCAGGAATTTCGAAAAAATAAAAATTATTTTTATAAAAGAGTCGGATATTTAAACCAGGGATGGGCAAACTAAATCCCGCGGGCCAACTCCGGCCCCCTGGAAAGTTCTATCCGGCTCGCGGATAAAATTTTAATTTGCCGGTCCGAGGCAAATTAAAAGAAATATATGTTATATATCCATCTCCTTTTCTACTTTGATTAAATATATTTTTTTTCTTCCTTTTTTTTCAAAGAACTGATGAACTTTTTACTTTCTCTATTTTTGTTCTACAAAAAGAGAAGCTTAAGAATTATGAAGATGGTTTGAAAAAACTGCCTTTTGAGTTCGAACGCAGATTTCAAGATTTCAGTGCCATTCAAACAGAATTGGATATTTTTACCCTGCCTTTCAACGTAAATTGTGAAGCAGCGAGGTCAGGTTTGCAGGTTGAATTAATTGAGTTGCAAATCTAACAATCCTCTCAAGCAGTTGTTTCTAAATATGCCAAAGTTAGAGTCTTACAAATCATCATCGAAAGTAAGTTTCCCAAATTTAATATATCATGGCCAGAAAATCGGTGCCATGTTTGCGTCATCTTATATATATGAACAAGTGTTCTCAGCTATGAACCTCAGAAAGAATTATTTCAGAAGTAGACTGACAGATGAGCATTGAGCCTCGTTCCTTAGAATCACTTCGAACCTCACTATAAGGAACTTTTAAAAAAGAAATCGCAGCTTCATTCATCTCATTACCCTATTTAAATTGTAATACTCGTATAATGCTTTCAAAATTTTAGAAAAATTTATTTTGGTCCGCCAAAATTTCTTTTTTGGATTTTTGGCGTGCGACCGAAGAAGTGTGCCCACCCCTGTTTTAAACGGATTCACCGACGCGAGTTTCGTTTCGTTTTCAGCTCATTCGAAGCGACAGGGATGCGTTTTCGCCGGAAGCCGCCTTGAAGACACTTCCGGCGACGCGGCGTTTCCTGTGACCCAGCCCCGCACATGCGCACTAGCCCGTTTCTTGCACCGCTCCCCAAGCGACGTGGGAAAAAAGCGACCAACTTCCCCTACCTGAACTCTCGTCCAATAGGCGCGCGGCATCATTCGATCGGGCAGTTGGATGACCACAACAACGACACACCGATGTCTCACTGACGTGCAACGAACCGAATGTCCCATCTAGAAACAGTTTCAATCCGAAAAATGGACGACCTCACGGATAAATAAATCGTTTGGTCCCTCCCTGTGATGAGCATGCCAGGGGTGAGCAACAGGTGCCTCGTGCATATGCGTCGTCTGCAGTTTGTGTTGTGCGTGGTGTGCAGCAGCCTGGCCTGGGCGGTCGAGGGCTCCCCTCCCCCCTGCTACCCGCCCGGGGGGGTGGCCGGCATCGTGGTGGCGACGGTCGTGGTCACGTGCGTGGTGGGGGGCCTAGGGGCCGCCCTGTTCTACAGGTACTGGTGGAGCGCCCGCCAAAACAAAGGTGAGTGGCTTTTGATTTTGCACCTGTTGTTTTGTGTGGGAAACAGGTTGTTGGACTCGCTCGTGCACCTTGCTTGGCTTTTCGCGTCTTTTTTAATGACGCAGCATACATCATACTCGATTTTGTGCGAAATTTTCTAAGGATTGTAATTAATAATTTCTAATGATTATAATTAATTCTGTTGATTTTTAAGTAATTTGATTTTGATTCAGTTTTGTAAATCAATTCATATATTTTTTTTTTAAACAACATAAAATGTTGTCTCTTGCAAGATTACATAATGATTTATGTTATCTTGAAAGAGACAACATTTTATGTTGTTTAAAGAAAAAAAAAATTACAATTGATTGTATGTGATTCCAATGATAATAATGATGATAACAATGATAAAATAAAATAAACATTTAAGTTGCGACTCTAGACACGCTCCTGCACCTTGCTTTTGCTTTGCTTTTCGCGTTTTCGATTCGCATATATATGATATTATACATTCGAATGGAAAACGAATGTATATGACTCAGCATACATCATACTCGATTTTGTGTGAAATTTTCGTGTATTTTCTAATGTTTTCAAAGTTCATTTTTAAAAAATTTGATTTTGATTCAGTTTTGTAATCCAATTCATGTATTTTTTTTTTCAATTCCTTCTATTAGCTCACACTCTCCTTATATATATCTTGTTCACATTTTCAGTCGTTCATAAATTACTTTTTATTCATCCACTCGAGTTCAAATACAGTTTTTTTGAACCTCTAGTGGATGACACGTGATGTGAATACGCTTTTTTCAAATGTTAATTCAGTGATTAAATTCAATTAATTCATTTTAGTTTTTTTTTAGATTTAAGTTGCATGTATCTAATAATAGATGGCGGCGGATAAACTTAAAAAATGAATGAAAATTATTTATAAAGGACTTTTTGCAATAGAATGAAAAAAAAAAAAAAAAAAATAGGAATTGACTTAAAAAAACAATATAAATTTTTTTTTTTTAAAACCACAGAAAATTTTGTCTTTTGCAAGATAACTTTTGAAAATGTACAACTTAAAAAAATGTATAACTTATGTATATGTATGCAGTATAAAATGTACAACTTAACTTTTTATATCGCAAAGGAAGCTAAACAGCATGTTTATTTTGCAAACCTAAAATGCTAAGGATATCTAATATTGAATTGAAAATTAAAATCTTTTAATATTGATCGTGCTATATATTAAAATTTATGTGTGCCATTTACAAACCGAGGTTAAGGAAATAAAGGCGTACGAAGAGAGCAGTCGTGCAAATTTTCTATAACAAACAAGTTCGAACATCAGAAAATCGCGTTCAGTTTGACATGTGCATTTTTGTTTGTTTTTTTCTTTTTGTTAATGTATTCGTTATTTTTATCCGATTTAAAAATTGAAATTTTGATGTGTTTTCGAATGAAGTTCATTCTTAAGAAATTTGATTTGGATTCAGTTTTGTAATCCAATTCATGCATTTGTTTTTTTAAACAACATAAAATTTTGTTTCTCGTAAGATCATTTTTGAAACATAAAATGTACAACTTAAATGTTTATATCGAAAGGAACTAGACAACAAGTTTATTCCGTAAACATAACATTTTAAGCATAACAAACATCTAATAATGAATAATTTTTTGAAAACAAAAAAAAATTGAAAACTTCCAATATTATTATTATATTAAAATGTATGAGTGCCATTTACAAACCCAGGTTCACCAAATAAAGGTGCATTCGGACAATTTTTTATAACAAACAATTTTAAAAATCAGAAAATCGCGTTCAGGATTTAAAAAAAACTAATTCAATGCTGACTTTTGACATTTGTATTTTTTTCTTTTCTTTTTGTTAATGGAGTCTCCATTTTTGTCCGATTTAAAAGCGGTTTGTTTCTAATTTTCTAAAAATATTTTGGAAAAATCGATTTTTTTTTTATATGTGGAAGAGTCCCCTTGAAACGGAGAACACAATTCAACTTGTGTTTAATAAAATAAAAAAGCGATATTAGAAGAATAGTGTATTTTCTTTTTTATTGTTGACGTATTATATTGTTATTGTATTGACTTCGTGTGTTTTCGAATGAAGTTAATTTTTTAAGAAATTTGATTTCAGTTTTGTAATCCAATTCATTTATTTATTTTTTTATATATATTTTTTTAATTAAATAACAGAAAATTTGGTCTCTTGCAAGATAACTTTTGAAAAATAAAATGTGCAACTAAAATTTTTCTCAGCATACATCATACTCGATTTCGTATGAAATTTTCGTGTGTTTTCTAATGTTGTTCATTTTTAAGAAATTTGATTTTGATTCAGTTTTGTAATCCAATTCATGTATGTTTTGTTTTTTTAACAGAATAAAATTTTGTTTCTTGCAAGATAACATAAATCGTTCTGTTATCTGCAAGAGACAACATTTTATGTTGTTTTAAAAAAAAAATTTACAATTGATTGTACGTGATTGAAATGATTACAATGATATGTACAATTGATGCGTACAATTACAACGTACAATTGATTACAATGATGATAATATGATAAAATAAAATGTTCAACTTAAATGTTTATATCGAAAGGAAGCTAAACGCCATGCTTATCCTGAAAACCTAAAATGTTAAGGATATCTAACATTTAATAATTTTTAAAAAAATTGAAAACTTTTAATACGTGCTATATATTAACATTTACAAGCAGAGGTTCACTAAATAAAGGCGCATGAACAGAACATTCGTGCAATTGTCTATCACAAATAAGTTTGAAAATCGGAAACACAGAAAATCGCGTTTTCGTTGTCGAATGAAGCTCTTTTTTAAGAAATTTGATTTCAGTTTTGTAATCCAATTCATGTATTTATTATTATTATTTTATAACAGAAAATTTTGTTTCTCTATATATAACTTTTGACACATAAAAGGTTCAACTTAAATATTTATATCGAAAGGTAGCTAAACAACATGTTTATTTCTGCCAACCTAAGATGTTAAGGATATATATTATTGAATAATTTTTTGAAAATAAAGAAATTTAAAACTTTTAATATTTATCGTGTACTGTATATTAAAATGTATGACTGCCATTTACAAACCGAGGTTAACGAAATATAGGTGTACGAAGAGCACAGTCGTGCAAATTTTCTATAACAAACAAGTTCGAACATCAGAAAATCGGGTTCAGGATTTAAAAAAACTAATTAAATGCTCACGTTTCACAGGTGCATTTTTGTTTCTTTTTTCTTTTTGTTAATGTATTCGTTATTTTTATCCTATTTAAAAATTGAAATTTTCTAGTGAAACTTTGGTGTGTTTTCTAATGAAGTTCACTTTTAAGAAATTTGATTTTATTTTAATTCTGATTTTATTAATGATAATAATAAATAAAAAATACATGAATTGGATTACAAAACTGAATCAAAATCAAATTTCTTAAAAATGAACTTCATTAGAAAACACACGGAAA
>BPLQ01003787.1:10622-60477 GCA_021605075.1 Caerostris darwini | reverse complement strand
GAGACAGCATGGCTCAATATTCCTGCAGAAGACTTCCAACGACTTGTCGAGTCCATGCCACGTCGAGTTGCTGCACTTCGCCAGGCGAAAGGAGGGCCGACACGATATTAAGAGGTATCCCATGACTTTTGTCACTTCAGTGTATCTTTCTGTTCTTTTATATCTTTCTTTGTGTATAATTGCAAGCATGAATTACTTTATTTCTTCACTGTTTCGATCACTTTAAATTTGAAAGTGTTTTACATTTCAATAAATTCGGTTTCAAATGCCATCATTCGCCATCATGACATCATCGCCATTCGCCATCATCATCATGCCGTCACCAATTCGGTTTCAAATCATCTACAATTTTGAAATTCTGGATCTGAATATTTCTTCAGTTATCACATTTTAATGATAAGCATTTTAAAATGGTATCCTTTGGTAACCGTGTTTCTTTCTTAATATTTGCGCGATAGTTTAATGGGATAAGATCCATTTTTGCATACGAAAATTTAAAAAGAAAAGAAATTAAATAAATATTATGTTTTAAATGCATTATTTGAGCGCTGGTTTTTTGAAAAAATTTAAATTTTTTTAAAAAAATTAATTTAAAAATCGTAATTTTGTAAAATGTGTCCTTCTAACCTTTATCTATGAACAAGTGATATGTAAGCTTTCTAATAAGCACAAACAGCTTCTTGCAAGAAATTTTAAATCACTTTTATAGTAATTTTTTTTTAGATTTTTGACTAACTTTTATTCAATTTTCACATACCAGTCAATCTAATGCTTGCAGGGCTGCATTTAGCTAAAAAGCAGCCCTAGGCTATTCCACTTATGAGGCCTTTCACCTCCCATTTTTAAGTTTGTAAATAACACGAGAGATAATAAAATACATCATTACTGTGATATACATCAATCTGTTAAAAGAAATATCTTGTGATGGTTACTCATCTTTATAAAAAATGTGGCACGGATTATTAATAAAAAAAAAGTCGAGAACACTTCTTTGGACATTTATTCTCAGCACCCTATAGAGTACTTGTAACAATAACTGATCAAGCATAACACACAGCATTTACAAAGAAACAAAATTCAAATAATAAAAATCTTTGACTAAGAAAATAAAATAGGCAATAAAAATGATCCTATTTTCTGTCAAATTAAATGAAATCTATTCAATACATTGAAGATGAAAGCAAATTCAATTCAGATAAATTTATTTCATAGTAATTCGCATTTAAAGTTTAAGTATGAATTATTATGAATTTTAAGCTTTAAATTAAACCAAAAATGGAACTCTATTCAAACTAAATCCAGATCACAAAAAAAAGAAGATATCAAATTGTATATCATCTTAAGTTTTATGTTAATAGTTATTTTATTAGTGTTTACTAATTTTAGAATAGTGTTATTCTAATTTTGCTAACCATTTGAATCTAGGCCCCTCTTGATCTTGAGGCCCTAGGCTGAAGCCTAGTTAGCCTATAGGAAAATCCGGCCCTGACTGCTTGCAAAGAAGCTTCTGTTGTTTATATTTGAAATTGTACTGTAGAAATTTTTTACACGACAGTCACTGATAAATCAAACCTAAAATGTAACTGAAAAAAATCGAAAATCAAACACAAGCATTTTAACCGTTTAAAAAAATGTAAAGAAAACGGATCACTGACTACAGCAAATAAATCAATCGTTTTATTAAACTAATGTAAGAAAAAATAAACTTATATTGGAGAAAAACAACATTCTTTAAGATTTGTTTGTTTATTTGTGACTAATCCTCAATGTCCTGCAGTGCGGAACGGACCTCCCGTGAGTGATCTACTCATGGATGGAGGGAAAGGGGGAAGCTTCTGTTGTGATGGAGCGCCCGTAGGTAGAAGTCTGACATTGGCTCCATGACGCTCTTACAGTCATAGGAGACCGGGACCTACCGCTTAAAGTGGATTCGGAACCACTACAAACATAAATACGCCGGGACTCGAACACGAAAAATGTGGTACCGAGCGCCATAGCGCTAGCCACTCTACCATTCAGGCCCTACTTAAGATTGAACACTGTTATCCATAGAGAAATTTTTTTTTCTTTCTAATGCAGCTGGCAAACACTTTAAACAGCTTGGTCTTGGATGCCTTAAAGCAGGCGCTGCACAGACGTTACTCACTTTGCATTACTCAGGGGGCGCGTGTCACTTGAAGATAAGCCACCGACGCGGAGTAACAATGCCCCCGCAGCGCTCTACGATCCTATTAGGACCGGGACCTACGGTTTAAAGCGGATTCCGAACCACTACAAACATCCATGGCACCGCCTGTGAACACGAAACCTGTGGTACCGAGAGTAAGAGTAAACTATATGTTTAAGATTCATTTTAAATTAATGATTTTATTAACGCCTTTAATTTTATTAGTTCTTATCCTTATTTGGTTAGCTCTTATTGTTATTTGGTTAGCTCTTATCCATGCATGGCTATTATTATAATAACGCATATTTGAGTTTCTGATTCACGTGAGCCAGAAATAAATCGAGAGTTTTAGATCAATCTTTCAATAGCTACTCATAGAAAGCTCAGGAATTTTCTGAAAGAAATTTTGATTCCCAGGTAGGTGATAAGCAACCCGGATTTTTTAAATACATTACAACATAGTCTAATAATAATTCAAAATGTGAATTTGTTTCTTTTCCGGCTGTTTGTCATTAAAGAGTTTTTGCATACCGTATTTTTTATAATACGGTATTTTTTTTTCCTCCCTAGTTGTGAAGAGTTTCTCCCTAGCTCATGTTTCCTATGAGCGCGCATGCTCATAGGAAACATGATTACAGATACGCATGCGCAATTTCCTATGCGCATGCGCGCTGGGGAGAAAAAAAAATACCATATTATAAAAATACGGTATGCAAAAACTCTATTGCTTCCAAACAAGATGAATTATTTCAACTGTTTCATTCACAGTGAATATTTGACCTTTTAAAAACTTTTTATTAATACCTCTTTTACTAAACTTCATTTGTAGAAAAATGTTTAGAAATTACGAATGAGTTTATCACTCATTTTAATTATTTAATGAATTTATGAAAAATATGTAGGGCCTGAATGGCCGAGTGGCTAGCGTTCTGGTGCTCGGTACCACAGGTTTCGGGTTCGAGTCCCCGCGGTGCCATGGATGTTGTAATGGTTCGGAATCCACTTTAAACCGTAGGTCCCGGTCCTAATTGTTACTCTGCGTCCGCGGCTTATCTTCAAGTGACACGCGCCCCCCTGTGTCAAGCAAAGTTAGTAACGTCTGTGCAGCGCTTGCCTTAAGGCATCCAAGACAATTGTGTAAGTGTTTGCCAGCTGCATTAGAACAAAAAAAAAATGAAAAATATGTTTCCCAGTAGTTCTGTCCATTAAACCCTTCAAAAGCCTTTGATAGCGGACACATGCCAACAGAAAGATTCAAAGATTGAAGACTGGCGCTGAATTCATTTCCGTAATTTCATGCATGTCCTACGATCTTTACTAATGAATTCAGAAAAATGTGCGAACTAAGTCCAATGACTTTTATTGAACTTTAAAAATAGTTTTTGATTAACAAAATATTCTTTCTTACAACTTTAAAGCTGTATTCGCACTTCCTTAAAATACATCCTTGTACTCAGGGCCGGACTTTCCTACAGGCTAACTAGGCTTCAGCCTAGGGCCTCAAGATCAAGAGGGGCCTACATTCAAATTGTTAGCAAAATTAAAATAACACTATTCTAAAAACAGTAAACACTAAAAGCATATGAATGCTTCTACACATAATGAATAATAAACAAACATAATAAGTAATTTACAAACTTAAAAATGGGAGGTGAAAGGGCCTCCTAAGTGGAATAGCCTAGGGCCTCTTTTCATCTAAATCCGGCCCTGTTTGTACTCTCAGGTTTGCTTACAAAAAACTCATATATAGTAGGGATACAAAACTAGCATCACCCAATGAACAAAGTATTGTTAACTTACAAAGGGAATAGCTGGAGCAGAAGATGGTAGATTTGAAGCAGAAAGAGACTCTATTTGTAATGCATTCAATCTTATTTGGCTTCTTAATAGAATAGATTTTATAAGATCTTCTTTCATGGTGGATCCAATATAGCTTTTTGTAAGGCCCAGTGCTGAAAAAAGCGGCCTGGCCTTTGGTATCGCAAGCTCCAGGTTCGAATCCTGTGGGTGGCATGGTTGTTTGGGAGGGGTTCGGAATCCACATTAAACCGTAGGCCCCGGTCTCTTTAGCCCAAAGTGTGCACAAGAGCAACAAAACAAACCAATGCTGGAAAAAGTCTCTCAGCGCTGACTTGGTATGCTGCTCAACCAGTCATTGGCGGCCTGGTGGCCAAGTGGCTAGTGCTCTGGCCTTTGGTCTCCCCCTTCAGGCGCGAATCCTGGCGGTGGCATGGATGTCTGTGAGTGGTTCGCATTCCACTTTAAGCCGTAGGTCCCGTTCTCCTACGACCGTAAGAGCGTCAGGGAGCAAAAGTCAGACTTGTACCTACGGGTGCTCCATCACACCAGAAGTTGCCCCCTTTCTCCCCCCCCCCCATCCACGAGTAGACCACTCATGGGATGTCCGTCCCGCACTGCAGGACATTGAGGATTAGTCACAAACAAACAAACACGTTTATCGACAGAAATGTTAAAACATATCAAAATACATCACTCGCGGGTATTTCGTGAAGCTTGGCTGCACAAACCGCTTTGCTGTATGGGTTCCCCACGATTTAACAGAGAAAATTCTGACGGATCGCATTTCCATGTGCGACTTGCTCTACATACACAACGAGGTTTGGTTTGGTTTGTCACTCTACGGTCATCTTGTGCATACTTTAGGCTACACAGACCGGGACCTACAGTTTCAAGTGGATTCCGGGCAAGCGCTGCACCGATGTTACTCACTTAGCACTACCCAGGGGGCGCGTGTAACTTGAAGATACGCCACGGACGGGGAGTAGCAATTCCCCTGCAACGGTCCTATTAGACCGTGATCTACCAACGTTATTCATTTAGCACTACCAAGCAGGTGCGTGTAGATTGATGGTAAGCCACGGACGCGGAGTAACAATCCCCCCGCAACGCTCTACGATCCTATTAGGATCGAGACCTACTTTTTAAAGTGGATTTCGAACCACTACAAACACCCATGGCACCGTCGGGACTCGAACCCGAAACCTGTGGCACCGATCGCCAGAGCGCTAGCCACTCGGCCATCAGGCCCCAACGCAACGAGGAGATACCATTTCTGAAGCAAGTAGTGAAGGAGGATGAAAAAGGTCTTGAGGGAAGCGAAAGGAAGAGCCACACCCAAAACTTCACCTTAAGATGGTCTTTGTCTGGTGGGATGGGAAAGTTGCATTATTAGGAAATTATTTATTTCAGTTACATGCATTTAAGACAGCAATTGTACAAAAACGTTCCGAAATAGACAATCGGAACGCATCGTGTTTCCTAAGGACAATTCGAGGTCCCATGCGGCAACTCAAAGGGGCTCGATTAGGATCCCAGCACTCTATTCACCAGACCTCGCGTCATCAGATTTCAACCTATTTCTATTATTACCCTAATGGGAAAAACTCCAACGGTTTAGTTGAGTAAAAACAATATATAAAAAAAAATTAAATTTTTTTTACTCTATTGCAGAAAAGTGCTTTATAAATAAAATTGAAATTTAATCTAAAATTTTTTTTAATTAATTGATTAAACTTAATGAATGAATTAATATTTGAAAAAACTGTATTGGCATCCAGTGACATCCACTACAAGTTAAAAAAAAATACATTTGAACTCGAGTGGATGAATCAAAAGTATTTTATGAACGATTGGAAATCTGAACAAGATATACATAGGGAGAAAATAGAAGGAATTGAAAAAAGGCGTGTAGAAAAATGTTTCACCGAAAAACTTGATAGCTTCTTTGAAGGAATTTTCAAGTTTCCCGAAAGATGAAGAAAGCTTGTGGAACAGAATATATAACTTAATAAATGTTTATTGAAATTTAAATGCGCTGGGTTTTAATTATTTTTAATCTTTCCTGGTAACTGAATATAATAAAAAGTAATTTTTTTATAAATGAGTTCAATTTTTAATCCGACTCATTCATAAATGTTCGCTCCTGACGTCTGAGAAAATGCTTTACAAAATCGGTGGTAGAAATCGTACTATTATTCATTCTTTTTTGAAGTGCATTTACAACCGTCACTACAGTCGATTGTTCGAAACACGAGGTTTTCATTTTTTTTTAAAAATGAAGGATAAAATCTGCAACCAATAAAAACGTTTCTCTTTCCTTAATCATTTCCTGTTCTGTATGACGTCAGCAATAACGAACCTGATTCGTTTAAAATATACAAAATGGAGAAGAATCAAAACGCGAATTCAAACGTCATTATTTTTTTGGTTGTTTTTTGGATCGATTATTATTCATATACAGTAGAACGTCTGTAAGTCGAACTTCAAGGGAGACGTCAAATAATTCGAGTTATAGAGTTTTCGACTTAGCGGATTTTGTAAGCAGATAGTCGACTTGTAGAGGTTTAGATTCTCTCTAACTTATTTTAAGTTGGAGAGGTAAAATAAATAAAAAAAAATCAAGTTACAGAGGTAATAAAGATGTTTATTTGCAACTTAAAAGTTATATTATGTAATACAATAATAAAAATCAAAGTAATTCCGAAACAACCTTAAAATTAAAAATTTTATGTATTAAAAAAGTCAGCTATTTATTTGCTTTAGACAATCTTTATCTATAGCATTATCTAAGCTATAAAGAGCAGCTTTTTCTTTCGAGTTGCTATTTCATAGAATTGGTTACTCTATTTACTATAGACTTATACATTGTTTTCTAAGGAACAATGACGTACATTGTCGGCAAATCCTTAAAGTCGGTAACTTATTCAATTCCTTCTATTAACTCACACTCTCCCTCTATATATCTTGTTCACATTTTAAATCGTTCATAAAATACTTTTTATTCGTCCACTCAAGTTCAAACACATTTTTTTTAACTTGTAGTGGATGTCACTGGAGGGTTAATGCAGTTTTTTCAAATATTAATTTATTCATTAAATTTAATGAATTCATTTTAGTTTTTTTTAGATTTAAGTTGCATCTATCTACCAATAGATGGCGGATAAACTTAAAAAAAATGAATGAAAATTATTTATAAAGGACTTTCTGCAATATAATTGAAAACAAGTAATCTGGCGCCATCAATTGGTAGATATATGCAACTTAAATGTAAAAAAACTAAAATTACTTAATTAAATTTAATGAATGAATTAATATTTGAAAAAACTGTATTAAAATCCACTACAAGTTAAAAAAAATGTGTTTGAACTTGAGTGGACGAATAAAAAGTATTTTATGAACGATTTAAAATGTGAACAAGACATATAAAGGGAGAGTGTGAGCTAATAGAAGGAATTGAAAAAAGTAGGAATTGACTTTAAAAAAAAAAATAATTTTATATTACTTGTTTTCCATTCGTCTGAAATGAAATGATAGAAAAATTAGATGAAAATTGATTTATACTATCCGTTTATTTATTTATTATTTTTATAGATGTTGTGATTGACAAATTACTCAGTATCCGTCGAAATTCCAATTTCATGGTTAGTTCCGCTTCGTTTTCTCATTCAAAGTGCGCTGCAGTTACCAAGAATTTTTGAAGCTTTTTACGTCAGCTTCTTTGTTGGCTGACATCCAAACAGAGTTCAATGGAGTGTTTTTTTTACTGCATTAGTTTTTTCATTTTTTAAGTTTATGAAAATAAAAATTAATTTCAAACGAAATGAGTCATTCATTTCAAGAAAATGAGTTATTTTATTTTCGAAATGAAAGTGAAAGTGAAGTGAAACATCTGATGGTGACGACATGGGAACCCGGATAACGGAAGAGTATGACAGAACTGATAACAGAATACCATGCATAATGCATGTTTCTTTTTTCTCATTGTAGTTTCTTTGAGGATTTTGAACTTTCGGCGATTTTTTTTTAATGGAAAACGCACACTCGCGGCTTATATACGAAAATGTTGTTGTTACTTATCCTACTAGATAGATATCTAATCTAGACCAAGCCCACGAACCTGTATGGACTCATGGTTGAAGGGGAAGGGGACAGCTTCTGTTGTGAAGGAGCACTCGTAGGTAGATGTCTGCCTTTTTGCTACGTGATGCTCTACAGTCATATGAGACCGGGACCTACAGCTTAAGGGGGATTCTGAATCGGATGCAGCGGAATGAACCGCTTGGTTTTCTGTAGCCCTGGATTTTTTCTTTCGGTATCAGTTTTTGAGAGATTCATTCTGCTTTTTCACGCGTATATCGAAATCGAGCACGGCGCAGCGATCAGCTGCTGTAGCATATCAAGTTACCGAATTTTATTTAATTTTTCTTATTTTTATTTTACTGCGACTTCAGTCCTCCACAGAAGAGTGTCCATTGCAAACGACGACGGTTTTCTGTAGTTACTGAGTAGAGTAAAAACAAGTAATATAAAAAAAAAAAATTAAAGTCAATTCCTACATTTTTTCACACTATTGCAGAAAGTCCTTTATAAATAATTTTCATTCGTTTTTTGAAGTTTATCTCGCGCCATCTATGGGTAGATACATGAAACTTAAATCTAAGAAAAACTAAAATGAATTAATTAAATTTAATGAATGAATTAATATTTGAAAAAAATGTGTTAACATCCAGTGTCATCCACTACAAGATAAAAAAAAGGGTATTTGAACTCGAGTGGAGGAATAAGAAGTGTTTTATGAATGATTGGAAATGTGAACGAGATATGTAGAGGGAGAGTGTGAGTTAATAGAAGGAATTGAATAAATATGCAAGCAGGTAAAAGAAGCCAAGCGGTGATATAGCGCCAACTCTAGAAATAAAATGACGAGAAACGTTTACGTCTCCTCGCAGTTTTTTAGATGAGGTTTGATTTGTCGCTCTATGGGCATTTTGTGCACTCTTTAGGCTAATTAGACCAGGACCTACAGCTTAACGTGGATTCCGAACATCCATGCCACCACCAGGATTCGAACATGAAGCTTGAGGAAGATGGAGAAGCCTAGACCAGATCTTTAGATGAGGAGCACGCGTTGTATTTTATAACTATCCCTGGGATTACTCCGACGCTGCCGTCGTTCCGAACAGGTTGAATTAAAGAGTCAAGATACCCAAAATACTAGCTTGAGTTCAGAATTAAAAATGAATTTTCGCACGAGTTTACTCGAGGTCTTCCGAAAAATTTCAAATAATAGATACTCGGGATCAGGTATGAATACTGCCCTCCCTTTGATGAATTCAGTACTGAAAGCGCATGGTCTCTCTCATATTGAAATATCCAAAAAGTACTAAAGAAATTCACCCATCTGAATTTAAACTCTTCATGAACGTTATCAAAATAAATAGGTTAACGGGGCCGGACTAGCGCCCTGGCGTTCGATGCCGCAGGTTTCATGTTCGAGCCCTGGCGGTGTCAGTAGGATGTTTGTAGTGATTCGGAATCCACTTTAAACTGTAGGTGCCGGTCTAATATTGCTGTTGGGCATAGGGTTGATAACCCTACCCGTAAAATGAAAACCTCTCGTCTCGAAATCTGCGAGTAGGCAGATGGCCTTTGCCCACCATGGGGCTGCTGCGCCACTGATGATGACGATGAGCAACAAAGTGTACCGTTTTAACGACAGCATTATCGCCGCGTCAATTCATGGAGATTCAAACCGATCCGTGCATGAGCAGAGGATGCGCTTTCACTTTAAAAAAAGTAGAAAACCCTCGCATAAAAGCACTCCCGACATTTAAAACTTTCTTGATGATACGCATGTTTTTTACAATCAATTATGTAACGACATTTTTTGTTGTAAAGTAGAAAAAAAAGAACGAATAAAAAATGTAATGCTTTATATTTCCGTAAAAAAGTTATCAACAGACTTTTCAAACTTTCTGCGACGAAGGGAAGAATTTCAAAGACTTGAAGAAAAACTTCCGCCTGACGGAGATGCTTTTAAATGCTATTTCTGACGTTTCGCTGTGAAGGGGTCGAAAACATTTTGTCGCTTGCCTCTTGAATCTTCACGTCTCTCGCCTCGGTGAGAACGAGCCTTTACACATCTGTCCCCATCGCCCTGATGAAAGAATTGACTGCAACAGGTTCGGTCGGTAGATTCAGCATGTCAACCACGTGTTTTGCCCTGGGCCACCAGTCCTACACTGTTTCGAACGAACACTCTTTGGCTTGTTTATTCCCCCCTCTAGTCAAATAGAATGTGCCATAATACTGTGCCCAAAAAGTAAGACCAATTATTATTTTTTTTTTCAAAAACCCTTTATTTATTCTTCCAAATTTATTTCATCACCTTCAAAGGAATCCCTCCAGGACACAATGCACTTATGCCAACTTTCTTTTCCAATCCTCAATGCATGCTAAAAAAGTCATCGGCAGGGATGGCCTTCAAAGCGCGCGCCGATTCACGTTGAATCTCTTCAATCCACTCAAAACGGTGTCCTCGGAGTGGTCTTTTGAATTTAGGGAATAGCCAGAAGTTGCACGACGTGAAAACAATATGGTTTTCATTTTTGGCGATGTCACGAAGAATCCATGCAGTGTGAGCTGGCGCATTCGGTGTTTTTGGTACCCATTGAGATTTGACGCGTTTGCGATCCAAAATGGAATTGGCCGATCCTTTTGAAATTCCAACATCATCAGCAAGGTCTCTAATTGTAAATCGACGGTTTGCAAGCACCAAATCTTTACATTTTTGGACGTGAGCTTCGTCGTTTGAGGTTCATGGTCGACCAGAGGGTTCTTCGTCTTCAATGCGTTCTCTGCCTTCTTTGAACTGTTTATACCACTTCTAAACATTTATTTCCGATACAGGTAATCACCGAATGCCTTCTGAAATATTCTATACGTTTCCGCAAACAAAATCGAATGCAAGTTCTTTGCTCAATGAATTCAGACATTTCAAAAATCGCTGGTATCTTTTAGCGTCTCACAAAGCCAAGCGTCACTCAAACACTAATGAATATTTTGACGTGAAATTTCAAATACCAGCAGTACCTAAAAAAGAAAATAATTCCATAAGCCACGGGAGTTTTAAATTGAAAATGGGTCTTACTTTTTGGACACAGTAATATATTTTCGTAATAATAAACTTTTGAGCTAAAAAAAATAATTTTAAAAAAAACCGAATATTTATTTCAGTATCATAAATTATTTTGATTTGCGTGTAATTAGTTTAATTGTCAATCTTATTTATCAATCTCGTTGTCACATAACTCTTTTAATTCTTTATTAATCCGTCTGTTTAATTTAATTTGCTGGGGTCTGATTGCAGAGTGGCTAGCGTTCTGGCACTCTGTGCAACAGGTTTCGGATTCAAGTCCCTGTTGTGCCTTGGAGATTTGGTTTGGAATCCACTTTAAATCGTAGGTTCTGGTCTAATACGAGGGTCACTCTGAAATTTTGGAGATACGGCTAAATGGTATAAGTTTAACTTGCCAAATTCAAAGTAGTCCCCTCCAACATCAATGCACTTTTGCAGACAATTTTTCCAAAGATTAAATGCTTCACGCCATCCATTTCTTCAAATGATTATTTTTGACGTCAAATTTCACACAGATGTCAAGGACAGTGCCAGCAACCTATAAAAAGAAGAAAAAAAATTAAAATTCCATAAGCACCGGGAATTTTAAATTGAAAATGGGTCTTACCTTTTGGACACAGTAATAGTTTCATTAACAATACATTAACTTCATTGCATTTGCAAAGTCATACTTAAACAAGTAAAATAAAAATAAAAAAATTTAAAGTCAATTCCTACTATTTTTTCACTCTATTGCAGAAAGTCCTTTATAAATAATGCTCATTCATTTTTTTAAGTTTATCTGGCGCCCTGTATTGGTAGATACATGCAACTTAAATCTAAAAAAAAATTTAATTAAATCTAATTAAGGAATTAATATTTTTAATAACTGTATTAACATCCAGTGTCATCCACTATAAGTTGAAAAAATATATATTTGAACTTGAGTGGATGAATAAAAAGTATTTTATGAACGATTGGAAATTTGAGCAAGATATATATAGGGAGAGTGTGAGCTAATAGCAGGAATTGAAAAAAATATAAAAGGAACTAAATTATTTGATTGAAATGCTATTGAATTTATGAATTTATTTTTAATGAAATTTTCCTTGAAAGCTAGTGTGTAACTCAAACACTAATGAATAGTTTGACGTTAAATTTCGCACAGATGTCAAGGACAGCGCCAGCAACCTAAAAAAGAAAAAGAAAAAAATTTAAATTCCATAAGCCCCGGGAATTATAAATTGAAAAATGGTCTTACTTTTTGGACACAGTAGTAAATGTGAATATATAGTAACTTAAATGATTTGGAAAAGGGTCTTTCTTATTAAGTTTACAAATAAACGAGTTTAGCGAATTTCCACAGAGAAAAGAGAAAAAAAAAATAAAGATATCTTTCTTCAACTTTCTTGACACACGCTTGACACAGTGAGGTGAACAGAGATTCCTATTTCAGAATATTCCACAGCCAAACAGAAATGTGAACGTTATGAACTAAAAATAGTTCACCTAAACGCCAAATTTGTGAAATTAAATAAACATGAAATATTTATTATTCAAAATTAATTTTAAGATAATGTCGAGACAAGAAGTATTAGACTGGGGGTGGATATCAATAAACGGTTAAAATGGGTCTTATTTTTTGGACACAGTAGTAGAGCTCTGTTTGGCCCTGACAAATGGCTCTCTGTGTTAAATCGAGCGATTCCATTTCCGACGCAAACAACACCCATGAATTCCCTCCTCTTTCTGTCTGCTGATGACCAACCATTTGACGAGCGATGAAAGGAACAAATGGAGTGCGAAGGACGACAATGGAGGGGCACAAAAGACAGGACACCCCTTTTTCTGTTGCGCAAGCGACGCTTTTCCAGGAAGGCCGTGGGTTGCGTGAGCACGGGCTCTTCCGGCAGCGCACTGCGCAAATTGTTGTCTTTTGGTGCACCGTGATGTTTAGGCAGGTTCCAAAAATATTTCCGATTCCTGAGTCCGAACCCTGCTCGACATAAAAAAGAAATTAAAACTTTTATGAAGGCTCTTGTTTTACTAAACTGTAAATGATAGAAATGGTGAAATTTCTAAAATTTAAATTCCATATATTAATTATTTTATGAATAATTTTATGCTGAATTATTTTAGTTCGCATGCATAAAAAAGAGAACGTATTGCACTTGCAGACGCAAAGCACACTACGTCATTGATATTGATAAGAAAAACGTCGACGTCTAGAAATACTAAATAATCAACAAAGAAAAACACTGGTACACTTGAACACTTGCACATATTTCAATAATGACTAGGGGGCTCAAGCCCTATAGCCCCCGCTTGGGTGAATGTCTGATCCAATGATCCCTGTTAAATTCTAGTCTACTATAAAATTGAAAAAATTAAATACAATATTTTTATATATATTTTTTTTTTTTACTACCATTATTCTAAATCTGGATCTCTGTTTAAATGTTTAATAAAATCTAAAGATATTTCAACGAAATTAACAAATTTTTTTTCAATTCCTTCCATTAGCTCACACTCTCCCTATATATATCTTGTTCACATTTTCAATCGTTCATAAAATACTTTGTAGTCATCCACTCAAGGTCAAATGCATTTTTTTAACTTGTAGTGGATGACACTGGATGTTAATGCAGTTTTTTCAAATTTTAATTCAGTAATTAAATTTAATTAATTTTTTTTTATTTTTAAGTTGCATGTATCTACCCATAGAGGGCGCCCGATAAACTTAAAAAAAATGAATGAAAATTGTTTTATAAAGGACTTTCTGCGATAGAGGGGCAAAAAAGAAGGAATTGACTTAATTATTATTTTTTTTTTTACTTGTTTAAAAAGTAAAATGGGTTTTTGATGGGCTGCCCTGTGTTCTGCCCACGAAATAATAATAAGGAGTTAATATTGTGGTGTTGTAATAAATGTTGTTGACAATTGATCCCCACATGGAAATTCCAAGAAATTGCCCGCTGTACTGATCGGGTTTGGTTTGGTTGTCGCTCTACGGTCATCTTGTGCACACGAGGGCTGAAGAGACCGGGACCTACAGTTTAAAGTGGATTCCGAACCACTCACAAACCTCCATGCCACCTCCAGGATTCGAGCCTGAAGTCTGTGATACAAAAGGCCAGAGCGCTAACCAATTGGTCATTAATTGGTCGCGTGACATGAAATTGTGCTGACGAAGCGCATGTCTGTCTGAAGGGATCTTAGTTCAGTTTTATGACACCTACCTGTGCGCCCGACATAAAGTGGGACCGTCATCCCTGCAACGGAACCTACTGTCTGTTAAAAGAAAATGGAACATGCAAATTTGACGTGAATTGGACTGACATTTTCCTTTTTTTGAGAAGGAATGTTACAAAAAATAAATTCTTCGCCAAAATAATCGCTATTTTTTCCTCTAAAATCCATCCTCGGTTTATATGCTAAAAGTAACAAAAAAATTTTAAGATGAGTATTATATGCCGCTGCTTACAATCGTTAGTCTTTTTTTCGTTAGAATTGATTTCATTAAAATGAATTCCTTAGAAGTGTCCCTTAAAATATTTTTTTTAACCAAAATGGAAGCAGCTTTCTTGGAGAAGAAAAATAAAATGATCTTCGGAACATGTCTGTGAGTGATGGAAGAGAGACGAAAATAATATAATATAATACGACGGGTATTAAATCTGATCGCTTAAAGTAGGGCAAAATCGAGCCCAAAGAGTCAGTTACAAACAAACAAACATACAGGTGAAACTAATAAAAGCCTATTAAAAACGATTTTAACTTTCAAATTCCCGTACAAGCATCCATTTTCTTCAGAAACTCTCGTCATTTTCTGTTATAACTAAGGATAATCCTGGTATGTAACTGGCATGCGTGTAAATGTATATCACGGAAACAAATAATAATAAAAATAACGTGGTGCAATGTTTATGAACGCCAGTTTTTCTTTACGGACGTCAAAAGTTCTTCCGATATGTTTTTGTTTTTTTTCGGAAGTTGAGAGGGGGAAAAAATGAACAAAAATTTTCTAACTGCCAGAAGGAACAGTTGTGTACCCTGTCGTCCGGTGGTCCATAACAGGTTTGTCCTCTCTGCAATGAAGGACAGCACTCGGTGGTCAGGATAGGCGTTCTTCTGAAAGACCCGTTCATTTTGCGATCGGTCTTTTGAGGGATTCGTTCACCTTTCTTTTTTATATCTCTATTACACCAGTGGTTTATTTCCCGCAATATGTTCGAATCCCATGTCCCTCCCCACCAACATTTCAGGTTTGGCGATTCATTTGAAAATCATTTGGTTCTTATGTCAAGCAATCTTCTCAGTAATTATTTCGTTTAGGTTTTTAATTGCAAACGTTTATAATAATTTTAACTCTATCAGATTATTATTATTTTTTTTTTTTCATCTGACTTACTTTTTGATGTAAACTAAAATGTTGAAAATATGAACAAAAATTGTTAGAATGTTATAGGCTGGCAACTGGCGCACCGATTACGGAGTACCAATGGAAGGAAATACCCCTTAAACCTCCTAATCTTAATTCATAAACATGATTTTAATTTTAATTGACTGCTTTAATAAATATAAAATAATAAGGTAAGGTTTCTAAAATTCAAATAAATGGTACTCAAAAGTTAAAAATACTGAAAATAAATAAAAGTAAAATACAAAATAAAAATTTAAAAATAAAAGAATTATAATATAATTAAGAAATTTTAAATTCGGTACAATAATGTTATAGAGTGGCATGTTTATTTTAAGCATTATCATAAATACGTACTTTATATGCTAGTGCAATTTTATAATTTTCTAACTGCAGATTTCGATATTTATTTATTTATTAATGTTCCATTTAAATACTGACTCGATTACATTCCTTCCGGATTTCAAACGTCGATGGACTTCTTTTCTAACCTATCTTATAGGTGCTTTCACATAATAAAAATAAACGAGGAAATCACGTAGTAGATTCCTTTAGATAAACATGGTAGATGGCTAAACTAGAAAACTTCGTAAAAATAATTTGAGTTTTACATCGTGACAAAATGCCGAGTCATTCACAAATATTTTTTTTATCTAAAAACAATTCAGGTTGTATCTCAGCTTGAAAGAAACCCAACCTTACTAACCTAGCTTCAGAAACCAACTGTACTAACACTTTCGTTAACGATCTCGTGCTAGCTAGTGATGGGCAGTAATCAGGGCCGAATTTTCCTATAAGCTAACTAGGCTTCAGCCTAGGCCTTCAGATTTTTTTTTCAACATCAGTTTTTGAGCGATTCATTCTCTTTTTTCATGCGGCTGCCTGATGGCCAATTAGCTGACGTTTTGCTGTTGGTACCACAGGCTTTAAGTGCGAATCCTGGCGATGACTTGGATGTTTGTGAGTAGTTCGGAATCCACGTTAAACTGTAGATCTCGGTCTAATTAGCCTAAAGTGTGCACAAAATGGCCGTAGAGCGACAAGCTAAGCCAAGCTTTTTCATGCGCATGTCGAAATCGAGCACGACACAGCGATCGGCTATCAAGTTACTGCTTTTTATTTTATTTACATATTTTATTGCGACTTCAGTTCTCCGCAGAGGAGTGTATATTGCAAACGACAAACGAGTGGGAAAAAAACTTACAAAAATTTGGACTCTTAACCAGGGCCGGATTTTCCTATAGGCTATAACTAGGCTTCAGCGTAGAGCCTCAAGATCAAGAGGAGCCTACAAAACTACACTTAGCAAAATTAGAATGACACTGTTCTAAAAACAGTAAACACTGAATCAAAAATAAGCAGATATTATACACATATGAATAACAAACAAACATAATAAGTAATTTACAAACTTAAAAATGGGTGGTGAAAGGGCCTCATAAGTTGAATAGCCAAGGGCCTCTTTTCACCTAAATCCAGCCCTGGCATGAACACTGATGAGTCACTCACGCGCCAGTGTTTGGTGTGGAAAGATGTCTCAGTAGTTAGTCAGGCAACGGGCGTACCGATTACGGAGTTGCTATGTGGTTTTAAGAACCACGAAAACCTACACATCGTAAAACTAGTTAAAAAATCCGCACAAAATGAAGTTGCTTAAATTAAGAGTATAAATATAAAAGAAAACAAAGAATTTAAGAAAAAATTCTTCTGCTTGAGAACAGTTAAAGTTTTTGTTGTTACTTATCCCACTTGTTAGATATCTAAACTAGACCAAGCCCACGAACCCGTATGGACTCATGGTTGAAGGGGAAGGAAGCAGCTTCTGTTCTGAAGGCGCACCCGCAGGTAGAAGTCTGACTTCTCCTCCGTGACGCTCTTACAGTCATAGGAGACCGGGATCTACGGCTTAAAGTGGATTCCGAACCACTACAAACATCCATGGCGCCGCCGGGACTCAAACCCGAAACCTGTTGTTAATTTAAAAATTAAAAACTATTAACAAAATAAAAGTTAAAAGTGAGATAGCCAGTACTTAAACTAAACAAATAAGCTTCGTAGCAATTAATCAAAAATTTAAATGCCAAAGATTGCAGCTCAGATTCGCTTGAATAGATTGAAGTGTGTGGTTTTGAATTAATAACTTTATTTAAAAAAGAAACAGAAAACTTGTAATACTATTGTGTCCAAAAAGTAAGACCCATTTTCAATTTAAAATTCCCGAGTGTTGTCGTCAATAGCACTGACACATGTTTTCTTATTTAGCGGACTGTATCACACTCACACAATAAGTAATCACAATGAAAACTTAACAACGATTTATTTACATGACAGTCACAGCCACTCGCAGCCGTGCTGTTCTCTCTTGCCTCTCTGGCGCTACACTGAAGACTCACACTTATGCGCTCGCAGGCGCATGCGTACACACACTTTTTTCGCCGCTAGGGGTATCCTTGCGCGTTGGCGCGAACATACCGCCCGGCGTTGACATGTTCACATTCAACTCTTTAAGAATTCAAATTTTCACAAAATTCTCAAATTATTCACTTATACACTGATCACACAAAAAAATACACCATAATAAAAAATACATTTTCCTAAAAATATTCACACAATAAGCAGATAACAAACAAAATACACAATAAAAATTAATTTTCCTCATTAACACTAGGCAAAGGTACGATATTAACTACTGGCCTTTTATATGTGCCATTTTTATCTTTTAAAGTAACCACTCTTGTTACTTTATCTTCACCTGGATGAATTTTGATAATTCTGGCCAAATTCCATTTTAAAGGACAATAATTATCAGGATTTTTAATTAACACCATATCACCTTCTTTTATATCTGCTTTACCCTTAGACTATTTAGGTCTATTTAACAGCTTATTTAAATACTCCGATGACCACTTTTTCCAAAGATGTTGAGTCATTTTTTGAACCAATTGCCAACGGCTCAATCGATTCATTGGAGTTTCATTAAAATTAGGTTCAGGCAATGTAACTAAAGATGAACCAATTAAAAAATGTGCAGGAGTTAATGCTTCCACATCATTTGGATCACTTGAAAGTGGACAAAGAGGTCTAGAATTAAGAACTGCCTCAATTTGAACAATAAGAGTTAAAAACTCTTCATAGCTTAAAATGTTTTCCCTACAATACGTTTCAAATGGTATTTAAGAGATTTGACACTAGATTCCCATAGTCCTCCAAAGTGTGGAGTAGCAGGGGGATTAAAGAACCACTTAATACCTTCATTAGCCATATAATTCTCAATTTCTTCTGCACTCTTAAACTTAAATGAAGATTTGAGAAACACTTTTAATTCTCTATTGGCACCAACAAAATTTCGACCATTGTCACTATACACTTCTGCAGGCTTACCTCTTCTAGCTATAAATCTTTTAAGGCTTGCTAAAAATGCTGCAGTAGTTAAATCATTTACAATTTCAAAATGTAAACATTTTGTAGAGAAACATACATATATACACACAAATGTCTTTTTTACCTGTTTACTTCGTCCAGTGAAATTTTTGATTTCAAATGGACCACAAAAGTCCACACCTACCCGATTAAAGACACGAGTAGGAGTCACTCTGGCAGCTGGTAGTTGTCCCATAATTTGGTTGGAACCTTTTGAATTTATTTTTTTACAAATTATGCAATTAAAAATTATCTTTCGAACAGTATTTCTACCTCTTACAATCCAAAATCTATTTCTTATCAAAGATAGGGTTGTTTCAGCACCTGCATGAAAATATAAAGAATGATAATGATTAATAACAGTAAACGTAAAATTATGTTTAGCAGGAATAATTAGTGGACATTTTTGATTATAGAGTAAGTTGGAGTTCTTGAGTCTTCCACCCACTCTTAATAATCCATCATCATCTATAAATGGACACAAATTTACCAATTCACTATTGTTCGGGATAGAAGTACCCTTCTCCAAGCTTTGAAATTCTTTTATGAAGGCAGTTCTCTGAATGTTTTTAACAATATATACTAATGATTGTGAAAGTTCACTAGTTGTCAAAGTACCAGAAGTTCGATTTAATGGATTTCTTGTATTGTTGATAAATCTTTTGCACCAGGCGACGATTCTCTTGAGTTTTGTAAATGAAGAACAGTTATGAATAACATCTAAAGGCTCCACAATATGAGTCACGGCACACACTTGATTTGCTGTTGACAGCTTCAGCTCACTCGAAATCATATCCTCGTCCTTTGATGTAAAATCTCCATCCACAAGCCGCACCGGAACTCCAGGATATTCGTTGTTCACTAAAAATGGTGGTCCACTCCACCATAACTCATTCTCTTGGATTTTATCTGCATGTAGACCACGGGAAATGATGTCGGCACTGTTCATTTCAGACGGCACAAAATTCCAGTCTTTGACATTTGTAAATTGCTGTATTTTTGATACGCGATTAGACACAAATGTTTTTAAGTAACACGGTTCTTTCATTATCATTTCGTTTCTCTTTATCGAGGCCTGGATAATTTTCGAATCTGTCCACAAAACAGTTCGAGACACATCACTTTTTAGAGATGTTTTCACTTTGTGCACTAATTTGGATAGCAGCACGGTAGCACAGAGCTCCAATCGTGGCATTGAAATGGTTTTGATCGGGGCAACTCGAGATTTGCTGACACTTAGTTTCACAAACACTTGTCCAGAAGCACTGCAATATTTTAAATAAAGTACTGCACCGTAGGCAACTTCACTAACATCTGAGAAGCCATGAAGTTCGATGCATATCGGTTCACTGATACATATGCATCTTGGAATTTTAATGTTGTTGATAGTTGTTAAAGCTATAAGAAATTCCTGCCATTCCTCAAGCTCTTTTTTAGGCAAATTATCATTCCAGTTCAGTTTGATTAGCCACAGTTTTTGCAAGAAAATTTTTGCCTTTGTCACAATTGGGCCAAGTAAACCCAAAGGATCAAAAATCTTTGCTACGGTTGATAACACTGCACGCTTTGTAAACGAATTACCACAGTCTACTTTCACTTTGAAGGAAAAACAATCTTTGTTAGGTTGCCATATTATTCCTAATGTTTTTATTTCCTCTGGAGAAAAGGAGTAATCAGCCTCGTCACTCTCCGTCAGAAAATTTCCACTGCTGCACCACTGATGTAACTGCATTCCACTTCTGTTCAGAATTTCTATTAACTCTTTAGTAAGTCTGAGAGCTTCCGTTACAGTATTTGCACCGGAAAGGACATCGTCCATATAAAAGTCCTCTGCCAATATAGGTGCCGATATCGGAAAGTTATCTTTCTCATCTATTGCTAATTGCTTAAGTGTACGCATAGCTAAAAAAGGAGCACTAACTGTTCCGTATGTGACAGTTGCGAGTTCGTATTCTTTAACTGGCTCATTAATTCCATCTTTCCACAAAACACGCTGCAATTTTCTTTGACTGGGGCAAATGTTTATGGTTCTATACATTTTTTTAATATCGGCCGAAAACGAATAAATGTGCTTACGAAATCTAACCATAATTGAAAAAAGGTCGTCTTGTATTACCCCTCCGTTATATTGTAAAGAATTAAGCGAATTTCCTTCTGTTGTAAGGGAAGACGCGTTAAACACGACACGAAGTTTTGTTTTTAATTTGTCGGGACGATATACGCCTAAGTGGGGTATATAATAAGTACCCTCAGTTTCTTCACTTTCTTTAATTTGATTCATGTGACCCATTTCTTCATATTCACTTAAAAAATCTTTATATAATAATAAATAGTCAGGATCTTTCACTAATCGCCTCCATAAGGAATCTAACCTTTTTAGCGCAATATCTCTAGATTTTCCCAAACACTTAGGATCTTCTTTAATGGGCATTTTAACTACATATTTCCCTTCTATATCTCTATAAAAATTATTTGTGTAATGCTCTTCACATATCCGAGTTTCATTATTAGGAGGAATGTCCATTTCTGTGTTTTCTATTTCCCAGAAAGATTTAACAGTTTTATCTAACTGCTCATAATTATCTCTAATTAATCCACAATGAATATTCTCACTTAAATCACAAGGAACACTCCCAGAAACAACATATCCGAAACACGAATTTTGTAAAACTAAGTTGGATTCAGGAGGATATATTTGTCCTGATCTCAAAAGGCTATAAAAAATCTCTGCGTCTAATAAAATATCAATTCTACCTGGAATGTTAAATTGTGGATCCGCTAACTTAATATTACTTAAATCATACATATTAACTTTTAAAAATTTACTAGGAGTTACATTAGTAATTCGGGGAACAACTAAAAATTTCAACTCTCTTTCGTAGCTATTTGAATTATTTTTTAATTTAGCAGTAACTTGATTTTTAATATTTAAAGACGCGTCATTTAATCCCGAGACTACTAGATTAGTTTTTTCTTTCTTTAAATTAAGTCGATCAGCACATTCTCTAGTTATAAAACAGGCCATTGAACCTTAATCTAAGAGCGCTCTTACTTCTAATGAATTTCCTGAATTATTATCTAAATAACATTTAGCTGTGCTCAATAGAACCGTTGTGGTTCCACTTGGTATAAAGCTCGTAGCTGCAAATAATTTATTACTATTTGGAGAAGTGCTTTCACTGGCTGGTAAAAACTCTTGAGCTGGGGGGGAAAACGGGGTATTGGAACCGATTTCATTACGTTCTTTCTGATATGACTCATCGCAATTCTCTGCGCTTTTGCGAGGGTAGTGTAAACTTTTATGGTGTTTACGTTTACAAAAACAAGATACTTTCGCTTTGCATTTAGACACTGAACAATTAATCTGTAAACAATTAAAACACATATGGTTTTGTTTAACAAGTTCAACTCTCTCATTCACTGACATTTTTAAATAATTTGGACAATTAGAAATATGATGACTTTTAGCACATAACAAACAATTTGACTCTTTAATGTCCGAAACAAACACTTTTGACACAATTTTAGAATTTCTAAAATTAGTTTTACTTTTTTGAAAGTTACTTGTGCCTTCGTAAATTGACTTTCCACGCGATGCAACATAAATATCACACTCTTCAGCTAATTTTACTGGGGGAAACCAACTATCTGCTTGCCGTATACCTATGTGAGATGCGATTTCTCTATCCAAAGTTTGAAATAACTTATCAGAAACTATTAATTGTTTTAAGGTTTCATAATCCGACACTTTTCTTAATTTTAAATAGTATTCAAAATCAGTAGTTAAGCGCGACGCAAACTGCACATACGATTCATTTAAGCGCTCAGCTTTTCTAAAATTTTCTAACCATGCTTGTGGTGAAAGCTCATACTCTCGCAACACAACTGACTTAATTGTCTCATAGTTTTTTATATCTTCACCACTTAAATAAATTATTATATTAGAAGCTTTTTCTCCTAATAAATTTAACAGAATCTCAGCTTTATATATCTCAGATACTTCTTTAATACTAAATGCGCGTTCTAAAGAATTAAAGAAAAAACTCCACCCTTCCGGTCGAGTGGGAATTCTGACAGTTAAAGTTCGAACACTTTTTATTACTTGATCTATAGTATCTGGTTTGGCTTCACTTTCACACACTTCTGATTTACTTTCATTTTTAATTTTTGCGAGTTCTAATTCATTTTTAACTCGTTCTAATTTTATTTTTTCCAGATCTATTTGCCGTTGCTCCTCATTTTTACGATTGTCAATAATCGTGTTGGCAATGTCTTTAACCATGTCTGGTCTATTTTTAAACACATCACTTTGTTCAATTGCGTCATATAAATCTGAAATTGTTAATTTTTCAGATACTATCAAATTTATTTCTGCGGCAATGAGCCGCAAATCTTCTTTTTTGGCACCTTTAAACATGTTTGCACAAAATATTAAATATATGGATTTAAAAGTTTTTTCCACTTACTTCTTTCACAAAGCTTTTCTCTTGACTTATGTTATCCACAGGTTTGAGCCACTCTCCGGCTCTGCTAGGATCAAAATGTTGTCGTCAATAGCACTGACACATGTTTTCTTATTTAGCGGACTGTATCACACTCACACAATAAGTAATCACAATGAAAACTTAACAACGATTTATTTACATGACAGTCACAGCCACTCGCAGCCGTGCTGTTCTCTCTTGCCTCTCTGGCGTTACACTGAAGACTCACACTTATGCGCTCGCAGGCGCATGCGTACACACACTTTTTTCGCCGCTAGGGGTATCCTTGCGCGTTGGCGCGAACACCGGGGCTTGTGGAATTTCATTTTTTTCCCCCTTCTTTTTTTGGTTGCTGGCACTGTCCTTGACATCTGCGTGAAATTTAATGGCAAAATATTCATTAGTGTTTGAGTTACGTTTGGCTTTGTGAGACTCTGAAACTGATTCCGGTGAATTTTCGAAATGTCTGAATTCACTGAGCAAAGAACTTGCATTCAATGTTTTTGCGGAAACGTATAGAAAGTTGTAATAGGCATTCGGTGAGCATTCCCTAAACTCAAAAGACCACTCCGGGGACACCGTTTTGAGTAAATTGAAGAGATTCAACGTGAATCGCCGCGTGCTTTGAAGGCCATCCCTGCCGATGACTTTTTAGCATGCATTGAAGATTGGGAAAAAAGTTGGCATAAGTGCATTGTGTCCGGTGGGAATTACTTCGAATGCGATCAAATAAATTTGGAAGAATAAATAAAGAATTTTTGGAAAAAAATAATTCGTCTTAATTTTTTGGGCACAGTAGTATGAGTTGTAGAGACGATAGTTTTGTGCTCTGCATTCTATAAATCATGACTGGTTTGAAAAAAATAACCAATAATTAATTCGGAATGTTATACCCGTTACTAAAGGTTTTTTTTAAAAGTGTCGGCTTGGATTTTCATAAGAAACAGTTTCAATTGATTTGAATGATCTGCGTGAATATTCTCTTAGTTTTAGAATGAGATTAAATGTGTTCCAGTATGACCTTCGAAAAGGCGAAAGGGTAGAGCTCTATTTTCTGATAGAGATCATTTTGAATATAAAGGTACAAAATTTAACTTCAAATAATCAATTAATAACTTCAATAATAATTAACTTCGATAATCACTTAATTTTTAAACTAAAACGTTAAATCATACTTTTTTTGGGAAGGGAGTTTGGTATATTGTTTGTTAATATTGTCTGTTAATATTGTTTTATTCAGTTATATTTGCGTCGCTTAATATACATTTCTTTCAAAAAAACGGATTCACAACGTCAGCTGATGATTTGGAATCCAGAAATCACACGTGAATGCTGCGGTAGATGATGTGTAAATGCATGTTATAAACCTATTGAATGAAGTCCCACAACAGAACCAAAAATCTAAAATAGAATCTTCTTATTTTCACTCTTGAAAGACGATCTTATAGAAACTATTCTATTAAGAAATAGAACATTTTTGTGTTTAAATGAGTGCAACTGTACACATTTAAAATTCTAAAAAAAAACAAGTAAAAAAAAATTTTTTTTTAAGTCAATTCCTACTTTTTTTCCACTCTATTGCAAAAAGACCTTTATAAATAATTTTCATTCATTTTTTTAAGTTTATCGGGCGCCATCTATTGGTAGATACATGCAACTTAAATCTTAAAAAAAACTAAAGTTAATTAATTCAATTTAATGAATGAATTAATATTTGAAAGAAAAAAAAATTTATTAGCATCCAGTGTTATCCATTACAAGTTCAAAAAAAGATGTATTTGAACTTGTAATGGATGAATAAAAAGTATTTTATGAACGATTGCAAATGTGAACAAGATATATATAGGGAGAGTGTGAGCTAATAGAAGGAATTGAAAAAATAATAATAATAAATTCAAATGAATATTGTGTGGCACGCATTGATTAGGAATGTTTCGCAGGTGGCCGGGCGGATGACCCCTCTGATGATCCCCAGTCCAAGGCCCAGACGGAATTCGCCTTCGACAACCCCTACTTCCGGAACAACCAGGAAGCGACAGAGGATAACAACAAAGGCAAGTTCCCTTATCTTCTTGCTGTTAAGGCTCGTTCCCACCGAGGCGTGAAGAGGTGAAGATTCCCGCGGCAGGCAAGAACATTTTTTCGGCCCCTTCACAGCGAAACGTCAGAAACAGCATCGCGCCCAGTGAAGTTCCGCTTCGAGTTGAAAGTGGAGCATTTCAAACCGGTTTCAGGCGAACGTGGTGAGGCTACTGATGGGTCAACGCTTAAACGCCTCACACCTCGGTGGGAACGAGCCTTTAAGCGGCGAGGATCCTACTCTGTCTGGATGCGCGAAAACATTTCTGTTTTGTAGAGTGGAAAAGATGAAGCAAAGGAATGAATGAAGTGCGGAGACATGGATTGAAGCACCGACGGTACTCGACGCCCATGGACTCTTCGCTTTGTTCCATTGGCTCAATGACGTCACTCGTACAAGGCACGCCCATTCAAATTCTTCTGCAGAACCTGTACTACTCACGTAGTTCATCTGCAGAATTTTTTTTCTTTTTCTATTCGTCGTCGTATTCGTCTTTTGTATTCTTCTGAAATATTTCCCCTCAAATTGTGTTTTGTATAAAAGCCGACATTTCATCCACAATTTCCCTAATTTGTGAATTTCACAGTCCTACATTCCACTTAAGGTTTCTATTAATATATTGAGTTAGATGGGGTCGAGACCTCTCAAATGAGCTCTTTGTCACTCTGCAACACGCCTGGATCCCGAGATAGAACAGCGGGAACTGAGCGGGCAGCAACACATTCTCGGCCAACTCCTTCCTTCCACCAGAATCTTCCCCCTTGTCCAAATGACGTACAGTTTTGAAGTAATAAAAATTTCTAATTGGATTTGCAAACAGCTAAGAGCACCCCTTTTTAAGAGCTCATTTTAGAGGTACTAAATATATTAATAAAACCCACACTAAATTAAATGTATACGTGTAAAATTCAAAAAAGGGCAAGTTTTTTTTTTTTTGTTTATTTTTGTTTATTTATTTATTTATTTATTTTATGAAATTGTATCAAGTTTGGCTTATACGCAACAAAAGGTGGCAGCCCAATTTGAGGAAAAGTATTTGAGATGGTCCCAAGACGAATACCAAATGTCCTCTGCAGATAGACAACGTGAGTACAGTACCATAGGTAGAAGTTGAGCGCCTACTAAGGTGGAAGTCATTGAGTCAATGGATCGAAGTAATGCGCATAAGAGCCCATGGACGTCGATGCCAAGAGGGCTGGTGTTTCAATCAATGTGTATTCAATCCGTATTGCACACCCTCACCTCTTCCCCAGCACAGAGGTGTTTTCGCACATCGAGATTCCTTATTTCTTTAACTTGCATTCACTGTTTTCAAAATGAGTGCTGCGCCTCGATCAGTGTATTGTATATTACTGTTGGCCAAAGTATTGGAAATCATGCAAATATTTCTCTTTCAATTTACGTCCGACGTCCTATGCTGAAGGCATGTGATGGGTCGTGACGTCGGGCACGGATGTATAAATTGATATGTAAGTCAAGTAATGATTAGCTCGATGGCCAGCCGGCTGCATGTAACATGATTTGATCATAATTAAGTTAAAAACCAAAAGTATGGTTTTTGTAAAGTCTTACTTTTAACCTTTATGTATAATAAAATTTACTTTCTTAGATTTAATTAAAATGTAGTGATTATTGCTTTTGCTATACTCTACACCGCGGCACTCGGCTAAATTTTCCGACACCCTGCACAGAGGTATTTTCGCACATCGAGGCAGAATAGATTACAGATTTTCATTATTTCTTTGTCTTGCATTCCCTGTTTTCAAATGAATGCTGCGCGTTGATCAGTGTATTGTGTATTACTTGTGTAAATGCGAGTAGAAGTTGTTTGTACCAATCGTTGTCCTTTGACTCGTTTCAGGTCCACCCCCCGTCCTCAGCCTCAAGAACTCTCTGCGCTCCTCCAGGGTAAGTGTCCCTTTTTTTATTTCTGCTCCAGGGACGATCACCGCACTAACGGATTTTCTCTGTTGCAGCTCTCGGAGGGCGGTAGATCCAGGAAGGGCAAGAAACAGAAGGCCATGGACGACTCCTGCATTGCAAATCTAGTGGGTGATCTCTCTCTCTCTCTTTTAGAAGTTGCTTTTTAAGCGAATTTGATAAATGGATTAATAATAATACTAATAAGATTACTATATTTATCATTTTCGCGTATTTCACCATTTGACTAAAATAGCTCACCAGCTCAATTTTATTAAGCCATCGAACACAGTGCCAAATTAATTCAAATCAGACTTAAATATTTTTTACGTTATTCGAAATATACCATTCATTATGTTACCTTTTATTACACCATTAATGTTTAGAAACCTAAAAGTTTCTTATTATTATTTTGAAAGAATAATAACTCTTCAATGATAAAAGTCAAATATTTTCGACGATGATTCTCTCTCTGTCTCTCTCTCTTTTTAGGAGTCCAACCGTAAACCTTTTGGGACTCCGTGGTAATGTTATTTCTTAACAGAAGAGTAAGCAGAAGGTTATCGATCTTAAAGGATACATTTTGTATGTGGTATATGAGTAAGAGTTGTGTGTTGTATACACCTGGATATCATCATTAAGGCATGGTACTTATCAGGGCCGGATTTAGATGAAAAGAGGCCCTAGGCTATTTCACTTATGAGGCCCTTACACCTCCCATTTTTTAAGTTTGTGAATTATTTATTATGTTTGTTTATTTGTCATATGTGTAGAATTTCTCCTTATTTTTGATTCAGTGTTGTAGTGTTTTTAGAATAGTGCAATTCTAATTTTGCTAACCATTTGAATGTTAGGCCCCTCTTGATCTTGAGGCCCTAGGCTGAAGCCTAGTTAGCCTACAGGAAAATCCGGCCCTGATACTTATGTATAATAGGGTATTCTCAGCTTATCGTTACCAGCACCTATTCTGGAGGATGTCAGCTGGACTCACGACCAATACTAGTTTCTTTAGACCTGTATATTATGACATGAAATTTATGTGTTTACTTTAGAAAATACTGTTAAGGAGGATGCATCATGCATGAGTACTTCTTCTTTATGTTCTCTTCATTCATTCACTCGCCCATTCGTTCATCATTGTCACAGCTCCATAAAATTCCCAAAACTTTTGAGAGTGTAAAACGTCAGGCATGTTAAAGACACTGAAACATAAAGAGAAATAATTGAAAGAAATTATTATTAAAATATATAAGTGACTGAATAACTGTATAAACTGAAAGGTTGTCACTACGTCTATCTTGTTTCTTTCATTCGGTGGTTCTATTTTTCTTGTTACTTTCTTGTGTTTATAGAACCGTTCGGTGGTTCTTTTTTTCTTGTTCTGATGGTACGAGAAGTATTGATCAATCCATTCAAACATTTCTGGAATCTTCATTTATTTATAAACAGTATTTACAAAGATAAACAGGATTGATGATAACAATTTAAAGGCAAAAGCTAAACTGGAAGATAAAAGTTCTTTTTGGTATAAAACAGCTCATCTCCACAGCAACCAACAGCTCGTCTCCACGGCAACAGCGCAACTCTGAATCGGTTCCAAACGATTTTTATAAAACTACCACGTGATGCTGCATGGTGCCATGTTGAACTATTTATCCCTTTTGACGTTTGTAAAGCTGGCGCCAAATACAGTGCTTAGTGACCTGTGCCTTCTGTGAGTCCGTTGTCGCATACGAACGTTAATAGTCACGCAAAGATTCACATTCCTGCTGTAAATTACTTTAAATGCATTTTATTTTCCCTTGTGAACAATTTAAAAGGTACTTGCGTATTAACGGTACCTTGGCGACAGTTGCGCCAATAAAGAGCACACGCGCCAACTGCAGCTACAAATTTGGCGCCAATATACACTTAAAATTTTTGTTCCAAATAATAAAATATATATGAAACACTTCATTTAAAATCAAAACGCTTTCAAAATATTTTTATTCCAAATAATAAAGATTGGCGACACTTAAAAACCGCCAAGTCTGTCGCCAAGATACCATTAATACGTAAGTACCATTTAAAATTATACAAATGTGAGTAATTATCAATATTAGAACGTTTAATTAGCTGGCATTACGAAGTTAATCGTGCATTTTTAAAGAGTAGCCATAGATTATTTTTTTATTTTATCGCAAATGGCAACTGAGATAATCAAATAGAATCAATAGAGATAATAATTAAGCAATTAAAAATCATGAGTGGTTTAATAATTTCGAATGGGGTAAAAGTTCTACTTTTATGGCGATAGGATTTATTGATCACTTCAATAACAGCATTCGCCATGCTTTTATTTCCGTCTTCATATTAGTGATAGTCGATTCGAATCATTTTAATGATTACAACAGTTCGAATACTTTTTTCTTAAATTATAGATTAAAAAGATTCGTTCTATATTGTGGCGCCATCTATTGTTCTTTATAAGAACAAATAGGATAAATAATTTGTTGGTGAACACATACTGTTTGTTTTTACATTAAATATTTCAAATAAATATATTAAGTTTAAATTATTTTCAAAATTTATTAATGTTTTACATTTGTAAATTCTTTACATTGCATAATTTTTTCATTTCCTTTCTAATTTTTTTTTTTAAATGGTGAATTTTTCTCTACAACTAATATATTTTCTTCACCCATTGTTTATTTATTATCTTATTAAATATATATCGAAATTTTAAAATAATGTTTTTAAATAAAATTTTACAAATTAGCTGTATTCTGTGATTTGAAGGAATAAAGACATTCTTTATTTCTTATTTATTACTTGACCTGAATTTCGTAAACGCATTTTTTTACCACAGAAATTCTATCATCATGTTATTCCTAGAAATAGTAAAATTCTCAAAAGATATGTTAATTATTTAAAAACATATTTATGACATTTATCAATTATTTACCTATAATTATACATAGTTATGTATCTGCTTATGCATGGCAGATTGTTTTTTGTTTTGTTTTTTTGTGCTATATTTTGCATTTTTTTAAAAATTGTATGCATATAATTTTAGATTTAATTAAATCTAAAAAACACTATTTTTGTTTATATAAATAGAAATAACTCATAATAAACATACAAGCACTTTTTTTTCATATTCAATCGAAACTTGATTTAAAAATTTTAAATAAATCGTTTATTTATTACTCCAATAAAATAATTTGTCCATTATAAATAATCTTACTCCATTTGAAATAATTGTATTTCAAATAATATATTTAACGTAAAAATAGCTGTCCAAAACAAAAATTTAGAGAAAAATGTAATATATTTATATTTTAATTTAATAATTTAATAATCGTATTCTTATACGAAATCCATTAGAAATTGGTACACTAATTCCATTAAAATTATTCATTGCTAAGAATTCAAAAAAAAAATAATAATAATAATAATAAATAAAAAAAATCCTAGCTACAAGAAGAATAAAGAAATTTTGCTCCACTTTAACAGATAGAAAGTGTGTTAATAAATGCTTCAATTACTGAAATACTATATACAATTCAGTATTGGATATGTTTATTAATATGCATTAAAGAAAAAGTTAATAAATTAAATAAAAAGTTATGCTATCTATACATTAAACGAAAGTTATTTTACTAGCTATATATTAAATAAAAAATAATTTTTATTTTAATTCTAATTTTCTTTTTTATTGTGACAATATGTGTAAAAGCGTCTCACATCGCTAGTCAGGCTGCCTGGTGGAAGTTTTCCGATTTTTCTTCCATAGTTTTTTTCTATTCTGCCTAAAAGTCCTCCTAGACCAGCATTGTCCTCCTCCTAATACCACCGTCGGTGGGCTGTTTGTGGTCTTCACGAGGCCCACTGATGTTCCTATCTCACCTTTCTAACTGGTAGATGACTGCATAACCGTAGCTACCCTAGCTAGCTAGGTGAAGTGTAAAGAAAAGAAAAGTCAGTGACTTTAATGTGGAATTTTCACGTGTTGACGTAAGCATTTGCTATGACACCACCTATGCTCTTTCGTCCATGCTTCTCTGTGGAATTCTAACTTCTGTCGAAGTATGGATGTTTGTGTGTGGTTCTGAATCCACGTTAAACTGTAGGTCCTGGTCTGTTTATCCTAACTTGTACACAAGATGACAGTAGAGCGACACACTAAACCAATCTGTCAAAGTTACCCGCCATCCCTCGAAGTTTCTACGTGGAGTTTCAGAACAACTAGAATCTTTTTCCTTCTGAATGTTAAAATTAGGGTACTCCGTATGAAATATTTTCACTTGCGTCTAATACTCTTGTCTTCCAGGAGCCCGAGCGGACGGTGGTGAGCCTGAAGGGACACGACTTCACGGGACTCGGCTTCAACATCATGGGCAACATGCGAGACGGAATCCTGGTCAAGGACGTGCTGCACAGGGGGCCCGCCTCGGAGTCCGGCCTCATCAAAGCAGGTAGGACATTAAAACCTCATAAAATAGGCTCAGAAATTTAAATGTAAAGTGGCCCTAGGCTATTCCACTTATGAGGCCTCTTCATCTCCCATTTTTAAGTTGATAAACTACACGAGAGATAATAAAACACATCATTACTGTGATCTATATCAATATGTTAAATGAAACATGCTGTGATGGGTACTCAATCTTTATAAAAAATGTGCCACGGATAATAAATAAAAAAAAAGTCGAGGAAACTTATTTGGACATTTGTTCTCAGCACCCTATAGTAATAGTACTTGTAATAATAACTCATCAAACATAACACACAACATTTACAATGAAACAAAATTCAATTACATTTTTATGTTTGTTTATGAGTCATGTGTGTAGAATGTCTTCTTATTTTCGATTCAGTGTTTACTTTTTTTAGAATAGTGTCATTCTAATTGTGCTAGCAATTTGAATGGAGGCCCCTCTTGATCTTGAGGCCTAGTTAGCCTATAGGAAAATCCGGCCCTGAGGCTCAGCCACTAAGATAACAGAACATCCAAATTTCAACAGGCTTTCATTTAGAAAAAAAAGCCAAATTAAGAAAAAAAATAAACAAATAAAACTGGACATGGCGACAATTTCAAATACTCTTAAATTTCAACAAAGCAAAAAATTTTCTTTTAGGGTTCTCTAAAATTGTGATTCTTAACCCTTTTTTTTTTTCGTTCGTGACACGTTTTCTAATGTAAAAATTTTCTATTATTATCACAAATCACATTATCACAAAAAAAAAATATTAAAAGAATTGCATTGTATGGAATCTACATTTTATTGTGCAAATGTCATGAACTCTCTTTGAAAAATATGCGGTCTGGCGATCTGGGCTTTGGTATCCCATGCTTCAGGTTCGAACTCTGGTGGTGGCATGGATGTTCGTGAGTGGTTCGGAATCCACTTTAAACTGTAGGTCCCGGTCTGTTTAGCCTAAAGTGGGCACAAGATACAGTACAGCGACAAACCAAATCAAATCTACCTATGGTACTGTACTCACGTTGTCTATCTGCAGAGGACATTTGGTATTCGTCTTGGTTTCATCTGAAATACTTTTTCTTGAATTGTACTTCCACCTTCATTGCGTATAAGCCAAACATGATCATTTAAAAAAAATAATAACTTGCTTTTTTTTTAAATTTTACATGCATGCATTTCATTTATATATATTTTTATCAATTTTTTTTTTTTTTTTTATATATATTTTTATCAATAAAATAGTTTTATTTTATTGATTTTTTATCTTTTATCAATAAATTTATCAATTTTTTTTATTTTTTTTTTTATCAATAAATTTAGTTAAACATCGCCGAGACTTCTAACATGAGCTCTTAAAAGCAGTGACTGAAACCTCTATAAGTGGATTCGTACCTCCAACAACTTTGTAGAAGAAAAAACTCTAAGGCTTAATTATTATTATATAGCCTAGAGAGGTCGCGACTGTGACCAGTAACTGGGACCTTAACTGTGTGGTCCAGTGTGGTAAGTGCATGCGGTTAGATTTAGAGAGAACGCTAGGAGCGTCTGAACGAGATAGACGGTCAGGGACCGGTTCATGGTTTTTAATGCTATTGTATGGTTTTTAATGTATGGTTTTGTGCTGATGGTTATACTACACTACGTGAAAAAAGTAGAAGGACATTAGATTATTTTTGATAAATGAATAATGACGCATTTTTTAAACAATTAATTTATTCACAACGTTTTTACATGCAGATACCTGTATCTAGACAAAAGAAAAAAGTACACAATTAAAAAAAATGTATACTTAATAAAAAAATTGGTTTTGACGATCTCATGATCAGTGAAAAAAGTAGGACACTTCTAAAAAAGAGGTGTACTATATAAATTAATATGGAATTCTTTTCCTGTTGGGTCGAATTACTTCGAAGATCCTATTTGGCATCGAACTGTATAAAGATTGAATTTTTGTTTGGCAAAAATTGTCCCATACAAAGTTTAATGATTTCTGCAGCTCAGCTACAGATTTAAACTGCTTTCCACCCTCGTAAACACGACATACAATCATTGCCCATATGTTCTCTACAATGTCGAGATTAGGACTTTTAGCAGGCCAATGTAAAAATCGAACATTGTTTGCTGCAAACCAATCTTTTACACCATTTGCAGTGTGAAATGATGCTCCATCTTGCTGAAAAATCCAGTCGTCTCCTCCTAACTCTGTGCCATACGGGAGAAGATTTAAGTTTAGAGTCTGGATGTAGTCTGTATGGTTCTGTCTACCATTTAGAAAGACTAAACTTGTCCTGCCTCCATAGCCAACTGCTAACCATACCATTAAACCCCCTCCTCCCATCTGTCGAGTAGAATAAGTTTCTTCTTCAATACCAAGAAAGTGCCAATAGTACTGATAACCATCCAAATTGAATTTTTTCTCATCGGAAAATATAACTGAGGTCCATTCTGAGCTCCAGGGCATGTGGTCTTTAGCCCACTGCAGTCGGTTCTTCATTCCACTTTGGATGGTGCGTCCGTTTTTTGAAGACGAACTTTTTTGAGCTTTTTATGTAGTTATAGACCGTTCTTTTGGTTGTATGTGTAATTCTTGATTGAAATTGCGCCTTGCCGACACTTCCACCAGTCTTTTTGAGTTTACGAATGATTTTTCGTTGATCACGTTGGGTGAGTTTTTTTTTGGTCTTCCTGTCTTCTTTTTTCTTCTGTCACTTTCAGGGTTTCTTATGAAGTTCGAAACAGTATTAGGACTGATTCGTAGCTGCCGTGCAATCTCTCTCACACCTTTGCCTTCATTTTTATAGGCAACTATTTGGCCCTTCTGAAACTTACTTAAGGGTATTCCTCTGGGCATCCTAAAACCAACAAAAACTATGAATTTCTAGCTAAATATTTTATTCTTGTTAAAAAGGAATTAAAAGAGAGAGAAAACACTTACCTATAAACTTTCCAACAGCTTCTAAATAGATTTTTTGGATGTGTCCTTCTACTTTTTTCACACACCCAAAGTTATTAAGTATTGCATTCCTAAGTTAAAATGGTGGTAAGTAAAAAAATCTCATTTAACTTTCACTTAACGTAAATTAAAACTCTAACAAAACAACTCTCTACAAAAATCAGGTCAAAAGCAGTAAAATAAAAGCATATTGTAGAAAAAAAAAATGACTGTCCTTCTACTTTTTTCACACAGTGTATTATATGGTTTTTAATGCTGTTGCATGATTTTGTTAATGCTATTGCATGGTTTTGTTAATGCTATTGTAGAAGAGGCACAGGGTGCCATGTGTATGTTGTATTGTTAATTTTGTAATATAACAAATTAATATAGAGAAAGAGATTGATCTTGCATCCTGACACAACTAGTCTCTAGCATAGAGATAACAAAACATTCAATAAATTTAAACAAATGATGAATGTCCCTTTTTTCTTGTTGCAGGGGACAAAATCGTGAGCGTGAGCGTGTCGTTCGGCAGCATCGTGTACGAAGACGCTCTCACCATCCTCAGCTACGCCTCGCCCTACGACGTGCGACTCGAGCTGGAGCGCAAGGCTCCGCGCCGCTTGGGCAGCAGCAGCTTCAGCGACGGCGGGCACAAGCTCTTCCACCCCCTCTACCGCTCCCAGAGCATCGACGACCTCACGCAGATCGACCGCCCGCCTCCTTCCGCGGCGACGCCCCGCCCCCCGCACGACGTCTCCGCCCTGCTCAGCGCCACGGGCTCCCTCAACGAGAAGATGCTCGCCAACGTCATGGCAGAGGCCAGCTGGAAGACGCAGTTCGAGGCCTCCGACAGGTGATAATCCTTTCTGAATTCTGCTATCAGTTTTTAATTAATTACTAATTAATTTAGCATACGAGGGCCACTCTGAAATTTTTGAGTTACAGATAAACTTCTTACAGATAGACGTTAAAAACAACATATATAGTTTAATACTCTCACAAGGTAATTTTGCAATAGCATACACCGATGGACAAATTCCTCAATAAGAGAGGTGCAGGCATCTTCTTTCTACTTGAAAATGAAAGTAAATACCATCATAAAGTGAACACAGGCCTTATAGCTTCAAACTTCACCAGCGAGATCATAGTAATTAAAGAGGCTGTTGCTTTATATTTAAATGACTCACATATCTCAGGCCTCACTGACGGGTTAGTGATTTTTTCTGACTGCAAGTCAGCTCTGGAAGCAATTAAAAATGGAGATACTAACATCACTTCTGCGATAAATGTTCTGCTGGAGGCAAATCATGCCATCTTCAATGGATCCCCGAACATGTCAACATTGAGGGCAGCGAATGCGCTGACTGTTTAGCCAAAGAAGCCAGGGACAATCATCAACCCAGGACTACCATCACACTTGCAGATGCTAACGCAGTTGCCAAAAGCAGACTCATTCCTCATAACTTTAAGAAGCCACTCATCACGGACTTCAACTGCCCTAGGAAGTTGACATCGGTCATTAGCAGCCTCAGAACTAATCATTACAGAGGACACGAACTGTACGAACTGTTTTTTTACGAACTGTATTTTCTAACTGTATTCTCCCAGACAAGACCAGGAACTGCCGAAATTGCCCAACGCTTTCCTAACACCTAAGCACATTCTAGAGTGCTCAGCACTCACTCCCCATGTTTTGCAATTGGGTAGGGTGCCAATCGTGGCCAACTTGAGAGAAGTCCTGTAGAGTGAAGCGGCTCCGTTGCTAGCGGCCGCTATCGTGAAGACTTTTGACTTGATCTGACTTTGATATTGATATTGATATTAATTCAGTAATTGAATTTAATGAATTCATTTTAGTTTCTTTTTTTTTTAGATTTAAGTTGCATGTATCTACCAATAGATGGTGCCAGGTAGTTTTTAAAAAAATGAATGAAAATTATTTATGAAGGACTTTTCGTAATACAGTGAAAAAAAAGTAGGAATTGACTTATTTATATTACTTGTTTCTTGTGAGAAAGATCACAATTCCATCCATTCTTTCAGGTACTTGGACGGTCCACACGTACCGCATAAGCTGGAGGCTTGTGAGATGGAAGACGATAGAGCAGCGATGCAACAAGACATTCCTCATTCCAACCCTTCTGCTCCCAGGACCAATCAGGTAGAAGACGACACCAACGACTCGGACATCTCCAAAGACTCGCTGGAAATCTCTGGAAGATTCCAGAAAAGATCAGCCATCAAGAACAGCCCATTGACCACCACAAAGCAGACAGTGGCGGTGCAAATCGAAAACCCAACAACAGTTAGACTGGAAAGGATTTCGAACCTTCGCTCCAGCCAGACATCTTCGAGTGCCCAGGACAGGACTGGACACGCGTCGAGGATCAAGGTGGATTGCTCAATCCACGAGAATCCTCCAAGGACTCGTGGGGAGGAGGACAATTCAAAAGACACTTCCAGGATCAAGGTGGACTATGGGGTCCACGAGGACCCTTCAGGGGTTCGAACGGCGGACCCGTACAGAAACTCGTCCCACGGGGGGGAGAGGCAGAAACTGAACACTTCGGACGCCTTCACCCAGAGTTACGGGTGCAGGACTCAGTTGTGCAACGGAAGGCCTGAAGGACAAGGTCAAAAGTACTCTGAAGATCCAGTTGAAAAAGATGGGCGGTCGAAGAGGGGAGTGTTGAATACCGCAGGTGGTATGTTCACTCAGATCAGCCCTTTCCAACAGAAGCAGAGGCAACTGCGGGGGTGGGGGGCGCGGGAAGAGCTCGCTGGTCCCCCCAGACCCAAGTTCTCTCTGAGGGACAGCTCAGTGCAACATAGGCAGTTCTAATTATAGGGTTGAGGACATGAACAACGTAGCACCTATGAGTTGTATGGATCACAGAAACGTACTTAGTATTAAGTTCTTGAAAGGTCCCAAGAAAGGCAGTACTTTATTATATAGTACATATATATATATAATAGAACATTCAGATATATATAATATATATATATATATATATATATATATATGTACTATATAATAAAGGATTTAGGTCCGAAAAAAGGCAATTATTGACAGAGTTTTCATAAAAAAAAAAGTAACATCCATCATTATATATCCCCCAAACCCATCCCCATTATATGTAGTATGCCAAGTAGATCATTTTTTTTTTTTTTATATAATAAAACAAGCCGACTTTCAGTCATGAAAAATCTTTATTTCATCTTTTTTTATTATTATTATTAAATACGTCTTTTACAATATTATATTTTATTCAACAAATATTTTCAATTAATATACGAAACGAACAAATATAACGAAAACAAATGTTACAAAATCAGAATTTAATTGAATATTAAGAATTCCGTCACCAAGTGTCCATGTCATAACTTGGATGTTTCGAAGCATGCTTTCCAGATACTACTACTGCACCACACCACATCACTGTGCCTTAGAGCTGAGTTGCCCCTTTTACAGTTTGGGAATGATGTGGGTGAGAAGAAGTCTGATTGGGCTCCGTGGTGCTCTACGGTCATATGAGACCGGGACCTACGGCTTAAAGTGGATTCTGAACCACTACAAAATCCATGGGCATCACCGGGATTCGAACCCGATACCTTTGGTACCGATAGCCACTCGGCCATCAAGCCCCTATGCTTTCCAGATAACATTTACAGTCATTTTCGACCACTCGTCCTTCCTTCTGGCTGTCTTCGGGACACTCCTCTTCACAGAGAAATGGCTGACCAAGTAGGGCGCAGGGCATGGTCAGCGAACCACTCCAGAAGCACATCTAGCACGAAGCACAGCACACTTAGTAGATGAAATTATGCCGCATCAGTCTTCTCTCACTCATTCTCGCAATTAACCTTATAGCTCCACAGGTTTCGGGTTCGAGTTCCGGCGTTGCCATGGATGTTTGTACTGTTCGGAATCCACTTTAAGCCGTAGGTCCCGGTCTCCTATGACTGTAAGAGCGTTACGGAGCAGAAATCAGACTTCTACTTACGGATGTTCCATCACCCCTCTTTCTTCCTTCCATGAGGGATACAACAATAACCTGATAGCTGCTATTCCTCTCTCTCTCTCTCATCATTCAGTCTATACATCTGAATTGCAAGGATGAGTAGTCTGTCTCGATTTCTGATGTGTACATCTTTAAATGACGCGTGTGTCACTTTGTCACAGATATTTTCCATGCTATGTTTTCTGTAAATATTTTATTTCCATGCACTCACACCCAACCTACGTATTGCATATACATTTCAATGCTTTTCATTTCGGACTTTTTAATACTTATTTAGGTTCTATGTTATATTTATTTATGTATGCATTTTTTTTTTTTGCAATATAGTGTCTTCGTTGAACATGAGCATGACCTTCATGGTCACTGAAGATGTTCTTTTGTTCATTTCCGTCGATTCTCACAATATCTTGGTTCTCTTCCATTCTTGTTAGATTCAGATAATCGTTATTTCCTTTCTCCCTCTTTTCTCCTGATTTTATCTAGCGGCCTGATGGCCAACTGGCTAGAGCTCTGGCTTTTGGTATCCCAGGCTTCAGGTTCGAATCCTGGCGATGGAATGGATGTTCGTTAGTGGTTCGGAATCCACGTTAAACCATAGATCCCGGTCTGGTTAGAGTAATGTGTGCACAAGATGACAAAAGAAACCTAATTTTATCTAACAATCATTTTTATGGTGTGTCTCTACAAATTCACCCACATAGGAACAGGGGTGTGGTGTAATGCAGTGCAGTATGGTAGTAGATACTTTAGGGGAAAGTCACGTGGAGGGCAGCGTGGATTTAATACATAGCCGCAGTGACTGTTTCAGTGGTCCAAATACAACATTAGGGATTTCAAATGTGTCTTCTTCAGCGGTCATAATAAAAATATTTACACCACCACCACCACCAACAATTCTTAAACACCTTTATTGCTGAATACTTGCAGTGAGGCATTCATTACACCTGCATGCCTTCCCTTACATCCTTAATAAGCTGCCTAATTGGAATTAAAGTGACAGCTCCAGTGATCAAGCTGGACTGAAAATAAAAAAATGCACATCTTTCTTCTTTTTTTGCACTTTATATCCATCTTTGTCTGCAATGAGGATATGTTATAAAGCAAAGTGAGAGAAATAAAAAGAAGAAAACTTAGAACTTTTCTTAACTAGAAAAATTGTGAGATATGAACAAAAAGTGCATAAAGAAAAACAAAGAGATATTTGAAGTGGGCTTGTAAGAAGGAGGAAGAAATTTTGAACAAAACTTAAAATTGCGTTATCATTCAAAATTATAATTTTTTTTAACCAATTAGAAAAAAAAATGTATTTCTAAAGAAGAGGAAAATAATTAACTTAAAAATCCTAAATAGACATACGATTTTTCTGAAGCCTGTTTGAAATAAATGTCTGTTGTAAATTTGTATTATCATTAGCCAATTCAATAATGAGGTGAAATAAAAAAAAGGATAAAAATATATTTAAAGATCTAGAAACTTTATAAATACAACACAAAATCAAAAGTCTTCATTGTGAAAATATTACATTCAAATATATTTCCCTGTAATATATTACTTTTATGAGTGATAAATATTATTTTTGATTTAACAATGCCCATCCATGATTAATTGTTATGTTGTATATATTTATAAAACTGTATTTTATATGAAAAGTTGTAATTAATAATATAACTTCGTAATAAATATGTGTTTTTTTAATTGGTTATTTGGTAATCTTTTAAATTCTCTTTTTCAAGAACAATGTTTATTCAATTTTATTTGTGTTTTAACATGTATAGATTTTACATTTTTTTTTGTTCAATTCCTTCTATTAGCTCACACTCTCTATATATATATCTTGTTCACATTTTCACTCGTTCATAAAATACTTTTTATTCATCCACTCAAATTTAAATAAAATTTTTTTTACACTTACAGTTGATGTCACTGGATGTTAATACAGTTTTTCAAATATTAATTCAGTCATTAAATTTTATTAATTAATTTTAGTTTTTTTTAGACTTAAGTTGCATGATGCCCATAGATGGCGCCATATAAACTTAAAAAAAAGAAATTGAAATTATTTATAAAGGACTTTCTGCAATAGAGTGAAAAAAAAAGTGGGAATTGACTTTAAACATTTTTTTTTTATATTACTTGTTTTCTTAGAAGCTTACATTCATATGTTTAAGAAAATTGCTAAAAAAAAAAGAATTTACTTTATTTTTTCAAGTTAGGGAAAAGTTTAGAAAAGAAAATTAATTTGAAAACACAATATACTCTCTTATTGGTGTCCCCACACCCTAATTCTTTTTGTCTTGATATTAACTTAAAATTAACTTTGAATAATAAATATTTCATGTTTATTTAATGTCGAAAGTTTAGCGTTTAGGTTAACTATTGTTAGTTCATAATGTTCACATTTCTGTTTTTATATAGAATATTCTGAAATAGGAATCTCTGTTAACCTTACTGTGTCAAGCCGACAAGAAAGTTGAAGAATTACATCTTTATTTTTATTTTTTTCTCTGTGAATGATCGCTAAGCTCGTTTATTTATAAACTTAATAAGAATGACCCTTTTTTTTCCTTTCCAAATTATTTAAATTGCTATATATAGTAATGACATAAAAAATAATACCAAATCTACTAACTTTCAGAAACAATCCTTATTTGTATGTTCACCATTTACGCATTTATCCTGGCAAACAAACACTGCCAGTACTTCCAATCAGGGCCGGATTTAGATGAAAAGAGGCTCTATAGAATTATAGAGACTATTCCACTTATTTCACCTCCCATTTTTAAGTTTGTAAATTACATGTGAAATAATAAAAGTTGCTATGATAGTTTCTCTTGAATTAGTTCCATATTTTCACTTTGAGTTAGCGAAAATCGTAAAAAAAAAAAAGTTTGGCCGGCCAAAATAATTTTTTCTAAAATTTTAAAAAAACTATACCAGTATCACAATTTAAATGTGTTCATGAGATGAATGAAATTGCGATTTCATTTTTAAAAGCTAATTATAGTGAGATAGACTGATTCTAAGGAACGAGGCTAAATGCTCATCTGTCAGCCTACTTCTGAAATAGTTCTTTCTAAGGTCCATAGTAGTTGAAAACACTTGTTCACGTATATAAGATGAAGCAAACAGAGAACTGATTTTCTGGGCGTGAGATATTCAATTTGAAAAACTTACTTTCGATAATGATTCTTTGTGAACTTTTAACTTCTATAACTAACAAAGAACTTCCGCTTTTAAAACTTTACCGATTGAAAGCTGTCTGTGGCTGCTATTTCCGTCGATTTATGTTTTGCAGAACAAAAATAGAGAAAGTGAAAAGATCCTTTGAAAAAAAAGGAAGATAAAAAAATAATATGGAATCAAAATAGAAAAGGAGATGGATGCATAATATATAAATATATATTTCTTTTAATTCGCCTCGGACCGGAAAATTAAAATTCTATTCGCGGGCCGGATAGAGCCTTCCGGCGGGGCGTAATTTGCCCATCCCTGTACTAACGTCACAGCAACTCCACGATCAATCAGATTTTTTTAAGAAGCCGCACGGAGTTAGATCCGGCGATTGTGAACTAATAAAAGAGCGATGCGTTCCTCCGTGGAGCAAAAGTGTCTCATCGACCATTGCCTGTACTGTAGTTGCGGCACAACCAGGGCCAGGAATTGACAAAGATTTATCAATGATCTATTCATATATTGCATTATCTATAATTATACACACCTGTCAATAGCCAGAATATACACTCTGGTATGTTCCAACTTTAAGTGGAATGTCGTATTAAGTGGAATGTCTTTTGTGGGGGGTTACTTGACGTTGACGTCGAAAGTAGGTGACGGTCACATTAACGTGACTGGACTGTGTATCTTGCATTAAATTATATGAATTTTCTTAGCGCAACTCTGAAACAATTTTCTGGATTCATCTTCTGGCAATTGACTGTCACTTGACGAGGTACAAACAGTGCAAAGGATGTATTGCTCCTCCCATTCCTCCTTCAGCTCCTTTGTTGAGTTTCGGTAATTCTTCATCCCAGGTCATTGAATTCGTCCGTGAGATATCGCCCAGATTTTTGTCGCTTTGCGACACCAGGCCAGTGATCTCAACGACAAGAGTGACATGGCATAAACAACCCATGTCCGGAAAAATCGGAAAAATTAGTTTAACCTGTTATCCCTTTTTGGTACTTACGTATTAACGCCACCGCGGCAGAAGGTGGGCTAATGCGCCAATAAAGGGCTGCCAATGCGCCAAAATAGAGCCATGTTTTGAATCTATGTATGTTAAACTCTATATCGGCCCATTTTCCACCGAAATCCGATTGACGTTTTTAAATAAATTGTTTTGAATTCTGAAAGTGTTTTGATTTTAAATGAAGCGTTTTATATGTTTTATGATTTGTCACGAAAATTTTTAAGTGTAGATTGGCGCCACTTAAAAACCGCCAAATCTGTATCTGCGATTGGCGTTAATACGCAAGTACCCCATGTTTAAATTGTGTACATATTTTCTCCACCTATATTCGCTGAAAAACAAAAAGGAATAGATCAGAAAATATTCTGTAGACTATCAAATATCAAGAAAACGTACTCACAATGTCAGCTATTTATGATTGATATAATGCATTTTTTACACCATAACTGAATTTTCGTCGTTTGACACAACTTGGTATTGATGAAAATGTACGTGCATCCATTACCACGATTCCCTGCCCAGATCCATGTCGCCCCTGGCGTCTCCGGAGAAGGTCTCTTCCTCTATTTTACCGCTCTAAATTTGCTTGGAGAAATCAGTCTATTCTTCAGGATATTTACGATGTTACTAAAACACTTTGTTGTTGCTTATCCCCTTGATTTAGAATCCTAAGCCAAGTCCAGTAGATCATGCTGCATCAATAGATCTTCCCCTCATTCAACAGTTGCCTCACAGAGGCACCCATGCAATCGATGAGATGAGAGGGAGACGCGATGGCCGAACAATGACAAAGGGTCTCCTCGTCTTCATTGGAGGTCAGTGTGGCCAGTCCTTAGTCTAGCTGAAGCAGTTTGAGCAGATCTAGGACAGGAGCACTGCAAGGACATACCAGGATATTGAGCGGCGTACCATGCATGAATGGGTGGCGACCTCCAAGCGGTATTCACTCTGGCTAAAGTCATGGAATGAACCTCTGAAGCTGACAGAGTGGATGAAGAAGCTTTGGGAAGTTCGCAACCTTCCCTAGCGAGCAAATCAGCAATTTCATTTCCATAGATGCCCACATGGGAGGGAATCCACTGCAAGCACACCGATCCGATCTGGTCCAAAACAGCTAGTTTAGAAACGATATCCTGCCCCAATTTGTCCAGGATGCTTGGTCAATCCTTCAAATACTGTATTGAGCTCTTACTATCAGTCAGAATCCAAACATCAGGTACTTCAAAGTCTGAAGCTAGGCTCAGAGCTTCGTTTATAGCAATTAATTCTGAGCGAAATACTGAGCTGTGGTCCGGGTTTCTAAAACGATATCTAAATTCTCCTGTACTTGTCTTCATAAAAGTTCCGCTAACTGTTCTTCCAGAGTCAGATTTGCTTCCATCAGTGCAAATAACCAGGGCCCGAGGAGAAATATTATAGATGATCTCGAGAGCCAACTGACGCAGGAACTCCGGGTGTTCTTCGTGTTTGATAAAATTCACTTTCAAGTCTTCATTAAAAGTTACATTACTAAGTACAGTAGTAGGTGTCAGTAGATTAAAAGGAACACTGGGCTCGACTTCAATATCTGCCAATCCCTGCTTCCATATTAAACCCAGAGAGCTGTCCTTTTTTAATCTCTCGTTATTTGTCCAGTTCGATAAAAGGTTTGATGATCTGTTATAAAGCTTGAAACTCTTTAGCTTTTCAACGTACTTCGCCATATTTATTTCTCTTCTCAAGGAGAGGGGCTGAATATCAACCTCATAACAAACAATATCATTGGTACAACTGTGCCTGAGACCAGTGATAATTCTGGCAACACTAAATTGTATTCTCTCTAGTTTCTTTAGGTTAGTAGATGCAGGAACCTCATAGATCTGGTAGCCATATTCAAGGATTGGCCTTATGAGTGCGGTATAAGTGATCTTGAGTGTGCCCGCATCGGCTCCCCAATCCCTTCCAGAAATATATTTTAGTAGTTGAAGCCTTTTCCTACCCTTCTCACAAAGTCTGTTAATGTGCTTACTACAGTTAATTTCAGTAGCTAGAGTAAACCCTAGATAGGTAGGAGTTTTAGCTGATTCTAGTAATTGTCCCTTTAGAAAATTTTTTGGCTGATAGTTAAACAAGTGTGTGTTAGTTGTGAAGAGGCAACTTAGAGATTTGGTAGTGTTAGAAGCCATTTTATGCTCATCTGCAAAGTGTCGAATTTTCTCCAAGTTGTCGTTGAGTGTATTTTCTAGTTTAGTTAAATCCGAATTGTGGTCCCAAACGATAATGTCATCAGCAAAAATGCCTCTTTGACAAGGGGAGACAACTCTCTCGATACCAGTCAAATATAGTAAAAAGAGGATGGGGCTCAAAACTGAACCCTGCACGTTCAAATTATAACGTGTAGTATGTTGCAGAAGGCATTCCTATATCGAAAAGAAATGTTTGCAAGTGGTATAAACAGTTCAAAGAAAACAGAGAACGCGTTGAAGACGAAGAGCCCTCGGGTCGACCCTCGACCGAAGAAGCTCACGCCAAAAAAAATTAAGGATTTGGTGCTTGCAAACCGTCGATTCACAATTGATTAATTGACCGTCGACACATTCTCGATTGGTGGCGAAAAAAAACTGAATACGCCAGCTCACACTGCATTGATTCTTCGTGACTTTTTCGCCAAAAATGAAACCCATATCGTTCCATAACCACCTTACTCACACCGTGCGACTTCTGGCTATTCCCGAAACTCAAAAGACCTCTCCGGGGACACCGTTTTGAGTGGATCGAAGAAATACAACGTGAATCGGCGCGCGCTTTGAAGGCCATCCCTGACGTTTTAGCATGCATTGTGGATATGAAAAAAAATTGGCTTAAGTGCACTGTGTCCGGAGGGGATTACTGTGAAGGCGATGAAATTAATTTGGAAGAATAAAAAAAGAGTTTTTGAAAAAAAATAATTGGTCTTTCTTTTTGGGCACAGTAGTTCTTGTCCCAGAACGTGATTCATAAAATACTGGTAAGGTTAAATAAAGGAAATTACTATTAAACATTAAAATTAAATTAAGATTATACATAGTTATTGGAAACAAACGTATAGAAAATATGTAACGTAACTTTTGCAATTTTTTTCTTTTCCTTTTTTTATGTTTTTATAATACTACATGTTTATATTCATGAAAATTAACATTTTGAAATATTATCAATTCTTTCTGAATGCCCGGTATTTTATTCAAGATCTTGGATTCAGGAGATTGGGCTCTGAGCTCCTTTGCGGTTGAAAAATCAGACAGCAGATTTAATTTTGTCCAGGGTGCATCGTGCCCACATCACCGCGCGAATTGCGAGCCACCCTTACCCTCTTCCGTTTTCATTTTTTTATTGAGTCCATCGAAAGTAATATATGGACTACATCGCGCCTTTCGTGGAACTTTCGGTTCGGTTTCTGATTCGGTTCTAATTTTAAACCGACCAAAACTGTCCATCAGGGCATGACCAAAATGCCGATATGAGATTTACAGTGCATCATTCCTTACTCTAAATAAATTATAGTTTAGAAACACTGAAAAACACGCTTTTAGAGTGAATCAAACTAAAAAGTAAAAAATAACTGTTAACATAATAAAATGACTGTTCTAAAAACGTTTGGTGCTTTGTATGACATTTTCAAACTAACTCTGAATTTCGAAATGAAACGAGTGAAAAATTATAACGATTGATATCGAGCACCCCACGCTTTTAGAACAGTCATTTTATTCTTATGTTAACAGTTATTTTTTACTTTTTAGTTTGATTCACTCTAAAAGCGTGTTTTTTAGTGTTTCTAAACTATACTATTTAAATGAGGTCCCGGTACGGAGGACTGGAACTCTAGTTCTTACAATAATTTAATTGTGAATAAAACAATTTGCGAATTGCGAATTGCAATTTGCAATTACGAATTGCGAATAGGTCAAGCCAGCCAGGATTCGAACGGGGAATCTTCTGATCCGTTGTGTGTCCCACGTAGGTTTGAATGTCTTGGGTACTTTCATTCTACATGGGTTAAATTGCTTTTCATAAGTTAAAATAAAATCACTCATCTTGGCGATCCTAATCCTGATGAGATAATAATCTTATCAAAATATTTTAGTATCCTTGATAAGTCTACAACGTTTCAATTAAATCGGATCGCTTAAAGTAGGGCAAAATCGAGCCCGAACAGTCAGTTACAAACAAACAAACATACAGGTGAAACTAATAAAAGCGTGTTAAAAAAGTAGCTCCTTCAGAACAGTTGTCTTATTCGCTTATTTCTGGACGAAAAAAGAAAAAGTATAGAAAATGAAATGAGTTACAAAATTGCGTGTAAACGAACAAGAAAATAAAATATAACTCTTATTAAAATATCAATAATTATGTGTCTAAAGTTTATTGAAATTTTTCTTTATTAATGGTTAAACTATTTTCTGAACTTTAAGAAACTTTTAGAAAACCCCGAGCGACTTATTTTGTTTTAATGTTTAAAAAAAAAGAATTTTTATCCACAACTGTTATGCTTCAGTTGTATACTTGTACCCTACAAATGAGCAAAGAACTATATTTGTACTGTAGAAATAAAGGATTTGAAATTACTCATATTTTGCATACATAAACATATTTTTCGAATGTCCAATAGTATTTTTTCATCTCCCGAATTAAACAGAGATAGAGAGAAAGATTAAACTCATAACAATATAATAGCAAGAATAATGTGAACAACAAAACAAACATTGTTACTTTGATCGAACAATACTGTCAGAAACATTGTTAAAAAGCTACTTCTAAACAAAGGATTTTGTTTTTGGAACAGTGTTAAAACGTCAGTGTTACCTTAACTCGCGTCGACTGAAGACGCGTTTGACAGCCATCTTGAAAGAACGATCTTATGAAGAGAAATAAATGCACAACCACATCAAGAAATAGTTTCCATTGAATTTGCCACCCATCGCGCGCCACGGGTTCGTATTTTATACTTTCAATATACAAATCGGGGTAAGTACACGGAGTTCCTTGGTCGCGCAGCGACCACACCTCCAAACTGGTAAATGGGATTACGTAACGTGAGGTCTTGCCCTTTGCCAGTTATAAAAAATATAGAAAATTTAATAAGAAAAACAATAATATCAATTAAGTTACTAAAAGCAACAAATAAAATTTAAAAAAGAAACAAAAAAGAATTTAACAAAAAAAGAAAAAAAAAAACAAGAGGAAAAATTAAAAATTTTAGCAAAAACGAGCACAGACGGAGTAACTAAATAAAATCACGCGAGAAGAGAAGATCCATTAAGAAACCAAAACCATCGTTTCAGTCCACCAGAGCGAAGGCGAAAATAACCTTTGATCTTGAGAAGCAACCATCTGTTGTCTGGGAAGAAACTAAAAGTGAGCGCATTATTTATTACTATTAAGTACGTATCGTGGGCGCTTGCGGCTGCTGGGAAGAGATATATCATAATCAAAATTTTGAAGATCTTTTAGGACCTGGTTATTGGAATGAGAAACAGAATCATAGAAATTAACAGCAATTTTTTGTACGTAGTCTTTAAAGCTGGGAACAGAGAGCGAATATCTAATCTCTTTATTTCTAAAGAACCAGGGTGATCATTCTCAAGATCTTATTTTCAAGCCTTTCCAGAATCAGGAAGTTACTGTTCGCAGTGGAGCCCCATACTGGACTCGCATATGCTATGATAGGTCTGAGATAGGAGAGATAGATTAGTTTTTTAAGTTCCAGTGTTAGAGAAGAATTTCTGCAAATTAAAGGATAGAGTTTTCGTAATTGGTTATTGAATTTAGTGCGAAGATATTGGATATGAGAATTATAATTAAGTCTGCGATCAAGAATTACTCCAAGGTATTTACTTTCTGTAGACCAGGAAATGTTAGTATTATAAATAGTAATATTAGGTGGGTTATAGTTATTTTTCCTGGTGAATAGCACTGCTTCAGTTTTCGTGACATTAAGTTTAATTTTCCAATTATTAAGCCATATTTCTAACTGATTGATGTAATTTTGTAAGTTTTTCTGAATAATGTTGTAGTTTCTCCCCTGTGTATCCGCGTATATGTACATGAGTATATGTGTATATGTGCAGTGTCATCCGCGTAGAGTGTTATTTTAATCTTGTGATTCTGTGGAATATCATTGGTGTAAATGTTATATAAAAAGGGTCCTAAGATTCAGAAGCAGCTTTAATGGCAGCTTCTGAATCTTGAATACTTTCAATATAAATAGCTTTAAACGCTAATCAAGTAACTTGATTTTTGGATTGAAGCACTCAATGTGATATACTATCATATGTCTGAGATTACTTCTCTATGATTGGGATCAACGATAAACGTAAATATACTTTTAACTTCAAATATGAATTACTTTAAAATAAGTTTAGCATAAATATAATATTCGACAATTATGTAATTGCAATTTATTTGCAATAAATGTTGAAAAGCTGTACAATTTTTAAATCCATGGTAATTTTTTTTTAATTTAAATAATAAAACAAATTTTTTTTTAAATTATCTTTCTTTAAAATTTAAATTTCTTAACAGAGTTTCTTGTAAGTTTCTGCTAAAGCAAAATTTTTAAGATGTAATGTTCATATATAATTAAATATTTCTAATTAAACATGAACTGTATTTTTTAAAGTGATTTTTATATGGAGCATTCATCATAAGCTTTATCAAATCGATCGCAAACATTGCCAAATTACTAGCCAAAATCGCCAAATTTGTAGCCAATATGGAAATTAAAATATTTTTGCTTTGTACAGTGTATATTTGGTGTATTTTTAGAGAAAAAGATTCATTTACAAAGTTAATCGAGCAAATCAAAAATTTTATGCAACTT